>CM031945.1:43603962-44203962 GCA_018749465.1 Paracanthobrama guichenoti
AATAGGACTTTAGGTGATTTCACTTTTTTTCAAATATATAAATCTTTTTATTGATCACATTGCTTTGACATGCTTTAGTTACTTGCACTTCTTTCTTTTTCTCTTTCTCAACCAATGATTTTGGAAGCTTCCGGGGCAGCTGGCATTAAACTACATCAGTGTCTAGTTTCAATATACCCATTCAGTCTCTCTCTCTCTCTCTCTCTCTCTCTCTCTCTCTCTCTCTCTCTCTCTCTCTCTCTCTCTCCCTCTCTCCCTCTCTCCCTCTCTCCCTCTCTCCTCTGCCCATTCCGCCTCATTTCCACAAATGTCGAGCAGGACAGATGCTCCCAAGCATCTTCACAATGTTTAATCTACCCAACTATAAATAATATGAGATTCCAGATTACTTTGAGAGATTTTCATTGACCTCACATGTTCTGTCCTGGATTTTGAGATGATACACCTTGTCAATTCAGGAAAATAAATAGCCATTCTAGAAATATGAAAATGTATAAACACAATTAACTTGCATGTGTGCCACACACCAACAAATATTTATAGTGCATCAAAGTGACTTACAGTGCTTCTTGGTTTAATTTAAAAATGCTTATATGCATAATATATATGGTTGCATGTAAATGCATACATACCTTTTCTTTAATGACCACATTTAAAAAATCGGAATTAAAGTATTTTTTTTAGTAATAGTTTTTGTAGTTCTTACTTTAGTTGATTTAGAATTTGTTGTTGTTGTCGTCGTCATCTGGTGTAACTTTCCAAAAACGTAATGTTTATGAATGAATAATTCATGCCATTATTAAGAAGTGTACTCTCACGTTCAAGGTGTAAAGGTTGATATTACTGATCACAAGAGTTGATAAACTGAAATTTTCCTTTTAAATTGCTTTAAAAGTTTATATGAATCCAATAAGAGTGTTTTACTTGATTTATAACTGCTCACTCTTATGGCATGTGAAAGGATGAAAGTATTAATGTCAGAGCTAACATTTAAGTACCGTTTATGATGGAAGTTACTGTTCAGATGGATTTATTCCTGTTCTGACTTTGACTTTCCTTGCTTCTCTTGCTTCTCTTAGATGTAGACAAGACAGGGAGCTTTCTAAACACTAACCGCCAGCTTAAATCAGAATTTGGATGATGTTGAATCACCAGATGTCATTGGTGTAATTAGTTTTTATGTGATTGTGGGTGTAAACTTGAGAGCAGTTTTTGTTGAAAATGTCTGTGGTTGCGACCACTCCTGTCAATTTGCATTGGCTATATTGATGGCACTTAATTCATCAAGGAAAGTTTGTAACCTTTTCTAAACCGTGTTTCTCTTTATTTCTCCCTCTACAGGACCAGAAAACTCCAGATCAGAAACATTCCACCACACCTACAGTGGGAGGTGAGTGTGGGTGTGTCCATGTCTGCTCCGACAGTAAGACCTTTTCCGTTTGTCTTAATCGACACAATGATGCTCTTTACCCAAGTCTTCTGCCGAAGTGCTAGGGTGTCTCTTAAGGATGTTTTTCCAGACATAGATTAAAGTCTAATCCGAGAATAAATGATTGTGTGCTTCCTTGATAATTTTCTCCATTTGTAGTTTCAGACAGTATCTTAATTTTGACATAAAAACAGCATGCACAAAGTAAATGTCAAGTCGTTTCTGCAACACTCATGTCACCAAACAGAAATTGCAAAATTGTATTTTGCATTGGTCAGACAAACTATTCTCACCGCAAACCAATGCTGCTGCTGTTTTGTGCTGGTCGGGATGCTCAAACCAATCTATGAAAACCAATCTGATGCCAACAGGATTTAAAAGATGCAAAATATCCGTTTAACAGAGGTTTTTACAGAGCAGCTAAAAAGTTTTAGTTAAGAGTTTTGTGGAAAATTAAGCTTCAAATGGCTTACTTGTACCTGTCTCTGCACATTCCGTTGGAATACGAGAAAGTATTTTAAGATTTTTAAAACAATAGTTTTTTTTACATTTACTCAAGAAGTAAATGACTTGATGTTGTTTTGTTTTCTGAGAGAACTTAAAAATGTCAAATTAAGTGAGCTTATGCTTAAAACAAGAAAATCGCTGTCTCTGCACATTCTGTTGGTATATGAGAAAGTATTTCAATATCAACTTTTTTTTCCCAGCCTCTGTCAAAAAGAAAAACAGCCTTTTTAAAATGTAAATGTTCTGTACATGGACAGAACTTCATCTTAATTATATAATCAGTTCTGTGCAATTCTGTCACTTTGGCACAAATTTCTGCAGCACGTTGATTTTAATCTGACTCTGAATAGCAAAGTTTGAACTTTCCCTACATGTTCTGGCAAGGGCAGTGCCCTGTGTTGGTTTAAACTCCAGTTTTATCCATGTCATTCAAGTTAGGTGATCTGTGTGTGATTATGAGATTACACCATCAACATACAGTGTATATGTGTGGGTGTGGCACAGTGCTGCTTTCTCAGATGGTTGTTGTACTGCCTGACTGTTGTTCTTGCGGGGCGGGGTCTTTCTTGGCATGTCTCCAGCAGGCCCCACTTCTGCCAGCCACTTGTGCCAATGTCAGCCACTAGGAGGCGAAACCCCGGTGGCGATCTGATGCCAACTGGGTTTGGTGTAGTGCAGTTTGACAGATGTAAATTATTATCATGCACAAAACCACATACCTGATCATTTTAGTTTGGGACGAGACCAGTTTTAATACGAGTTTGAGAATTTTGGGGGTCCTGATGAATGAAAAACCGTTTTAAACTATAGATAGCTTGTCCTTTTGGCTGCAGTCTACAAAAGTGGGTTTTCACAGAGGTACCATAGAACCTATTTTGGTTCCCAAAAGAAACTGTCAATAAACAGTTCTTAAAAGAACCATTTTTTTTTCTTGGTGTGAAGAACATTTTAATAATCAAAATAACTTTTTCCGCTGTTCTTCATGGAACCATACATGTCAATAAAGAGCCTTTGTTTTTAAGAGGGTAGCTTCATTAATCAAACTAGAAAACAAGGCTGATGTAAGGAATTTGTTTCTGAAGCCTTCCTAAAAAAACATTATAAATATCTTTTTTTTTCTTCTTTTTTTTAAATGAAGATACATTTACTTGAAGGAAAATTACTTAAGATATTCAGTTTTGTTTTCTGAAAAATGTGCACAAAAATAATCCGGTTTTCCTTTGAATTATGTTAGTTTTTCTTATTTCATTGACAGATGTTTTTTCTTGTGTTAAGCATAAACTCACTTAACATCTTAGGTCTTGTTTTCTTAAAAACAAACAAACAAAAACACACACATTTGAGTCATTTTGCTTGCAAAATACATTTTTTGATTTAAGAATATTTAAATGTATTTCTGGAAAACAAGACAAAAATACAGAATAAGGAAATCATTCTTTGCAATGCATGCTTTTTCCTTTCCTTGCGTTCATTTCGTTCTTTTTTTTTTTTTTTTTTTTTTTTTGTAGGTTCTTGATGGTCTGCTTGCCCAGTATGGAACTGTTGAGAACTGTGAACAAGGTAAATTAATACCTTGAGTGTTATTTGTTTTGAATTATGGACATTGAAAGGAATACTACTGAAATAATACAACAATTTGTGTTACTGTGACATCACACTTGGACATGTTGCTAATTCTTTTACAGTATAAGTAATTTACACTGTTTCTCTGTCTCTCTGTTCTTATTTATTCCCATAGTGAACACAGAAAGTGAGACTGCAGTTGTAAACGTCACATATGGGACACGGGAACAGGCTAGACAGTGAGTGTACTTTGCCCTGCGACCTTAATTTAAAGCTGAAGTGTGTCGTTTTTCCACTAGTGTCACCAAATGGAATGGAGTTTTGTCAAATGGATTTCCCCGTCTTCCGTTGGTCGGACAAACAGATAGCCCCTCCCCAAACTCACGCCATTGGTTGAGATAATGTTGGTCGTATAGATTCTCAATGTTTTGAAAGCACCACTGTTTATAAAAAAGCTCCTCTTTATTTAAAAAAATGACTGTGCATTTTAGGATGGGATAAAAAAAGTTGTTTTTTTAACACAAAAAATATACATTTCAGCTTTATTTATGACTTTATTTATGATCTTTGTGTAATATCAAAATAAACCATCACAAGGCACACGCCTTCTCATTGAGTTATTTTTTCTTGTTTGAGGCTGACACCTACTGGTGATTCAGCTGATTTGCAAGCTTTATTCTGCTTGGCTAAATATGAGATGTGTCTGCCTGGATTCTTTATTGGATTAAATCGTAATGTTTCTTAATAACCTTTTAGGCAAATCACTTCTGTTGAACTGTGAAATTATCCATGTGATTTCATCTTTGTAATCCATTCACAACACAGTGACATTCTCTCCCAAGAGACTGTTAGTTACTATAAACCCTGCATTCATGCGTATTATTCATGCATTTCGTCCCAAAGAGCTATTCAGAAGCTCAACGGTTACCAATTTGAGAACAACGCCCTGCGTGTGTCATACATCCCCGACGAGAACTCCGAGGTCGACTCTCAACGAGGCCCAGACAACGGCCGTCGTCCCGGATACGGTCCGCGAGGAAACTCCCGCCAGATGTCGCCTGGTTCGGGTATCCCCTCCAAACATCAGCATGCTGACATCCCTCTCAGGCTGCTGGTGCCCACACAATATGTGGGTGCCATCATTGGCAAGGAGGGAGCCACCATCCGTAACATCACCAAGCAGACTCAGAGCAAGTGAGTGATTGAGTGTGATTTTATGGTAAACATTATAGAATGGAACAGACTGTTATTTAATTTATAGTTCACCCTCATGCCGCTCCAAACCTCATGATTTTTAAGATGTTTTTTGATTTTGCTTGTGCCTTTTGTACATTTTATTCACTGTTCATTGCATAACATTTATGACACCTCCCTCCCTTCTCCTCTGATCTCTTAGGATTGATGTGCATCGTAAAGAAAACGCAGGTGCCGCCGAAAAGCCCATAAGTATCCATTCTACCCCAGAGGGCTGTTCAGCTGCCTGCCGCATGATCCTTGAAATCATGAACCAGGAGGCCAAGGACACCAAAACGTGAGTGATAATGACAAGTTTACACACTCAGTCAAGTCCAGAACGGTGATCTTTCTTTTATCTTTTTTTTTTAAACATATTTTTTGATCAATTGATTAAAACTTATAGTAAAGATTTATATTTATTTTGAACTTCCTATTCATCAAAAAACCCTGAAAAAAGTGTCACAGTATCTACATAAATATTAAGCAGCACAACTGTTTTCAGCATTGGTAATAAGAAACCTTTCTTGAGCATCAAATCATCATATCAGAATGATTTCTGAAGGCTCATGTGACACTGAAGACTGGAGTAATGACGCTGAAAATTCAGCTTTACCACCACAGGAATAAATTACACTTTTAAAAGTAATTTTTACCTTTATTACTGTTTTTTTTTTTTTTTTTTTTTTTTTTTTTTGATCGAATACATTCAGCCTTGGTGAACATAAGAGACTTTAAATATTTAAAAATCATACAGACTCCAATCTTGCAATTTAATTTTCCTTTTAAACATACAGTCCTTTGTATTGTCAGTGCTGGTTCATGTCTGCTCTCAGATCTTTATTAACAATCTTTATTCATTTCCGGTAGTGCTGATGAAGTGCCTCTGAAGGTTCTTGCTCACAACAACTTTGTTGGCCGTTTGATTGGCAAAGAGGGACGCAACCTGAAGAAAGTGGAACAAGACACTGATACCAAGATTACAATTTCACCGTAAGCAATGACAGGATACAATAAAAAAAAAAATTGGAGGAACCCACCAGTGGCCTAATTTTATACTGAGCCGCCTTAACACGATTGTTATCGTTTATATTCTGAATGTCTCTCACTGCAGACTGCAGGATCTGACCCTTTATAACCCAGAGAGGACCATTACAGTGAAGGGCTCGATCGAAGCATGCTGCCTGGCGGAACAGGAGATCATGAAAAAAGTGCGAGAGGCATATGACAATGATATTGCTGCCATGAATGTGAGTTTGAGTAAGAGCAAAACATTTGTATTTCCTTGTAAGTGTAACTTACTTGGCCAATAAACATGAATTTTTAAGCCTAATCTGAAACTACATTCCCTTTTTATCCAGCAACAGACTCACCTGATCCCTGGACTAAACCTGGGAGCCATTGGCCTCTTCCCGCCGTCCTCTGCCATGCCACCTCCTGCCCTCGGAAACTCTGTGCCTGGTCCTCCCTATGGCCCTATTGGGGTATGACTAATTTTCTCACTATTCATTACTTTAAAAAAAAATCATAGATACTGGTGTTGCATAACTAGGCTTCTGTGGCATCTTTATCTTATTATGGTCTGTTAACACAATTTTTTTCGGGGTGTTACCATATGTTGCAGTGTGATAGTAATTTGTTTTGTGTCTCCCTACAGGCCTCTGAACAGGAGACGGTCCACGTGTACATCCCAGCCCAAGCCGTGGGAGCCCTTATTGGCAAGAAGGGACAGCATATCAAGCAACTAAGCCGTTTTGCTGGAGCATCTATTAAGGTAACCTTTATGAAAATGCACTGTGGTTAAACACTTCGGGTTCCCATGCTTCCAGAAAAATAGTGTTAACCCTCCTAATGCATTAAACTGTAAATACACCTTTTGCATTCCAGAGTCTATTTGGGCCCGGTGGAACGTAAGCTTATAAAACAGCCATAACTCCATATTTTTCAACTAAAATAGATCCATATCCATATTGTATCAAATAAGTAACTTCTCATTGAGTGAATGCACAAAAAGTTTAGAATGTTATCATGTTTTTTTACCATGCTATTACTTAATTTACCCCTTTTTATTATAGTTTTATTTATTTACATGTATTAACCACATTAACATGATAACATTCTAAACTTTTGTGCATTTTGTTTTTTAATTTTTAGATGTATATATTTATAAGAAATGTTATTAGAACATATAATTAGATGAAATTTAACAGAATTATTGGAACATGTAATTATTTAACACAAACACAATTATTTTCATTTTTGATCTATTTTAGTCCATTCATTTTTACAAACACATTAAGACAATAATTTGTTTGTCATTTTTATTTCAAAACTATTGTGCGTGTGCATGAGCGAGCATGTTTATAAACAAAATGCAGCCATAGTGGGAAAGAAAAAATTGTGTGAGTGTAGGAAAAGCTAAATGTATTTTACGAAAGTAATTAGGGTCAAATCTAACTAATAGATTAAAAAATGATCCGCATAATTTCATGTGTAAAGCCAGTTTCCAAAATCTGAAAAATAGTGTGTTTTGACTTGTGTTTGTCTTAAACTTGGTGACACTTTACAATAAGGTTCATTAGTTAACATGAACTAATAATGAACTGCACTTATAAAGCATTTATTTATCTTTGTTAATGTTAATTTCAACATTTACTAATACATTATTAAAATCTTGTTAACATTAATGCACCGTGAACTAACATGAACAAACCATGAACAGCTGTATTTTTATTAACTAACGTTCACAAAGATGAACAAATACAGTAACAAATGAACTGCTCATGGTTAGTTCATGTTAGTTAATACATAAGCTAACGTTAACTAATGAAACCTTATTATAATGTGTTAACACAAGCTTGCAAAATGTCATCTTTGTGCTAAAAACTTTGGATTTTTATATATAAAAAAGGGTCATCGGATGCCCTTTTCCACAAGTTGGTATGATTCTTTAGGGTCTTCATGTAAAGTCTAACATACTTTGGTAAAAATTCCTCAATGTTTGTGTAAAACAACACTCGGTTCACAGCGACCCGTTTCGGTTTCTCTTTAAATTATAATGAGCTACTTCTCACCCCACCTCTCTCTTCCGTGGGCCGTGTAGACACATGAAGTGCTGCCTTGGTGGACAGTGTACAACTGGCTTGAGGCAGAAATATGCTAAGATAGGACAGTCCGTCAGTGGTCGTGGGCAGAGTATAATCAAAAAGAATTTAAACGGCTTGATTTATTGAGAGTGTTTAGGCTTTTTGAGGATTAAAAAAAGGAGTGAATGGATTTTTATCATTGTAGGGTGGTTGTGTCCACAGCCTGCAAAGACAAATTTATATGCAAAGTGAATTTTTGCATCCGATGACCCCTTAAAGATGTACCACTTCTGGGTCAAAAAATGAATGCATTAGGAGAATGAGATTGTTCACCCAAATATGAAAATCCATATATTAATACTCGTGCTCATGTCATTTCAAACCTGTTGCAGTGTTTTCTGTTTGTGAATGAATGTCTTTTTTTATCTGAATGAATCATTCTTTTTACTTGGAGCTATTCAATGAACTCAACACACTGAACTATTTTATGGTTTTAGGACTTGAAATTAAATTGTGAGGACTACTTCTGTGGTATTTTATGATACTTTTATGATACCTGTGCATACATTTTAAGCTTAAAAGCTGCCATTCATTGTAATTGTATGGAAAAGAGTGCCATACACATTCAGTTTGGGGTCTGTAAGATTTTTAGAAGTTTTATAGTATTATTATAGATGTATTATTTGAGATGCTTTCGAAAGAAGTGTCTTATGCTCACCAAGGTTGTATTCATTTGATCACAAATGCATTAAAAACAATAATATTGTGAAATATTATTATAGTTTAAAATAACTATTTTCCATTTTAATATATTTATTTATTCCTGTGGTGGTAAAGCTGTATTTTCAGCGTCATTACTGCAGTCTTCAGTGTCACACGATCCTTCAGAAATCATTCTGATATGATGATTTGATGCTCAAGAATCATTTATTATTATCAATGTTGAAAACAGTTATTAATACTTAATATTTTTGTGGAGACAATGATACGTAATGTTTTTGTTTTTTCACGATTCTTTGAATAGAAATTTCAAAAAGAACACCATTTATTTGAAACAAATGTTTTGTAACACAAATATCTCTACAGTTTCATCATCATTGATTATTCGTCCTTGCTGAATATTATGAAAGTATTTATTTCTTTAAAAAAATATCTTACTTACCCCAAACCTTTGAATGGTAGTAAATAAATAAAATATACACACACACACACACACACACACACATATATATAAACATTAAGGTGAGTAAATGATGGTACATTTTCATTTTTGGTTGACATTGCTCCCACAGGTCATCTCAGATCAAATATTGTGTTAATATGTCATTTAAAATATTGAGGTTTGTGTTCCCTTTTCCTGAAGGACATGGCTGTGTCAAGCTAACTTGAACATCTCAAATGCATTTTCCTTAGATTGCACCAGCAGAGGCTCCAGACTCGAAAATGCGAATGGTCATTGTGACAGGGCCTCCTGAGGCCCAATTCAAGGTTTGCATGAATGCATGGTTTGCAAAGTAATTTCAAAAAAATTTGAAAGGAATTTGTTGTTAGGAAGACCCTCAGTACACAAGCCATTTAATAAGCCCTATGTGTTTAGGCTCAAGGCAGAATATATGGTAAACTGAAGGAGGAGAACTTCTTTGGCCCTAAAGAGGAGGTGAAGTTGGAGACCCACATCAAAGTAGCAGCTGCAGCAGCAGGAAGGGTCATCGGAAAGGGTGGGAAAACTGTAAGTCATGGGGTGTCATGGGGTCTTGTACATAATTTTATTTATTTTTTTTCCTGTGATTGTCAAAGCTGGACTTTCAGCATCCCAAAAAACATTTATTATTATTATCAATGTTGAAACCAGTTGCTTAATATTTTTTTGGAAATCTTAAGAAGAATATAATAGAAAAGAAAATTCAAAAGAACAGGATTTATTTGCAAATTCAAACATTAACAACATGCATGTCTTTACTGTCAATTTAATGGATCCTTGCTGAATACATTTTAAAATGTATATACAGTGCATCCAGAAAGTATTCACAGCGCTTCACTTTTTCCACATTTTGTTATGTTACAGCTTTATTCCAAAATGGATTAAATTCATTATTTTCCCTCAGAATTCTACAAACAATACCCCATAATGACAACGTGAAAGAAGTTTGTTTGAAATCTTACAAATTTATTAAAAATAAAAAATGAAAATAAATCACATGTACATAAGTATTCACAGCCTTTGCTTTAATACTTTGTTGAAGCACATTTGGCACCAATTACAGCCTCAAGTCTTTTTGAGTATGATGCTACAAGCTTGGCACACTGTTTTTGGGCAGTTCCTCCCATTCTTCTTTGCAGGACCTCTCAAGCTCCATCAGGTTGGCTGGGCACAGCCATTTTCAGATCTCTCCAGAGATGTTCAATCAGGTTCAAAGTCTGGGCTCTAGCTGGGCCACTCAAGAACATTCACAGAGTTGTCCTGTAGCCACTCTTTTGTTATCTTGGCTTTGTGCTTCGGGTCGTTGTCCTGTTGGAAGATGAACCTTCACCCCAGTCTGAGGTGCAGAGCAGGTTTTCATCAAGGATGTCTCTGTACATTTGCTGCATTCATCTTTCACTCGATCCTGACTAGTCTCCCAGTTCCTGCCACTGAAAAACCATGCTTTCCTCCAGACATGATGCTTGCCATTCAGGCCAAAAAGTTCAATCTTTGTTTCATCAGACCAGAGAGTTTTGTTTCTCATGGTCTGACAGTCCTTCAGGTGCCTTTTGGCAAACTCCAGGTGGGCTGTCATGTGCCTTTTACTGAGAAGTGGCTTCTGTCTGGTCACTCTACCATACAGGGACTGATTGTTGGAGTGCTGCAGAGATGGATGTTGTTCTGGAAGGTTCTCCTCTCTCCACAGAGAAACGCTGGAACCATCAGGTTCTTGGTCACCTCCCTGACTAAGGCCCTTTTGCAAAGATTTCAAACAAAGTTATTTCACGTTGTCATTATGGGGTATTGTTTGTAGAATTTTGAGGAAAGTAATGAATTTAATCCATTTTGGAATAAGGCTTTAACATAAAACGTGGAAAAAGTGAAGCGCTGTGAATACTTTTATATTTTCCAATTTATATGAGAACTATTTGTATAATAAAAAAATTGATGGAATGTACTGATCAAACAATCCCACAGATTCCGTTGATCCTCTGTGCTTAAATGACCCATTGTAGGTGAATGAGCTGCAGAACCTTACTGCTGCTGAAGTAGTGGTTCCCCGAGAGCAAACCCCTGATGAACAAGACCAGGTCATCGTCAAAATCATCGGTCACTTTTACGCAAGTCAGGTGAGTTGCTTATCTTTCTGTATTCCCTGCACAAAATGTACTTCACTTAGTTAGAAGTGGACACCCTAAGAGCTTGCTTGACATTTCATTTGGCTAGAATGTTAATGGTAATGTTAAACATGTAAACATGGCACAGCAGACAATGCTAAAATGCTGTTTTTTTTTTGTTTCCTCTCTAGTTGGCACAGAGGAAGATCAGGGACATTTTGACACAAGTTAAGCAGCAGCAGAAAGGAGGTATGGGAGGCCAGCAGGGGCCCCATCCGCAGGGCATGACTGAGCTGGGGCCCCCGCAGGGAGTGGCACAAGAACCCAGGAGGAAGTGAGAGGCCGGGGCCGCTACCCAGTCAGACGGACAGACAAATGGGAGGACAAACAAGCGGACTGACTGAGAGAGAGAGAGAGAGAGAGAGAGAGAGAGAGAGAGAGAGTGACACACAGACCCAGTGGTAGACAGGGAGAAATGAGCAGCAAACTGAGAGGGAATTAAAAAGAGAACAAAAAAGACAAAAAAAAGACATGGCTGAGAGAGAAAGAGGACACAAGTTTAGTGAAAATGAACAAGAAAAAAAAAGTGATTTTTCTAAAGAAGAGAGATAACTAGAAAACAGAGACCAGATGCCAGGCCAGGTGGAGTGACTGAGGATGGCAAGGAGGTCCGTCAGAGCGGAGCGCCCTCTGGTGAGAGCTTTTATACATAGCCGCTTATTAGGAATAGGGCATAATGAAGGTCCCGCAAAAGTGTGTATTCCTAAAGGATTTCAGCTACATTGGACCCTCAGCCATCAGCAGTCACTTCAAAACTTTAACAGTTTTTTTTTTTTTTTTTTTTTAAAGATAGAGATATATGTATAGAAATGTTTATTCAGAGGTATTATTAATGAAATGCAGTGAGGTAGAGATTGGAAAGAGAGAGAGAGAGAGCAGAGAATCTGTCTCAAATTATAAGTGGGCGTGGTCACCAATCAGGTGACTTCTCCCTACCGATCAGAGATGAGGGGAGGGGCCAAAGTTGTTAACACTGCTCTTGAAGTCCCCCACTCTAAACTGTGGGGGTGACGAGATGAAAAAAAAAGATTTAAAAAATGAGGTTGTAAATATAATCTTCATGACTTTGAGTTGAGATGCTGCACGTTTAACCGTCTGCAATCGCGTACCTGGTTTGAGAGGGTTGTGCCATTATTTAGAGGCTTCCCTTTCAGACTACGTGCCGTTTGGCCGGCGGGACGTGCGGCAAGAGTTCAGTAAGCGTGTGGGCTAAAGGTGACCTCTGCAGTTGTATTGCAGTGGCTCAGCTTTGACGTGCGGATGCCCAACAATCCCGCCCCAAACCACGCCGGCGATGATCGCTGCGGCGCCGCTCACACCCAAACGGCATATTTTATATATATTATATATATATGATATGTGAGTTAACCTGGCCCCTCATTGCATTGGATCAGGCAGACGATGAAATGGAGCGTACCGTAATTTCAGAAAACGAGACCTAGAGCATCTTTTTTAAAAGCTTGTTCGTGTTTAACATTTTTAAAAATGAATTGTCGTCTGTAAACCTGGCCGTCAGGCGTATTGTTCTGTTTTTCCTGAGAATAAATATACTGTAAAAATATGCAGAGACCGAATCAAGTGTGGACAATCCTGAATGCCAGGTTTGATGACAGGGTACAGCCTCCACGAAACTGCCTTTAGGTCAAAGGTCAAGAACAGGTGACAGCAATATGGTTTCTGTGCTCTCTCTCTCGCCCTCTTTGTTCGACATTTGCCGATGAGGTTGCCAGGGTCCTGGCCTTTCTCACTGAACCTAGAACAGATTAGATAAAATGAATTAAGAAAAAACTAAAAAACTACCTCAGGGTATTGTTACCTCAGTATTCCTAATTTTGTTCTTTTTGATTCCCCCTCTCCCCCTTTTTTTTGTTTGTTTTTTTTTTTTGCTTGCTGGTGTTTTATATAAAAGCTGATAGTCTTGAATATTTTATTTTTTTAAGGAAGAAATATTTTTAATTTTTTTTCCCGTTAATTTCTTTTTTTGGTATGCGTGTATGCGAGAGTGTAATTGAGGTTTTTTCGAGCTCAGAAGGACTCCCAGGAAAAATTATGAGTTGTTTTGTGAGTCTCGCAGCCTTTAGGCCAGCCTGGGGGTCCTTGAAGAGTCACACTTGAAATCACTGGCCAATGGGACGTAGGACGGATCTTACCATCTCTTACTGGTGCATAATGAATGTTGCCATACCACAGGAATTACATTTTGACGCTAATGCGTATGTTTGTTGTACAAGCTGACTGTAGAAAACAAAAAATTGCCTTTTTTCCTAACTTGTGCCATTTTAATTTTTGCACCTGTGGTGTGATCTTGATCATTCTGCACTGAAGGACTTTGACATCATTGGTTGGCTTACTTGAAAGGGCTTGACTTACTCGCCATGCTTAAAAAAAAAAAAAAAAAAAAAAAAGCATGTCGACCATCATCAGCCCTAAGACACCGAATGTGAACCATTTAACATCTTTCTCTTTTTTTTCTTTTGGATGGAGTCTCGTCCTTCTCCATTGTCCTGTGCAAGTGTGCGTGAAAGTGTTTTCTAATTGAGTTTAAGTGTTAAATCTTTTTTGTTGGGGAAGTGGTTTGGGTGTTTTTAAAAGGCAGAAAAATAGAAAAACACTCTATGGCCTCGGTCATACTCATTTTTTTAAACTGACTGAGAACAAAAGGTACCTTTTGAAAAACGGGAGCCAAAAAATATAAAAGTACATCAATAAAATGAAAGCATTCACATCTCTCAAATTTAAACCTGTAAATAATTTGTTCAGTGGAACAATCTGGGGGAAAATTGTTTGTATTTTTTTAGAATAAAATGCTAATTGGATAAAGGATGGAAAGACTTTTAACCGTTAAAGATGGATGGACACTGCCAGACCGCGTCCTTTTCAGGTTCCATTCAGCCATCTGCTAAGGGTTTGCCAGCATGTTCATGTGCTTTAACCGGTCAAGGTCTTTTATTTTGTTTTTTGGTTTTTTTAAAAAGCTTCCCTTTTTCACACTAGATGGCAGTCTTCTGTTTTCTGCTTGAGGATTGAAATTCTCAATGACCTGTCTTGATGGAGACACGATACACACTGCTCTTCAGGCAGGAAAGAAGTGTCTGTCCTGTTCTAGCCCATAGATATCTGTCAGACACCAAGACACACTCACACACTTCTGCTCTGTTCAGACTGCAGCAGCTTTTTTGTTTATTTTATCTTTTTATTTTTGACAGCAAGCTTTATTTGGACATGACATCTGGTTGCGAACTGTTTCATCAATAAAAGACAAAAAAAATATATATGTGAGCGAGAATTATTAACATAACAGCAGATCTCCAAGAACTAACATAGTTGTGACAAAAAAAACAAAACAAAAAAAACGAAATAGTAGATATGTTATTGTAATTGCATTTTTATTATTTTGTCTTTTTTATTATTAGCTACTTTTTGGGTGAAAGGTATAAGCGATGAGAGGGAGATGCCCTGGACAATTTCAATGGACAGGTGGACATTTTGTAAAGGTTTTAGATGTCACATTTGTCCCCTTCTTCTTTTCCCCCTCTGTGTCCTTACCTTTCATCCCTTTACACCACTCGCTACCTTCATCCGCTCGTTTTGGTTTTGCGTTAGTAGGATCCGATTCAAAAGAGGCATCGGCGAGCAACGTGTCGTTTCAGTTCTGGAATAGAACGCCCTCTCTCACGCTGGCCTCGTCTGTGACCGTTTTCTCTGTTCAGTTCAGTCGTTTGTTGAATTTCTTTGCAATTTATTATTTTTCTCAAATTGTCTCCATTTATTTAGTTTGGATTAGCTAGGTTTCTCCTCAATCAGAGTTCTTTATGCACAGACATCTCTTACACTGCTACTAGTTCATTTGAAATACTAACAAATGATTCATTCTTCACGTAATACCTGTGCCAAACTGGGGTTCTCTTTGTGTTTGTTGTTGTACTCCAGAAACAAGGAACTAATTAAGACTCTACGCAGTCAGGAACGGATGCAGTGCTGTATATTTGACAAACGGTTCCCTGAGTACCGCGAGTCGACTTCCCGTTTGGCACTTGGAAATGTTTTCTTCTGTCCTTTTTATTTCAAGGTCCTCCACACGTTGTTGTTGTTGGTGGCGAGGGCTTGAACAAGCAGTAGAACCGTTTCGTTAGCATACTTGAGCTTGGAAAAAAAAGATAGTATGTTGTTTACTTATGCAATTCTGTGACGAGTCAAACGACTGGCTGTCGTTTGTCACACGGACTGTTAAGTGTCCACTGGGAAAAGTTGCATTGCAGTGCATAGATTTACACGTAGACCACAGGTTGAAGCGCAGCTTAGTCGGGTGTGATTTATCATATCGACGTTGCATGCCACTGTTGTATCTCACCGTGCTAGTTTCTGGCCTCTCCTTAAGGAAAACATTTGGGTGCTACAAATGACGACTCAAACCTCACATAACTAGGAACGCTACCTCAAGACTTAGCCATAAGATTGTTTTTATCAAGCAGACGAGAGCGAAAGTGCATGTTACATTTTACTTTTGAGTTTTAATTTATTTTTAGCTTTTCATATCTGTAGACGTTTGGATAGAATAGCCTACAGCTTAGAGTTGGGACTCTTTTCGAGGGCGAGGTGGCAGGACAGGAAACGGATGTGTGGTGTGATGGTTTGCACGGGAGGAGGAACCTGTGAAATTCGGCTAGTGCACAATTAAGCTCAATTAGAATTCTCCTCACATCATGGCACAGATGTAACTATAGGCCAGCATTCATAGAGTGACTGATACCTCTGTAGATGAAACACACAATTGTGCCTGTTGCGCTATCTTCTCTGTGTCCTTTCCCAACCTCGATGGCACCACACTACCTCCACGCCATGCAGCCTTGACCCCAAGTACAATCCTTCCTGTTTAGAAGCCCTTTTCTCGCTGGTCTTAAAAACAGCTTCACTTTCTTTTTTCGGCAATAAAATGGCACATTCTGCCCGGAGCTTCTACTAACATTCTGTCCTCCACCTGTTGTCCCATTTTATGATTTCACGGCCTGAATCAAAAGGCCTGTAACCATGTGTTTTTTCTTTTTTTTTTTTTTTTTTTTTTGATCTACCTCTTAGAATAAAGACAAACAGATAGGACATGTCATAAATCTAAAAAAAAAAAAAAAAAAAAAAAAAAAAAAAAAAAAAGGACAAGTTAATTTTGAAAATGTTAAGCTTAATGAATCAATAATAATAATAATAATAATAAATGACTTAAGCAACTGGGTAGCAGCATCTTCATATACTGATAGGAGTCTTTTACTTCCAAAGATGATTTTTCTTCAGTTGTTTTTGAAATTGTTCAGGATGAATTTGGAAATGGAATCGATATGTGGGAGGGGAAATAACATTAAAAAAATGTCAATTTCACTATCCAGTCTTTTTTTTTTTTTTTTTTTTTTTTTTTTCTCATTATTATTAAACTGACATTATTTTTAACTTACAAATTCTTCATCTTTCTCTTTGATTTATATTTCTGATGGCTAAAAAAAAAAATGACATAGGATTGTATCTCTTATGTTTGCAATAGAATCCGCTCTCTTTCTCTGTGAACCGCAACATAATAGTATCTTTTCAGGCCACACAGAGCAGCATGATGTTGAAATCGTTTTCATTTTTATTGTTTCATTTCACTTGTAATGATGCAACGGGAGAGTGAAGGTCTGTTGAATTAAATAGGGCACATTTTAGGAGGATGAGAGAGGAAGGAGACTATCTTTATCAGACTACCTTTTATCCCTCACCCCTCTTACAGCAGGTGCCACAGACATTATCGGGACTTTCAGCCTCTGCCTGCCTGATTTTCTTTTATTCTCATCCACAATTGTTTTGAACTCCTTGTAAAGAATACAGAGCATAGATATGAATGTGACAATAAAAGATGAGTAAACCGGTGTCCTCTTGTGTCTGTATTTGTGTGTGTTTGTGTTTACTTGGGATACAAAGTATGTTATAAAGCTGAACGGACTGTAGAGAGAGAGACAGTTTTATCCATTTAAAGATTTAAATGACAGAATCCCTGAATCCATGTAAAGTATTTAGACCAGGATTTGTTGTAACTAATCTACGAGTCAAAGGTCCAATTTTTAGTTTCAAAAGCCTCTTAAAGACAAATGTGACTGAATTCTGTCATCCAAACTAACATATAATTTTTTCATAGCTGAGTAAATATCTTAACATAATAGAGACTGAAGATAGATTTATATGTGTTCTCAGAGTGCTGTTTTTTTTTTTAAATCAGGGACAATTTTGATATTTGAAAAAATATATAAAAATATAAAAAGTGCAAGTTAAAAAAAAAAAAAAAAAAAAATTTATATATTGTATAAATATGGCTGAAAAGCCTAGAACAGGTTACCACTATTAGGAGTCTAGCCACAGTAGACAGTTTAGCAATGAAGATCTGAGCCTTAATCCAGGAATCACCTAAAATCTCTCCCCAGTTTAATCGAGGAGTATAATAATTTTTTTAAGAGATTGCATTGAGCGACTGAAATAGAACTGTTTAACTTTATACTGAAGGACAACGTCTTTCATGTACACATATTGATATACGCATTAAAAGTCTATATTTAAATAATGTAAAATGCGTAGGCTAACTCGCAACAATTAAAAATATGAATAGAAGTAGGCTATAATGTACAATATATATATATATATATATATATATATATATATATATATATATATATATATATATATATATATATATATATATATATATATATATATATAAAGTCCTATTCAAGTACGTTACGTTTCATTCATCTGGACAAATGATTGGTTGACGTTTGTGACGAAGGCCTCATAGTTCTGACCAATCAGCGTTAGGCGGGTAAGTTTCAAAACACAAATGGCGACGGAGAGAGTCGAAGCGTGAGTATTAGTTAACAAACTATACGGAAAAATTACATTTATTAGAACTGTTGTTATAATGTTTCATACTTGTAATGTAGCTTACGCTGGTAAGAATCAAGGGTTCTCTGGTTAAATTGTGTAACGTTGTGTGTGTGCGGTGAAAGCCCTGAAAATGTGTCTTCCTTACATAGTTACCGTTGTAATTGTAGTTTTCAGGTATTTTTGTTACAATGAAACGATGGCCACTTTAATATTAGCCATTGCCGTCATTACATTTATCCTCTGAAGCTTATTTAAATCATTTTAAGTATTCAGGGTTTGGTGTTGCGGTTACATCCAAACCACCCGTTCCGATAACTCAGTATCTTTGTTTGTGACAGCGTAAATGTCACATTGCTACGTCACTATTTAATATAATTTTCTTTATTATGTAAGACAATAATTTTCTTTATTATGTAAGACAATAGGCGTGAGTGTGACGACCCTAATTACACGTTCACTTCAGTTAATAGATTAAAACAAAATAGAACAATCCCTGTGTATACAGTAAAGTAAGTTCCTTTGTGACCGAAAGATCACTAGCTTATAATTGAAATGTGCTTAAACTGTTTATATATATATATATATATATATATATATATATATATATATATATATATATATATATATATATATATATATATATATATATATATATATACACACTCACCTCAAGGATTATTAGGAACACCATACTAATACTGTGTTTGACCCCCTTTCGCCTTCAGAACTGCCTTAATTCTACGTGCCATTGATTCAACAAGGTGCTGAAAGCATTCTTTAGAAATGTTGGCCCATATTGATAGGATAGCATCTTGCAGTTGATGGAGATTTGTGGGATGCACATCCAGGGCACGAAGCTCCCGTTCCACCACATCCCAAAGATGCTCTATTGGGTTGAGATCTGGTGACTGTGGGGGCCATTTTAGTACAGTGAACTCATTGTCATGTTCAAGAAACCAATTTGAAATGATTCGAGCTATGTGACATGGTGCATTATCCTGCTGGAAGTAGCCATCAGAGAATGGGTACATGGTGGTCATAAAGGGATGGACCTGGTCAGAAACAATGCTCAGGTAGGCCGTGGCATTTAAACGATGCCCAGTTGGCACTAAGGGGCCTAAAGTGTGCCAAGAAAACATCCCCCACACCATTACACCACCACCACCAGCCTGCACAGTGGTAACAAGGCATGATGGATCCATGTTCTCATTCTGTTTACGCCAAATTCTGACTCTACCATCTGAATATCTCAACAGAAATCGAGACTCATCAGACCAGGCAACATTTTTCCAGTCTTCAACTGTCCAATTTTGGTGAGCGTTGCAAATTGTAGCCTCTTTTTCCTATTTGTAGTGGAGATGAGTGGTACCCGGTGGGGTCTTCTGCTGTTGCAGCCCATCCGCCTCAAGGTAGTGTGTGTTGTGGCTTCACAAATGCTTTGCTGCATACCTCGGTTGTAACGAGTGGTTATTTCAGTCAAAGTTGCTCTTCTATCAACTTGAATCAGTCGGCCCATTCTCCTCTGACCTCTAGCATCAACAAGGCATTTTCACCCACAGGACTGCCGCATACTGGATGTTATTACCTTTTCACACCATTCTTTGTAAACCCTAGAAATGGTTGTGAACACTTGTTCAATTTCTCATTAATGCAATTATCTAATCAACCAATCACATGGCAGTCGCTTCAATGCATTTAGGGGTGTGGTCCTGGTCAAGACAATCTCCTGAACTCCAAACTGAATGTCAGAATGGGAAAGAAAGGTGATTTAAGCAATTTTGAGCGTGGCATGGTTGTTGGTGCCAGACGGGTCGGTCTGAGTATTTCACAATCTGCTCAGTTACTGGGATTTTCACGCACAACCATTTCTAGGCCCGTTCTGAAGGCGAAAGGGGGTCAAACACAGTATTAGTATGGTGTTCCTAATAATCCTTTAGGTGAGTGTATATATAAATATATGTGTGTGTATGTATATGTGTGTGTGTGTGTGTATATATGTATATATATATATATATATATATATATGAATATATATAATATATATATATATATATATATATATATATATATATATATATATATATATATATATATATATATACCAGATATATATATACCGAATAGGGAGAAATTATGAATAAATAAAATAAAAATACAAAACAATCTCTGATTTCAGACTTCTGGAAAGGACTGACCCTTCCTTCTTGAAATCATGCAACACCATATATACTGCAGGAAACCGAAGAGGGAGAAATTATGGCTCCTTATCTGATGGTAAATTGAGTTTTATATATATTTTTATATATATATATATATACACACATACACACACATGTCCATCAGTAGTCCTCGTCCCTACATTATAAAAAAACGAATAACTAATTTACTACTATGAAACGATAATAGGATTTCCTTCAAAAGATATAATAAAATATTGTTTTTAAATTTGCCATAATTCTTATTCTTTTTTATATTGCTGTATTTATTATAAATTATTTATCCGTGCGCATCATCATTTAGTTCATTAGTAAATTTTAAAATGAAAATTACCCCATGGTTTATTCACCCTCAAGCTACCCTAGGTGTATATGACTTTCTTCTTTCTGTTGAACACAGAGTTATATTAATAAATATCCTGATGCTTTATAATGGCAGTGAATGGGGTCTATGAGTTTGAAGTTCTAAAAAAAGTGCATCCATCCATCATAAACGTTCTCCACTTTAGGCCTTCTGAAGCGAATTGATGGGCTTTAGTAAGAATATTTAAAACTATAAAGTAAAATATCTAGCGGCCAGACCTCTTTCTGTATTCAACTTACGGGAAAAAGTGTAACTGGCTCGATGTGACGTCAGTCGTAAGTGTTTTGAACAGCAAGAGGCGTTACAATTTCTTCGTAAGTTGAATACGGAAGGCGGTAGATTTTACTTTGTTTTAAATATGGATATTTTTCTTAGAAAACTTGATAGATTTGCTTCAGAAGGCATTTATTTATTAATGCATTTTTTTGAGCTTCAAACTTAAATGGCCCCCATCATTGCCATTATAAAGCTTGGAAGCTTCAGTATATTTATTAATATAACTGAAGAAAGTCATATACACCTAGGATGGCTTGAGGGTGAGTAAATCATGGGCTAATTTTCATTTTAAAGTGAATTAATCCTTTTAATTCATGTCCCCTGTAATCTGTAATCAAAATAACTCTTCCCCCTCTCTTGCAAAGATGCCGTGTTTACTGGCGTGAGGACGGGGCAACCTGTCACTCACATGAGATCCACCAATAGCAAACCATTTATTTACATTTATTAACCGTTTATTTACATTTCACTGCCGATTGTATACTCTGTATATAACTGTGCATGTGACAAATAAAACTCTTGAATCAAACTACAACCATCCAATCAATTCCAGATGGACAAAATCAAGTCTCACCCTAAATTTTTCATGTTCGAGAAGCCATTTCACTCGTATGTATCATGTCACAACAGGGAAAAAAAGACTGTCACAACTGCATTTGTTTGTTTGTGTAGGACTGCAGGCGAAAACAGAAGCATATATTCAGGCAGTTGTGTGTGGTGGACGACATGATCCAGCTGTTGGTAGGTCTGGAGTCAGTGGATCAGCTGCTGAATGAACCATGTCCCCAAAACCCAGGTAACTCACACATCATGGATTATTGTACATGACTGTTCATTGCTGCTATATTTGCAAAGCAGTGAAATGATGCCCTGATTTGGGTGCACAGGTAATGGAGCTCGTTCTGCATGGAAGACTTTAAAAGCAGAATATCAGGAGAGCGTTCAGGAGGTGGAAGGGCTGATCAGTACTTTCCAGGTCCGCATGGAAGAGCTTCAGGGTAAACGGCAGAAACTGCAGACTCTACTGTCCACTCTGCAGATAAAGGTAGTCAGACATTTCTTTTTTCTGTCTTTCTTTCTTTCTTTTATCAATACATGAAGAAAAAGGCTTTTTATCTGATTTATCAAACTAATCTGATTTATGTTTTAGATAAGCCGATTTTTAGGCTGATTGTTTTTGCCTTTAAACTCCAACAATGATAGAATGAAAGACCACTTTTATGATGCAGTTATACATGGAGGAGTATTGTACATGAAATCTCTTTCTCGTTCAGAAAGAGGAGTGCAAAGAGAAGGAGAGAATCACAGCTAAACAAAATCAGAGAGCTGAGGTAAGACGTCCGCTCAAGTTTGACTTCCTGGTTTGGCTAATTGGCTCCAATAATTTCTTCTTTTCTTCACCAAAAGAAGTAAAAACAGCCGTGGAACAAACTGCTTGAAACAAATAGCTTTTATTCTTTTCTTTCACGCACAGAAACAAATCCGCTTTCAGTTGGAAGATTCCCTCCAGGCAGCCCAGAACGCCTTGAATGCGTGTGGTTTGCATCTGTCTAAGCTCAAGGATGAGGTTGAAAAACAGCAGGCTCAAATTAGTGATTGGACAATATTAAGAAACAGGTGATTCTGTATATACACTACTGTTGAAATGTTTTTTTTTTTTGTTGTTTTTTTAAAGAAATGAATAGTATTGTTCAGATAGGATGCATTAAATGGATAAAAAAAAATACAAGGAAATTTATAATGTTACAAAATATTTCTATTTCAAATAGTTCTTTGTAAATTAAGGATTGATCAAAGATTGTTAATTACTGATTGTTGATTATTTTGCTGCAAAAATATCAAAACAAAATCTGCCTTTTATTTTTTTGTCTCTCAGGTTGCAAACCTTGGTCACAGTGATTCACAGAAATATGCAGTACAGGGTGCTCTCAGTCACTCCCTCTGAGCTGTGCCTTGAGCTCTTGCCTCGTGCTGAAAAATCACTTGAACCGCTCCAGGTTTCCATCACCATGACAGCCAGTGATAAATTCCATCTTCAGGTACTGTGTCTCAGCATACATTTCCCTAAAGTGATGCTGAGAGCTGTGATCCATGAAATAAGTAATGAGCTGCCTGATTTTTAAGAGAGGAACATGCTGCTTATAATAAAACATATACTTTTTACATGCACCCATACGTAGTGCTAATTAAAGGCTTAGTTCACCCCAAAATTAAAATTCTGTCATTTACTTTTGTTCCAAACCTCATCTTCAGAACACAAATTAAGATCTTTTTGATGTCCCTCCATTGATGGCTACGTGACTGAAACTTTGATGTTTCAAAAGTTAATGAAGAGATTTTAAAACGACTCCATATGAATTGAGTGGCTTAGTCCAAAATTTCTGAAGAGACTCGATCACTTTATATACATTTTAGATTTCATTTAGGCTTTTATCCACATTCATCAACTTGCACATCCGTTTTGGTAAACGGAAGCTCAAGCATGTTCGCTTGACGTGCAAGAACCAATTAGGTTTGTTCTCGTGCGTCAAGCAGGTTCTGTTGAGCTTCTTTTTGTTTTCTGATCAATGTTTATATTTGAATAAAAGCATAAATTCAATCTGTTCATAATAAAAATGTATAGTCTCTTCAGAAAATTTGGACTGTTGTATTTTTTACAATGTCAAAGTGTCAGTTACGTAGCCGTCAATGGAGGGCTGTCTCTTTTGAGGTTCAGTTCAAACTTTTTTACACATTATGAATGTACTACAATTTGTAATGCTGTAATGTACTGCTGTAAAAAAAACTTGCATCCTTGTTCCATGTACAGTACCTTACTAAAACTTAAAAAGAGTGTGGAAAGTTAAGACAATTTATCAGTTGACAATTTTATTCACCCAGACTGTATTTAATTATTGAAGAAAATTAATTGAACAATAATCAAGAAATGTTAATTATTGTTACTGTTTTAAATAACTAATGAAAATGTTTAACTTTTGAATGGTAGTGATATGATTTTTTTTTTTTCAGTGCTTAGAGCTAATATTTGACTAGAACTACATTTTTCTTTTTAGTTTTATTTGGTTTTCATTTAGTTTCTTTATATTATTGTTACTGTACCTCTTTCCTGTCTGTAGGTGTTTCAGGGAACCGCTGGCGTGGTAGAGGAGGCGGTGAACGGCCCGCTTAGGCAAGTGAGCGCCGCCCTTGTGGAGGTGATGGAGCGGTACATAAGTCAAGGAGAGATGCTGTCTGAGATTCAGGCTCTTCACTCCAGGTGTGTTTTCTTAAAGTATAGTCACAATTATTATTTTTTTTTAATTTTTTTTTTTGTAGAACTGTCTGTTTAAAATGTACTTACTGTATACACTCACCTCAAGGATTATTAGGAACACCATACTAATACTGTGTTTGACCCCCTTTCGCCTTCAGAACTGCCTTAATTCTATGTGGCATTGATTCAACAAGGTGCTGAAAGCATTCTTTAGAAATGTTGGCCCATATTGATAGGATAGCATCTTGCAGTTGATGGAGATTTGTGGGATGCACATCCAGGGCACGAAGCTCCCGTTCCACCACATCCCAAAGATGCTCTATTGGGTTGAGAAGCAACTGCCATGTGATTGGTTGATTAGACAATTGCATTAATGAGAAATTGAACAGGTGTTCCTAATAATCCTTTAGGTGAGTGTATATTTTGTAAAGATCCAGTGATATCAGACGCTGATAAAGAAAAAGGTTAATAAAAACCCAGACACCATACAACTGGCCAATTCAGATTCAGTGGTTGCGTTAGACTTTCTCATTGTGATGGACAGGGTCGTAAAAATTCTGTCATCATTTATTACCCATGGTTTAATTATCATCAGATGTTCAATAGCTTTTGTTTTTGTTCACTTTAATTTTTTTTAATCATGAACAAGACGAGCACATGGGCTAGATTATACATTTATTTATTAAGAGACAGTGCGTCACTTCATGTTCAACACCACAGGAAGCAGCAGATGAATGTTTGCCTCCCCCCTGCAATGACAGCGGAGGCTGCTTAAAAAAAAAAAAAAAAAAAGGCTTTTGTGCCTGAACAGGCTAATATGAACAGTGCAATATTACAAAATACAATTCCGATTCAAATATGAACAAAACCTGTTTAAAAAAAAAAGACAAAACAACTAAGTCGACTTTCTGTATCTGCTTGACCTCAAATCTTCCTCCTGGTCCAAATCGACTTAAACTGTATGCTTCAATCAAAAAATCAAACGCATCAAGGGAGACTGATGCAGAGGCAAATTCACCATATGCTCAGAACATGCTTAAGAACTTCCGCAATGATATAAGCCAGCTGGAAAACCTCCAGTGAAATGTCACTTGTTGAGCTGTAACCGCCTCAATAGTGTAATACTTAGTTTATAAACCAATATAGTCACTTAAATAGTCAGGCCTAGCATTCATTTAGTTATTCAAATGTAAAGCGACATAATAAAGAGCCAACAAAATCCAATTCAACCATCAGTTTTCACACTTCAAAAAAAAAAAAAAAAAAAAATTAAAGATGAATTGTGCACTTTAGTTAGATTCATTGAACTGAGTTTCACACGTGCTGAAATCAGTGAGCTTGCACTGGTCTGACAGCTTCTGTCAGTAATTATAAGAGAGCGGCACTCGCTTTCAGTGGAATTCATTTGCAATAAGTTATTGTTTTTCATGAGACTTTGTGAGTGCTTAATACTTCACCTTGACAAAATATATTTTTAAACATGGAGATTTTATAATTTCTTTCCACATTTTGATTTTGAATAAATATTAACAGTACTGTAAATGGCTTATGAGCCTCTGCCGCTATCTGCTGGTTATTTATTTTTATTTTTAAATGAATGTGTTTTCTATCAAATTTTGTATTTCCTACATCTTGAAAACGTTTAGTTTTACAAATGGGTACAATCTCAGAAGGATAAACCATGTTTTTGGTCATCACATTAAAAATAACTTTTGAAGTGCTGGAAAAATGTGTGTGCGTGTTACAGACACAGTGTTTCTTATTCCAACATTCCATTAACTTAATCTTTATTACAATCAATAAAACTGGTTTGTTGGCAAAATTAGGGATGTGTGATTAAAAATAAACTCAGCATTAAAATGTCAACCATTGATGGTTTTGTGTCTATGTTCAGCGAGTATAGAATGACGGTGAGCAGTTCACCGGAAATGCCTAAGCTGGCTTACCAGTAAGTAAACGTGCATATGGTCAGTTGTCATTAGATTTTGCGTCTTTGCCTTGGATGGACGACTTCTCATGGCAGTTTTTTTTTCTGGAAGCTGAACACTCTCTGCTACCACACTGGAGCACACTCGCCACCAACTGTACAGGATGAATAACGGCCTTCACTGATAGAAAAATTAAATCAATGACTGAATATAGTCATATTTTGTTTAACGCAACCTTTGCTCAGATTTTTGATTCAGTGGCTTAATAAACCATTAAGCTAACCAGAAAGACTTTCAACATCTTTTATGGTTTTATTGGGTCTCTGTTTCTGACACTGGATGTCAGCATTACTACTTTACAGCAAAAAACTAATCTTTACAGGGGAAACTCATCTTGTACAAAGAATCATTTTGTTTGTTTCATCAGGTTTGCAATTGATTGGTGTCCTGCTGAAAAGCTTCTGATCTTTCTCAAGACTGCGACCACTGTATGTCACCTGAGAGTTGAGGAGGGTTACCCATCACACGGCCGAGCTACACTCCTGTCTGTGAGAAAAGATGGCAATCTGTTTGATATCACCAATCTACAGGTAAGGAAGCATGAAAAGGTTTGGTTTCAATTTGCTGATCCATGCCTTTTATTTTTAAAAAGGTTTTCAAGTGTGTGTGTGTGTGTGTACTTCCCATGATATCTATTAAATTAATAATTATATATAATCTTCAGACGTAACGCATTTGAATTTACAGCCAAATATCAATACATTCATAACTATGTATGTATGTGTTATGAATCTATTTAAATGTATTGATATTTGGCTGTAAATTCAAGTACGTTACGTCTGAAGGTTATATATAATTATTAATTTAATAGATATCATGGGGAGTTGCATCACATGACATTTTACAGTCTGAACTAACCATACTTTGTTAAAAGAAACAACTTTTCCCAAATAATTTTCAAATTATATCTATTTAATGTTGTTTTTATTAATTTAATTAATAATGTTGTAGAATTGTTTTTGTTTTGTTTTATTTACCCCCAAAACTATCAAAATAAATGAATGTATAGTTTGCTCCTCTTAGAAGAGATGCATTGAAGTCATTGTAAATAATTGGTAAATCCCCTGTTATAAGAGGTCAAGATGTTACCAGGTCAGATCCTTGCAACATATTTTTGTAAGTCATTTCTGAGTTCAGTTTATTCATTTCATAAGTGACTGTTTTCAGCCCCCAGAGCAAAATCCGGTCCTGACAGAGTGGCTTGAGTTTCTCTCCTCCAATCCGAACATCTGATGTCACACAATTTACTCCAGAGTTAGAAAGGAAGGTCTCCATCTGTATGTTATGTCCAGAGTCAGTCTATTACATTACACATACACCATCTGCATTGTACAGTTCTAGTTGTATTATTGATGTATGAATGAATGAATGTTTGTATTGTCTGTGTATGTATTGTGAGTTATAAAGTGCTTTCAGTCTTTATCTAACCAACCCAGACTGTCATTATTTTTATAATTATTTGCATAAAATTGCTCTTCGCCCATATCAAAGGACTGGGGAAATCAGCATTTAAATTTGAGGCTCATTACATGTTATATAGTAGAAAAGAGCTATGTGTTGTTCAGTCAGTAATTGCAAAAGGTCCCATGACTCTAAGCAGTGTAAATAAAATCAATCTAAAATGGCATCTAGTTTTCACTTCCCACTTTTACTTTTACACTTCTACTCGTTTTTGAACACTAGAGGGCAGCACTTTATGTAAGTGGCACCACATGCACATTCCATCCGCTGTCATCTGACATAACAGGTTAGGTAACAGTTTAGACTCAAGCTTGTTCTGCTGCTGCCTGGACAGTTAATCCTCCCTTTTTTTTTAACTACACAATAGTGTTGTATAGAATAATTTTTCACTTTTGAAGTGTTGTACATTTCCACCTCTGACACTAACAGCTCCCATCACGTTGGCTTCTGACCACACCTGAGCTTATGAAACGAGATGCAATTCAGTCATTTTTTTTTCCCCGTCACGGTTATTCTGATGTACTCTACTTGGCACTTTGAGCATGACTCCACTTTCTGTACCAGTTATCCGCCCTCTGGTGCTGCACAACAGGAGCTGCTCTCATTGGCCAAATAAGATGTGAGGTTTGTTCTGGATTTGGCCAATAGGGAGCTGTGAAACTGATTATGAGGGCACAATGACCCAGTTCTGGGTCCATGTGTGTGGAGAGCACTCCATATTCTCTGCTCATTCTGGTGTCTAATGAGATGGCCTAGACTCTATGCTGTGCTTTGACAATTGTCTTTGTGAATCAGATTCCATGTCTAACAGTGGAAACTATAACAGGTTTAGGCAAATAATGACTTTTGGCTTTCTGAGTTCTTCTTAATCACCGTGGTAAAAATTGTTTGTATATAGTCTAAACGATCTAATGTAGGATCTTGTCATTTAGTATTTGCTTGCGTAGCTAATTGATACTTCCCCCTACCCCATTCTTTACATATCGCTTCGTTGTATGTTCATGTTTATTGTTCAAATTAATTTAAATGTGTACTAAGTTGATTTTATAATTACAATGAATGAGGTAGGTATTGCGTTTATTTACTAAAGTAATTCAACATTTTAATAATATTTAATTTAAAAATAACTATTTGCAAGAGCTTTTATTTGCTCTAGCTATTTTGATTTCATTTAAGGTTGGCGTTTTATTAAATGCTCCATTGATTGTGAAATTTCCAGTGTTTAATATTTCGACTGTTCCTCCATTATTTAAATAATTGCTGTTCCAATGTATGGGGTCTGTAAATTGTTTTGTGTTTGGTCTCATATGCTCACAAATGATACATTTATTTAATCAAGAAAACAGTAAAAATATTGTGAAATATTACATTTAAAAGCTATTTTAATTGTTTTTATTCCTCTGATGGTAAAGCTGATGGTGTTCAAGAAACTTATCAATGTTAAAAACGGTTGTGCTGTTTAACATATTTGTGGAAACCATGATACTTTTTCAGGATTCTTTGATGAATGGGAAGTAAAAAAAAAAAAAGAATATATTTAATTAAATGAATTGATCTGAAATTGAAATATTTTGTAACATTAGACTTTTAAACAGTGTGTATTGATTTAATTCTCTATTGTCAGAGCACTCTACTGTACTATTCAATGGCAGCACTTTTGGAAAAGACTTGGCATCATTTCTCCCACTAGAGGACACAGCCTTAGCTTTACTATTGAGGACATAAATTATATATTTTGCTTATTATTCTTGATACTGAAAAGCAACTTAGTATAAAATTATAATTTCATGTTTTATACATAATTTTACAATAAATGTTCAGTACACATAAACCACGAGATATTCAACACAAAAGTAAAAACAAAATCAGATATCTTAAAGAAAGACAACGCACTGTACTCGTTTCATAAAATGGCTTTATGAAGTAAAAGACACCTGAAATACATGTCTGAATGGTTCTATAATATGCATACACTCTACTTATACTGTGCTTGTATATTTATATATCTGCACTGAGCATGTGAACTTTACAAAAATATATATTATACATTTTAAAACATTTAAAGTATGTATATCTTACATATATTACAAAAATGTACAGCCACAGGGATGTGAATATGTGTGAAGTTCATTCCATGTCATTTGCATCATAGCTAAAATGTTTTTTTAATCTCTGAGTGGGGGTGTAGCAGGAACCCAGGCCTGAGTATGAGGAGACGCTTGGTGTTCTGCTGCCGTTGTCTCGTCTCTGGAAGTGGCCTGGAGATCCTTCTGGCCTGGCTGTGACTCCTTGCAAGAGACATTTTGCACTTGTTCCCTATGTAGAAATGTGAGCATTTCTATCTGCTTCATTATTACCACTCATTTCAAGTGAGTGATGAAATGTGGCTCAAAGACCCCTTTAACTGCCCTATATGGTTAGCTAGCCATAAAGGCTACTGACACCAAAGCATCCCTTCAAAATGTCTCAAGTGCTTTTAAGTGCCAAAGGCATTTGTTTGTTTTCTGGTTGGTTCTCTTGGAAAGGGTACTAATGTTTGTACCCTTTTTTGTCAACCAGCAGTGACCCACTTAAATTGGCTTCTCATGGCAGTGGTTTGCAACCTCAGGCATCAATGCGGAAAGAGAGCAATTTCTCAGAGTGCATGTTATTCAGCGTGCGCAGGTCAGGAAGTTTGAGCAGCAGCTTGGTGAATCGGGAGGCGTCGCAAGGGGCGCTCTTGCTGATGAGGCTTCGGAGAGCCCGGATTAGACTTTCCTGAAGCATCTCCACTGAATTCACATTTTCAATGCCAGAACGGTCTGTACAACAGAAACAAATGATGAGAGACCGAATTAATTAGTGGATCAAACTTAAGGTACTTACTATATGATATATATGTAGTGTCAAGCCATTAAAGGGATGGTTGACCCAAACATGAAAATTCTGTCATCATTTATGCATTTCTTCTGTGTCATTTTTTTTTTTTAATTTTTATGTTCATGCTCTTAGGTTTTTGTTTTGAAGATTAAGCGAAGTCTTTTGGGTTTGCAACAACGTAAAGTTGGGTAAATGATGACAGAATTTTAATTTTTTAGTTAATTCTCCCTTTAACACTAAAATGCAACCTACCTGCAGAAACCAACACCACTGCAGTGAAGAGTCCCAGTTCTTCTGCTGAGAGCTCTAATGCGTTGAGTTTTTCACTGAAGTCAAACATGGTTCCCAGCAAATCGCCCATGCCCATGCTTTTCAGGGCCTCCAATCTGTAGGTGGCACCTGAGATGAAGGTTACAGTCTTCTCTTTTACATTAAACAGCGAGGAGAAGCGTACCATGAGGACCTGCAGGAGAGATTCAAAAATAAAACCTACTTAGTAAAACCTAATTGGCATTGTGGCCTTTTATATTTGACGGAAGTCTGATGTTTTAAATGAAATGCCATCGACTTACCTCAAATGTTCCGGCCTTCAGCAAAGTGACCTGGTCGTTTTGGGTTAGAGTGCTAAACCCTGGTATGTGTTTGGCGAACTCCACCACTTCTCGCACCGCTGGGGTGAAGCTAAGAGAGAAGTCTTCCCAAATTTCCTGAGGTGTTTTGTTGGGGTCTGAGTAAGGATGCATGTTCATTGGACAAGCCTGGGAAAAAATGAAATTGGTTAAAAATCAAAAAGTTCACTTCTAAGACTTCTAGAATATATCATCAGAATAACAAGGGTCTTACCAGCAGAATCTCCTTGCGTTTTTTCCACGGACAGTTCTGACCCTGGGAGCTGCTGTTTAACTCCTGACTGTGGTGGGTGCCATAGTGGTTACTGTTTGGAGATCGTTGGTCGTTGTTATTGTGCTGCTGATGTTGCACCTGGGAGGCTTGAAAATGGAGGCCGTTTTCTGGTGGCAACTCAAAGTTGTTACAATGATGAGTGACATTATTATCATGGTGGTAGATGGTGTTGTGGCCATTGAGGTGGTATCCAGCCATGCAGCGATTGCTGCTTTGGTTGTCTAGCTCGCCGTTGTGAGGCAGCAGTGCTGGTCCTAGCTTATCATGGGCATAGACAAAGGTCTCGCGGTGTGCCCGGGTTATGGCAGCGATGGTTTTGTCTACACCTGGGCTAGAGCACGGTGGTGGAGAAGAGCTAAGAGGCGGGGGGCTCTGAGCCGGTTGCACCGATGGGGTGGTTGGGGCTGATGGGGATGGTGCTACAGGCACTGCAGGGGGCTGGGGTTGCAGCCCCACTGTAAGGCCTGGGCAAGGAGATGACGAAGAGGTGGATGGGGACAAAGAAGACGAGCACGGGGTGTTTGATGTGATGCTCGCCAGCTGGAATTCATTCTGAAGCTGGTTGTTCACCATGTTGTTCATGGCGTTCTGCATCTCGGCCAGCATACGCTGCTTCTCGCGTTTTGGGATACGGCCGAAACGGACAGCTGGGGGTTAGGAAAGTACAGAAAATGTCACAGATGTATCATTTATATTGTATGCCAATGTTCTATTTAGAAACTTTTTGAGGGATGTGTAAAATATTGGTACTTTATCTGATATTAGTTGATTATTTTAGTTTTACTTTTTACATTTGCCATCATCTTTTAAAAACACAAATTTAATACATTTAATAACAGTCAGAATCAGTGCATCCCTAAACTTTTCTTGGTTGTATGGATACTCACCATCTCGGGACATTCCCACAGACAGACACTTTTTGAAACGGCACTGCTGGCACCGGTTCCGATTGATCCTCATAATGGTACAAGTTTCATTCTTCAGGCACTTTTTGTACTGGATGTTCTGCTGGATGCTGCGTCGAAAGAAACCCTGTGGACAATGCAGATAACATAATTGTTTTTTTTTTTTGTTTTAAACAAAAGTTAATTAAAAATGCAATGTTTATTAAACTTTTGTAAATTGCTATTTTCTTACCTTGCAGCCCTCACAGGCATGGACACCGTAGTGAAAACCGGAAGCCACATCACCACACACTTTGCACAGCAACACCATTCCATTCAGCTCTGGACGGAAAGTCAGATATTATAATCATTCTCCTGGATACTGTACTGTACATTAATCAGGTAAAGTATGGTTCTTATCACTTACTAGTAAGGGTGGCAACTGATTTGTTGGGTGAATTGCGTGCACTTCCACCATCATCACGGCCTCTTGGGGATCCACCAGAGCATGATGAGCTTCCCTCCTCTCCTGATCCAGAACTCGAGCTGCTGCTACTACTGCTGCTGGTGTACATGCGTGAGGAATCATGGGATCCATTGGGGGATGGCGGGAATGAAGAACCAAAGCAGGGCTGTGTAAAGGACTGCAGGCTGCTGTTGGAATTCTCACTGTACATGGACACAGGGCTGGTCCGGTTGGGAGAGCCTCCACATGATCCGATGTATGATATCACCCCACCTAGCGGTGAAAAAGAAAAGCACACTTATTAGATTGCTCCATGTTCGGTGCACTGTGCAAGTGAGAGAAAGTGAGAGAGGCCCACCTAGAAGGAGTTGAAAATGTTCTTATATGTTTTTCTCCTCCCTAAAACAGTCTTGTGGTTACATCCTCATTAAAATGTTCCCATAAATACTTCTCTCCGTTACACAAGGAGTTTCACTGAAACAGGTGGCATTGTGGAAATGAGGAAGCGGAGAGAATCTGTCCTAGTGGAAAATATAGATACTTTCTAGGAACTGTTATTGTAAACTGGATGGGGGACATTAAAAAGTTACAGCGACCACTCCTTTTTTCCAGAATTTGTGCCTCAGAGGGCTTTTTTTCAGTGGTTTACAGTTTCACTGGCACCGGTAAGCCATGTGACCAAGCCACATTTGACTCATGGTATTTCTGTGTATCAAATACACAACCCTGCATGATGTGTTGGTAGCACATGCCTAGACATGTGCATTGAGAAAAAACATTTACAACTCTGTTTTCGTTCGACTTACATCCTGCTCATTAGTTTACCTTGTTAGCTCAAATCAGATAAGACTAGTCAACTTTGCTCTTGAGGAACTGTGCAGTGTGCTAAAGTTTACACCTTGGCATTGACTCTAGCATGTATACTATTCCCTAATGTCCGATAATTCCTGCTGCCTTTCCTAACCTTTTGTCCCCGAAGTTAAACTCTCTATCTTTTGCTCTTGTTTTACTGTTTCCTTCTGCACACCTAATCACTGTGCTTGATGGAAACATTTTTGTGTACTTTATGCCTTTTGTTTTTCTCTTAAATGATACAGCCTATTAGAGTGTGTTTGTGTATGTGTGGGTATATATACACACTGCCGGCCAAAAGAAAGTTGCTGTTTGGATTTAAACAGACAAATGCTTAATAGTCTATGGTTGGATCATTTATTGCAGTGCGTAGCTTTTCATTTCTTAACCACAGGAAGACACATCATGGTCATATTCCAGGATGACAATGTCATGATTCATCAGGCTCAAATCGTGAAAGAATGGTTGGGAGGGAGCATGAAAAATAATTTTCACACATGAACTGGCCTTAAATGAATTGAACATTTTGGGGATGTGCTGGATGAGACTTTACAGAGTGCTTGACTCTTGTATTGTCAATACAAGCTCTTGACCAAACATTGATGCACCTCATGATGGAAATAACATCACAGCATTAATTTCCATCAACAGGAGCAACAATGTTTGGCCAAGATCTTGTATTGAGTGTAGTGCTCTCGTTTAAGTGTTAAGTTGTAAGTTGTAAATATAATCTTTACAGCATTTTAAATGTCAAAGGCAAACCAGTTAGAGGTTACATAAGTGTGCACTAGCACAAAAGGTCAACAAGTCACTGTGTCAGGTGGAGCCACAACATGGAAACGCTTCTGTCACGTATTAGATTTATCAATGCATGTCCACTAGACTGTTTCAGACTAGACTTTAACTGAGTTCATGTGCTAGTTACATGGCAACAGTGGTTTTGAATCTTCACTCTGCTTATGTTCAAAAAAACGTTTTTAAATATAAACATTCGGTCAAAGGAAATACTTGTGTAAGCACAACAGGGGCGCGTGTGAGCTGTTCAGGCGTATCATTGGGGAAGCACGCCTCCCCTCCACGTGCGCCACACAAGGCCAGCCTTTCAACGAGACTCGGTTCATTAGGCACGCCTCTCAAAACACCCCCGCTTGTTAAAACGCTTCACCATTCATTCACGCCTAGATGCTACGAGCAAGCCTCAATACTCTACATTTAATACTGCTGTCAGTTTACATTGGGTTCATTATATTTGTCCCTTAACCCACTCGAGACTGGACTTTTAGTGAATTTACGACAGGTAAACGGTGAGAGTGTGAACCCGAACCCCCACCAACGCCAACACAGCTATGAATTAATTTAATATTTGCGATAATGACCTATAAACGATTGTTACTGGGGAGTGACACGAGAAACGAAGCGAGCACAGCCACGTAGGATGAGCGTATACATTTAAACAGTGTTGCTATGGGCAACAGTCATTATACAAAACAATAAAAATAAAAAATAAAAAGACTTCTGAATGAACGACTGACCAATCACAATCGAGCATTCCGGAGAGCCGTAATGAGTCAGAATTTGCAGTCAGACGTTTATAGAACGTCTTCGAATCATGGATTCCATTAATCGGGATTTAAACACAAAACTTCCGAGTTATAACGACAAATAAAACCATTTTAGGACATACATATTTTCCTCTTTATTGTATCATAAACTAAAGTTAGCCATCATAGTATCTTCATAATCAAAGCTAAATCTATTAAATGTGTTTAAACACTAGGCTAGTTCCAAGAAGTAGCCAAGGACGGGGGATATTTTGTGACGCTGTATTCATGTCAAAGGGAGAGAGAGAGAGCGAGAGAGAAAACTGTTATGTTGAACTGGATCAATTTCATGTCCCAGTTTTGAAGTGAACACGGGTTAACGTGATGTCCAGCCCCGCGTCTGACTGCACGGTCCAATCGCAGCGCGCACATGGCTCACACTGCAGCGTCACACACGGGTTCGCGCTAGGAGGGCAGACATATCGCAAGGCGGAATTATGTAATGAGTGCCTGCGTTTACCAATGGCTGTAGGCGGAGAGAGAAGAATGAAAACAAAAAGCACATGGCTAGGCACGGCGGTCCATGTGAATCGAGTGAGGATCTTCGACGCTCGCCTGCATCACAGGGATGTCCGTACACCTGACTTTTCAGTTATGACCTAGTTCCCCGAAATTCACGAGAACACCGTGTCTTAACCCACCGTCGTCTGGCATCTATATAGCGATTTTTTTTTCTCACGCCAGGCTACGATATAAACATGCATTTCTTAAATTATAAATTATGCATACTCGAACAGTCGTTTCACACATGTGAAGGCACTTTTATCAAGGCATAATGAAGTATCTCGAAATTATTTGTACGTCTTTAAACATAGGCCTACCTTCGCGATTATTTATTTCAGAACCATACGTCGTTTGGCTAAACAAAATAAAAAACTTATATAAACAAAAATATTATTTGGATAGCTGTGACGTTTCACCGCACTAATGATTACACATTTAGTTTGTGGACTGTTTGCCCAACAGTCAGTGGTGCGTATGCAACACACTTATTAACATGCAATTTGATGATGATTAATAAGCAGAGAGGCGAAACAAATCGCTAAAGCCAGAGCATCCAGAGAGTCTTACCTGTGTTGTTTGTGTCTACTGCTGTCGTCATGTTGAGCCCCAGTAAAGTTGTGCGAGTTTCTGATCTCCGATGCGAACACCCAGAGAGGAGATGCGCTCTCTCTAGATGCACTTCTGTTTTTCTTATCACTTCTTCTTTACGATAAAGTCATAACTGCCTTGTAATGGCTCTCATGAAATCGCATAAAATATGTGCGCGTCTGCTAGATGCTGATAAAAGATATTAAAATGCTGCGCAAAGACGTCAGTGAAATGTGGTTCATTCAGTAAAAACGGTATCACACGCCAGTGCGCCTGTCCTGTCACTCGCGCAAACTGTGTCGCTCTGAACTGTTCTGTCAAGTCGGCCCGGTTTTGCTTAAGCTCCCTCGTTCCAAGGAGCATGCTTGGATGAGACGAGCGCAGGCGCACCTACTTCCCCGCCGCTGCACGAGGCTAGAAATGTGTCCATGTGACCTCGCCGAAAACCTCGTGGCCCAGTGACACAGTTTCTCCAGAACACATTTCGGTGCGAATTTAAAAAATCCCCGCGCACGTGCCTGCCTCAGTATCGGGAAATGTCTTTAAGTTGAAGATTCTGAAATCGCCTGATGTCAGAGAGGAATTGATTGTGTTACTGTATCTAGTGCTTGCGTTTTACGCGTGAGAAGTGGTTTTGCACAAGGAAGGAGAAGTTTGCAGTGCAAGGGATATAGACTAACCAGTAAATGTGAAACTCGTCAGCACTCCTTGTACATTTATTTAGAATGTGTGGGAAGACCTTTGCTCCCACTACTCAAACAATACAATAATTCATGACAAAATATCAGTGTTGGATGAAATACACACATCAGGTAGCCTACTTGAGTAAAAAAGTAGTCCAGTAACGTACACAAGTTTTGGCTACTTAAGTAAAAGTAGCCTACTGATCGATTAATCATGCTTATTATTTTAGCCAGCACTAGATTAGTGCAGACATGCAATTTGTTTTGATCTGAAAATAGGCAAACTTTTTTATTTTATTACCAAAACATGGTAGGCTATTACTTACACAGTATTAAACTTAAATAGGCATATACTATTATAAGTTACTGATAATTCAAGTGTGCAAACCAGTGAATATACCATATAGTATTTTAAAAATGAGGAAATTTGTGTATAGCTAACATGTCACATGGGGCAAAGATGCATTAACATTTTAAGATGGACGCTATACAAACGTGTGCATGGATATTAATATGCGTTTTTCGATCTACATACGGTGACACTCAAATCCGGATACGTCAAATCGTGCGATTTGTGAATCAATCAGGAAGAAATTGAAAGAATCGACGCATTCAGATCTCTACAGTTTGAAATAACGTGCAACGGTATGTTTTTATTGAAATGTAGCGGAGTAAAGGTACGATATGCGTTGGAATATGGTAAAAGTTTCCCAAAATGATAAAGTATTTCTAACTTTTAAACGTCTTATGGCATCTTAATATTTGGCATAATAAAAATAATCGGTATTAGTACCTATGCAAAAAGTATTTTGAGTGATCAGTATATGGACTGCTGAAAAATGTTTTGATTGCCATATAGCAAAGCGATACAGTAGCCTACAGTATATCCGGGACATCACTGTAAATTACAGAAGTAGAAAGTGGAAAAAAATGTCTCGGACGAGGAGGACTGTCACACAGAAATATCAGAAAATGGACCTAATATTATCATGACAAATGTATGTATTTACACAATTGTAAAAACATGAAATCTGATTAATTATATGTTTGTTGGTGACATCCTTTCTGTGCGCAAAAGATACTTTTACGCAATTGTGTTTCTGTTCAAACAGGTATTGAAGGTGACGCTGGGAATAACATGAAGGCCAATTAAATGTGAGCACATGGACCTATATATTTTAGGTAAGGTAAAATATAGCCTATTGCTATACTGTAGCCTAATTATTAACTAAACCGGGATGTCTTGTGCTCACCACGTTTGCAGTGTACCATCATAATGTCTGTTATTTCGGCACGTCCTGTGCTTTTCAGCTTTTGGGGCTATTTTAAATTTATTTTCAAAAACAGCCATTCACCCCCAAAATACATTTCCATTGTGTCCCAGATAGAGCTTGTCCCTTAGAGGAAAACTGACCAGCTTTTGGAAGACCATTATCCTCTTGTCGGGGCTCCGGCAGGCACGTGCCTGAGAATAAAACCGTGCTGCTTTAGAAATAGATCTCTTAGCAAAGAGCAGAGTCCCATCCGTAACGCCACTTTAGTGACCATGGCACAGCGCGAGCCACTTGTTGCATTCACGTGAATCTCTCGGGCGCTTTATTGCAGGTATGATTAATCATTCTCACCTGCATGACTACACTGTGTGACGCTGCACGTGACAAACGCAGCGGGTGGAAAACGTAAACAAGATGATTCATCGGCGTGGCGAAGAGCTGTTTGCGCCAAGTGTTGTCTGATGTTGTGAACTGACCACGCCTGCTGCTTTTCGGACCATATCTTTACAGCAATGTTCTGAATACGTGTGCTGGTTGTTTAGTATATCACGGGGATGGGATAATAACAGTGCCTCTGCAAAAGTGAGATGGTGAAGTTTTCGTCACGTTTGCACATCACGCTACCTGCACCAAACACCATGAGACCGGGCGCGCGCACACCACGTAATCGCATGAGTGGACTTAAAGCTGCGCACGCATGGACTCCCGCGTCTCGCAGCACAGGCACGACTGAGTTTGACATCGCTGAGTTCACATGCAAAACCACTCCGTCCGCGCGCGCGCGCACACACACACACACACATACAACTCACATGGAACGTGCACCAAACACCATAATCCGACCAGCAAGTCTGTTGTGTTTTGCTGAGCTAAAAACTGTTATATCAATCATTCTTTTTGGGTGAACTTATGTTAATGTTAGTAATCCTAATTTTTTATCGTTATTTTGGCTTTCATGAAGTCATGGACATGGTATAATGATGGTATCATATGGTAGCCCTTACGAAAAATAACCATGGTTTTATTGTAGTAAAAGTGTAGTAACCATGCTTTTTTGGTTAATTGATTACCATTTATATAACCACAGTTTTACCACAAATACCATGGTTAAACTATGGTCAGAGTAGCAAAACCATGGTTAATTTGTGGTCACCATGGTTTAACTACAATAACCATGTTTTTTGGTTTTATTTGTAATAAAACCATGGTTCCTTTTCGTAAGGGAGGCTACTTTGATCTGTAACATTTATAATTTAGGCCTTATTTACGAAACACACCTCTTATTCACATTCCCTTGCATTGTATATAACCTGAATTGTGTATTTTTTTATATTTATTTTTATTCACTCGTTTTACTTTTTATTATCTGTATCTTGTTGCTTCTTCCATCAAGACAAATGCCTTGTATGTGTAAGTATACTCGGTAATAAAGCTGATTCTGGCACTGAAAGATAAACGCATTAAGAACTGAATGAGTAACGTACCAAGCTTTTTTTATGTAATGTAAGTAGCTACATGTAACATATGGACACTGTACACCAACTTTCATTAATATTTTCCTACTAAGTTAATATTTACTACTTAATTCGAACATTATTTACTGTGTTGTTGTTCGTTTTAAAATGAGGGTGACCCATCAAAACATTAAGCTACAAGTTATTTATACTCTCCAGAAAGCACCACACCTTCTCGGCCGTGCATATTTTTAGCAATGACGATTTACAACGTGCAGCGTGATAGCTTAATCTTCATTGGGCTCAAGGAGGCAAAGCGCGGTATATCTGAACTATTCAGCTTTTACTACTGTGTTATTTGTCTGGCGCAACAGCGCCCGTGCTCGACAACGTGAGGAAGTCTTTGCTTGGCGAACACTCATTAGCCTCTCATCATTGCGGTTTCCCTCCCTCTGAAAACACCAACGGCGGCAGCAGAGCCAAGACTACCCAAATGTGTTGGTAAAACATTGATGCATGCCTTTCAAATCAGCCACACAACGAATTCATTCAGAGCTGTTTCATAGGGATTCTTGACACAGAACAGTTTCATCAATATTCTTAAAATAAATGTTTAATATAGTGTTTTACAAATAACGTTTTAAACGTTTCAATAGCCACAAACGTTAGCAAAGTAGAGCATATTTCACATATAGTGGTAAACAGACGCTCGCAAAAGGGTTCATATGAGGAGGTAAGGTAACCATAGCAACAGTGCTCGTGCGCTTCTCTCAGGATCTGACTGGAAATTAACAAATAGCCTGTATGTATGCACTCCTGGGCAGAAAAAGGGCAACATATCTAGAGGTGTTTTAATGGTCTCAAACATTTAAATCACAAATAACTGGTCAGGGAATTAGCAAGAACTGCACAAAATACTATAGTTTAGAATAGCCTTCCCCATTTTGCAAAACAGCTTTTTTTTTTTCTTTTACAAGAGTCAGTGTTGTTCCACTCAATGTAAATGGTTTCAAACGGTTCACGAGTAACTGAAAAAGGGTCAGTTCGGTTGAGTTTAATGTGAGTCCAAATAGCTGTTGACAGGGTTGAAGTCTGGACTCTGACCCAAAACATGAGCCTGATGGACTTGTGCTCAAGACACTTCTTGGTTGTCTTTGAAATATGAGCAGGGGCATTGTCTTGCTGAAAAACAACATCTGATCATTCTTCTTTAGAGGACAGATTTGCACTTTTTTTTCAGCAGCTAGAAAGCCTCCCCACACAATGACAACTCTATCTCCATGCTTATATGCATTTGTTATTATTGGCTATTTCTCAGCAGCTTTTCAAAGACACAGATCTGGAGCATTACCGTGCAACTCATCTTTCGCTGTGATTCATCACTCCACATACTCCACATCTGATGGATTAATGGCTTCAATTTGCTAATTTCCGGATCGATAATTAGTGGTTAAGACAATTAAAGGCTTAGCATTTTTTTTTTTTTTTTTTTTTGCTTGAGCAAGATGAATATTAACAAATCGCGCCCTGAAATTTTATTTTATAAATTCCAAAAATAAAAATAATAATAATAAAAATTTTAAAAAAAAAAAAATCAAACAAACACTGTGTGTGTGTGTGTGTGTATATATATATATATATATATATATATATATATATATATATATATATATATATATATATATATATATATATATATATATAACACGGCTATATCATAAATAAAATAAAGTTTTAAAATGCGAAGACTAAACTGCAGCATTATGAATGTAGGTCACTTAGAGCCGCCTCCTAACCTACTGTCCGCGTGACTCAATAAGTCTCACCGACTGCAGTGAGCGAGGGCGCTTTCTTTCTCACAGTTGCTCCTTTAATCACATATTCCTAAATAATGACTTCACTTGGAGTGGTCCGGTGGTCGAGTTAATCCCTTTCTCACGAGGCTCATTTTAAGGCTGAAGTTCTTTGGTTCTGCAAAAAAGGGATTTCGTATAGCATAACACCGCCATTTCATGATGAAAACATATTTTAAATGTAGCCTACTTTAAACGACTTTTAGCATAGTTTAATAGCCTCAGGTCAGGAAAGTCTTCAAACATCTTCATCACGAGGCTGGGTATGTGATTCGCCAGTCTTCTCTGGCGTGTGCCTGGGCTTTACGATGGAAACGCTCGCGCTGGACCGTTCAATCCTCGAGCAAATATAATAAACGATATTCGAAACCTCTTCCATGCATCGATGCGGCACAGAGAGGCATGCTTGGTGCTTCCCGGTTTCCTGTTCGCTGCAGTCGCAGGTTCCCCGTGCGCCATGTGAGTTGTCCCGCACCCAGGACAGTGTGCACGCACAGGAGCGTGATAAGGGTGTGTCGTCACCGAATGTGCTGCTGCGGATGCGGGCGGTCACCAGGCTGCTCCACGTGCGGGGGTGCTGTTACGACTTCAGCTCTGAAGTGGAACAGTAAAGTGGGCGTCGACCCGGCACTCTATTTTCGTGGAAAGCGGGTAGTCTCGTTCATCCATTAACGTAAACATCTCAGCGGTCTGAGGGAAACAAAAGCCGTGTAGCCTAATTGGGTTGTCGATCTGTTTAAACGTGGATTCATACTGACACACGATAGTAGGCTGCTGTATTAACGTTATAGACATGATTTGACATTTAAAAAGTTTTTGTTTAAATTAATACCATACTTATAGGCTTTAAAATATTTCCATCTAACATTTTTTTTTTTTTTCCTGTGGTGGACTCAATGCATGTCATTGTCAACAAGAAGCACATTGATGCACGTGACAGTAAAACTTTGACCTGGCGTCTACTGCTATGAATTTAGCCTACCTGTTGCCTTTCTTTACAACTAATATGGAGTAATTACGCTCAGCAACATTTTTTCTTCTTTTGTTCTTCACATTCAAGTGGCTATATTTAACTATTGGCTCTGTTTACTGATTATACCAAAAGGACCAAAGGAGGGGCTAAAAACAAAGTATAAGAAGTTTCTGTAAAGTTGCAAAAAAAAAGGGGGAGAGAGTGAGGACATATAAGAGATGCAAACAACATTTAGAAATATAATTCTGAATAGTATTATTATTATTATTATTATTATTATTATTATTATTATTATTATTATATATATACTGTGTAGTTCACAGAAGTCAGTTATATCACGTGGCCTAACTGAACTCACACTGACCTTGACCTTGCATGTTTTGCATTCAGGATTATGATATTGATAATTCTTATCATGATATAGGCTACTATATAGCTGCTATTCTTGGGATATACGAATAGCTTATCCACTACTTAATTACCATGTGAGAAGTTACAAATTAACATGGTCAAAAACACCTTGTTTTTAACATTTTTACAAATCACTTTACCCTACATATAATGAATCATAATCTTACTGTTTGCACAATATTAAGTTGAGTACATGTGTGAGGTTCAGTGTTACACTTGTAGTATTGTGAATGACAATAACACAAACCTGGCAAAGAGTGCAATCTAGTGGAGAAGAATGATAATTACAGTGCTATTTTTTTTTTTTTTTTTTTCAAAATCTCAGGTCACATTCAAAGTATTTATATATGGTACTGTAAATTATTCCACAAATGTATAATTCCCAGTTACCCTCTCATCACTGGGCATCACAAGAACTCAACTTTGCTGGTTTGAATCTTACCTCACAGGTCTTTCAAGGTTGGGAAGTATCCAAAGCACATCAACTGGTCTCTGGGGTTCCTCAGGGATCAGTTCTTGGACCTCTCCTCTTCTACATATACACTACATCACTGGGGCCCATTATATAGGCCCACGCATATGGTTTGTCCTACCATTTCTAAGCTGATGACACATAACTCTACTTTTCATTTTTTTTCTTTTTCTTTTTTTCAACTACAGCTCAACCTATCAAAGACAGATCTTATTGTCTTCCCTGCCACTCCGTCTATACAGCACAATTTCACCAGCCAGCTACAGGTTCATCAACAATAATCCCATCAAGTTCGGTCAGCAACTTTGGGGTAACTTTTGATGACCAGCTCACCTTCAAATACCACACTGCAAGGACAGCACAGTCACGCAGGTTTGCACTGCACAACTTCTTCTCCAGACCCTTGTCATTTCTAGGGTGGACGTCCATCATGTGCAATAACACAGCAGCACGACATCACACCTCTGTTTATCTCTATTGGTTAACAGGCATGGGCTCTGCTCTTGTATGAAGCCTGAGGTCAGTAAGTGAGCGGTGTGGTACCTTCAGTGAGAGGCACTTTTAATAAATTAAAGATTTCTAATTTGACTGCCCAATCAAGAAGCAGTCTCTCCAAAAAAAGAATGCTTACAACGGTAAAACACAATACAGCAATCCTAGACAGTTAATGCACTGTTAAAAGGATAGTTCTCAAAATGAAAATGTGAGTAAAAGCCTAAATCTATTCATAAAACGATCAAGTCTTCAGAAAATTTGGACTAAAACGCTCACTTCGAATAGTTTTATGATCTCTTTGTGAACTTTTTGAAGAATCAAAGTGTCAGTTGCATAGACTGTCAATGGAGGGTCAGAAATCTCTCAGATTTCATTAAAAAAAGCTTAATTTGTGTAGAACGAAGGTCTTTTGGTTTGGGACGACATGAGGGTGATTCATTAGTGACCTAACACTTTAACTGTCCCCATGTTAACCACTGCCAATATTTTAAATATACCTTCCAAGGTTCCACATTCAGAGATGTGATGGCAAAATCTAGATTTGAGTTGTTTTCTTAATTTTTTTTTTCTCTTTTCCTTTTCTCTTTGTTGTATTGTGAAACATGTGATAAGTTCTTCTGATATAACATGGTCGTTACTCATATGCTATTTGTTGATAAAAAGGTTCCACATTCAGTTTAGACGCATTTGATTTGCGCCCCCTAGTGGCCGGCGTTACGCGTGTTGAAACCACACCTCCAATGAATGAACTAACCTCGTGCACAAAAATGAGGAAGTATTAGTACGGGACGGTGCTGAATTAAAGCAAAGATTTACCTGAATAGAATTGTACCTTTAAAGTCATGCTGAAACTTTGTAATATGGATTGTAATGTATTGGATTGGTTTGTAATATGGAAATCTTTAACCTTTTAAAAGGCATGTTTTATTTTGTCTTTGCAGTCTGTATTCTGTCAGCCCCTGTGTTTTCTGAATCAGGTAAGCAAGATAAGTTGTACAGTTTTACAGTACTAACCACATAGTTTGATATTCTACGTAATTATATACTCTAATAATTATAATCATCTGAAGACTTGCTTGCTTTCAATTTGCATGCTCTGCATTCTCACCTTTTTATGAGGTTTATAAAATAACTATAAATTATGCATAATTACATGCAACTAAACCAAACTCTAACCCTAAACCCTGTAGTTAATTAATATTTCTCAGTAGCCTACTTAAATGTATAATTACATTGTAACAAGGAAACCCAAAAATACAGTGTAACCAAAATCTCTGATCTAAAATGTAACTCTACTCTCTCACAGGGTCACATTCGCTATGGGTCTTTGCTACATTTTTGACCGGAGACAGTTCAGTCTCATTCCCAGAGTTCACTGCCGTCATTAAGCTGGATGATATTGTCATCGGTCACTATAACTCAGATGAGAGAAGTGTTGTCCCTGCGACAGCGCAAGAATCTGTTAATGTCACAGAGCAAATGACTATATCAACAGTCTGTAAAGGCATTCACGAAGGCATGAAAACCAAAGCATACTACTTAATTGATTACTTAAATTATACAAGAGGTAATTATGCTCTAGTGGTCTTGTGTTATTCTCTTGAGAGTGCCTGGAAAAAACTATTTCCATTCAGATCTATCAAAAGTTCAAAGTCAGTAGGATTTTTCTTTAAAAGGAATTAGCCTAATAGGCCTACTTTTAGTCATACTTGTATTAAACGGACTAAAAGTGGAAGTGTAACTTTCTATTCTTCAAAGACAAACTGTATCATGGTTTCCACAAACATATTAAGCAATTTTTCAACATTGATAATGATCAGCAAATCATCATATTAGAATGATTTCTAAAGGATCATGTGACACTAAAGACTGGAGTAATGATGCTGAAAATTCAGCTTTGACATCACAGGAATAAATTACATTTTAAAACATATTAAAGTAGAAAACTTAAAAATGTTATAATAATGTATAATTGTAATAATTTCTCACAATTACTGTTTTTACTGTATTTTTGGTAATGTCAATGCAGCCTTGGTGAGCACAAGAGACTTAATTTCCAAACTTTTGATAAGTAGATAACATTATTGTTCTAGTGCACAACAGCATCAGTAATTATAGTGTGTTGTCAGCTAAATTAATTTCTTCTTTTTTGCACTCTGTGAACTTTGTGTTAATGTCAAAACAAGGGCTGCCAGAATTCTGAATTCTATCCGTTCTTATGTGCATCTGAGACTCTATTTCTTCCCAAGGCCTTCATGTGCAGCAGAGGCTGGTTGGATGTGAACTTGTCCATGATGAGCCCGGCCGAATGATGACGCTGGAGGCCTTTAATAGCGAGAGTGGCTTTGAAAGACGTTATAACGTTCATGGAGAACAAAACACTCACTGGAAATGGCCTGTTATAAAGAGTAGAGCACAGCTGGAGTATGATGCATGGCTGTATGCCCACTTTTACCGCCCTTTGTGCATTAGCCAGCTTAGGAAATATCTAAAAAAGGAGAAGAAGCGTGTGATGGCAAGAGGTAGCTGTCAGTTAATATAACATCCACAAATGCACTCTTAATTTATTTGGATTAGAAAACATTAATTATATGTTTCCTGCTTAATGTGTTTCACTCTTTCCCTGACAGTAAAGCCCAGAGTGAGAATGATTAAACGCTTTTGTAGCGAGACAGGTGTAGTTCTGATGACCTGCCTAGCAACAGGTTTTTACCCACGTCACATTAATCTGACCCTACTTCAAGACGGCCAGCCAGTTAATGAGGAGAGGGTCACGGGAGGAGAACTGCTGCCCAATGCTGATGGAACGTACCAGATGAGGAAGAGTGTGGAACTCAGTTCTGAAGAGCAAAGTGAGAGGCACACCTACACATGTACTGTGACTCACCTTGGGCTGGATAACAAACTTGACATCAGTATAGGTATTAAATTCATAGGGCAAACTTTTAGACAGACACACACACACACACACACACACACATATTGATTGATTGATTGATTGATTGATTGATTGATTGATTGATTGCAGAACCTGGTCCTGATCCTGTTATTGTGGCTCCCTCTGTGCTACTGTTGCTGTTGCTGTGTGTGTTAGGAGCTCTGGCTGCCTTTAAAATATGGAGGAAGAGATATACACAGCCTGAGCAGGTTCAGAATGACTTACACTGTTTTATTAATACATAACCTTATATTTATAAGGCCTAACCTCTGCTGGACAGGCTTCATGATTGTATTTCTGTCTATATTGCAGGTCAGCTACATACCTGCTTCAGGTTTGTGTTGTGACCAGCTCAAGTAAACTTATTTGTTATTAAGTAAAATGTACATTTAGTAATGTGTGATTTCTTTTTCCCTCTTCAGCAGCTGACCAAACAAAAGAACACACACAGATGTGACATCTGAAGAGGCACTTTGTTCACATTTACAGACTGGACACATTTTGTAATTATAAACTGACCTGACCTGAAAGGAAAAAAGATTTCATCAGTATTTAAAAAAAAAAAAAAAAAAAAACTAAACATCCATAACATCCATTAGCATTCTGAGAAAAAAACATTGATTAAATATTATAAGGAAATGAGACTATTTTAAGAGAATATGTTTTAATTTCTTGTTCTTACCAGTTTTAAGAAAAATACATTTTCAATCTTATCTGTTATAGTATTGAATATTTCAGTATTTTTACAATATTTACATTGACATTTGCATATTTGCCTGACTGTCAGAATGTACTGTCAGCTAATCAGAACTCATCACTAAATCAGGTAGTACTGTATATTTATATATTTTTTTTAAGCTGTTATTAAACTGAACTATTAATATTGAGGTTATAAATAAACATTTGTTATATTTTGTCTGTGAATTCTTTATAAGCTCTCGGATCATACTTTCACTGATATTTGCCGTGATTTTGCAATGCTTTTAAAAACGGGCATGTAAATCTGCAGTGCACCTCTGCATGATGTCATATAATGCAAACCCAACCCTAAGCGCGCGCCACGAAATGTTGTTCTGCACCCGTCCAATCAGATTCCAAACGCACCGCGCATGCGCTGAGTGCGCACATTCAAACCATAGATTCAAACTAAATCGAAAAGTGAGCTGAGCCAAAGGAAGGCGGTAGGTGAGTTCGGGCGAGGTCAGGACAATTTAAATAACATGCAAAATGATGAGGAACGATTTGATCGGTGGTAGTGATATGCTCCCTATAATATTGAAATGTGCAGCATGATTTAAAATGGCGCCATCGTCCCTCTATAGCAGACGAAGCGAACTGCTGAAAATTATTGTCATTGTTTTGGCTGTACCGTTAGATCTAAAATGGTGGACACTGCCTGTGCCCAGATAATTGCTCGAGCATGACTCTGGTGTTTCGTTGTAACGTAGATAATAATAATAATAATAATAATAATAATAATAATAAAAACTCCCAGTCGCTAGCATGTGAACTGTGGCTGGACGATGTCCTCCCCGAACAGTAAACATAATGCATTGAATGCATTTATAGGTACCAATGCACATTCACGTGATTGTGCAGAAGGATAGCTTATTCTACTATAGCTTTTTTATTTTATTTTTGTAAATATAACGTTATTTGACAAGTCCTGGATATCAAGCAGAACTCCATAAACCATATTAAAACAATACATCACCTCTATCTCAGTCATTGTATGCCTTTGTTTAAATTTTGCTTTGAAACTTATGTCAACTTATCCAGTTTAAGATTTCTTACCTTGCTGAGAAAAATGCATGGTGAAATTCTGCAATAAACTCCCTTATTTTGTTATTTTCCACTAGAATGTCCATAGAAAGTGGGCCTCAAAGAAACATACCCAGCCTGTCACAAATCCTCTTCATCTGTAGAGGTGGGTGTTGGTAAAATACCTCCAACTGGAGCAAGTTGCAATGACTATGCGATCCACTGTGTTCATGAGTGAAGGACACGGACTGGACACAAGCCTCAGCAAGAAACCAGCAGGAGCCCATGAATCCCTGGCCGGCCTGAAGAAGGAAAGCCTCAACATCGCCACCAACGTGCTGAGCACAATCCACAACAGTGTTAATCAAAAGCATCACTTATACAGCCAAGCAAAGATAAGCCGACAGAGGGTGTTGAGCTGCCCTGACCAATCTCCAGCAGGGAACCTCGGACAGGAGGAGAACTGGGAGAAGCCGGGGGCCTTGACACTCCCGTCAACCAAGCAGATGGGGGCTGAAGGTTCCCCGGTCAAGAGCAAATCACTGTTTTGTCAGGCCAAACACAACCACGTGGGGAAGATGGATCCTATGGTATCAAATGGCAGTAACCAGCAGAGAGATGGAGGGCAAGTGGGGGCGGTCGTGGGGATCCCCTCACCAGAGAACAGTCCCGATGGGAAGCGTCGGAATGTGAGGAAAGGCTCAGGCCTTGTTGACACGCAGACCAGCTGCATCCGACAGATCCTGCTTCTGCAACTGGAATTGATTGAACAGCAGCAGAAGCAACTGCACAACAAGAGCAAAGAGATTGATGACCTCAAAGCTGAAAAAGAGATGGTACGCTAATATTGCACTTTTTTTCTTCTCCTTCTATGAAATATAAAAGATGGGTGTATTTAAATGTTAATGTGGGCGTGCTCATAGTTCCCACTTTTCTTATTTTGTAACACTTGTTTCACTTGTTCACCTGAACCCAATGCTTAATACACAGCCTAACACAGGTTTGTGTTTGTAGCTAATGGCACGAATTGAACGCATGGAGCGGCGGCTGCAGATGGTGAAAAAAGATGGATCCCATTCTTCTCTGACTCCTCGCCGTAGGGAACCTGAGGCCGAGACTGCTGCCTCAGATGACTGCCAGCATTCTGAGGGGCGGAGCCAAACCCCAAAGCAAATGCACTTTGGAAAAGGAGGAAAAAGCCTGAAAAGGTATGATCATCAATTTTCTTTTTTTTAAATATTTGAATAAGTTCCAAACCTGTATGACTTTCTTTCTTCTGCAGAACACAAAAGAAGATATTTTGAGGAATATTGGAAACCAAACAGTTTTGGTTACCATTGACTTCAATTGTATGGACAAAAAAACACTGAGATATTTCTCAAAATATCTTATTTTACATGAGGGTGAGTAAATGATGACAGAATTTTCATTTTTGGGTGAACTATTCCTTTAACATTTCTTCATACCAATGTGCTGTAACTAATGAAGTTCTTAGCATTTAATTGATCAAACTAAATGCATTCTAATATTTCCCCTCTCGAAGGAGGTTTCTTTTCCAAGACTCTCGGATGGGTAGGTCACAACGTGGGCAGCGCAGGTCACCATCACCATCACCACAGGAGGTCCCAGATCTGAAGGAGGAACCTCAGGAAGAGATGGGGATTGAATTGTCTCATTCAGAGGAACTGCCCTACCTGGCTACCACAGAGATGTACCTTTGCTGCTGGCATCAGCCGCCACCATCGCCGTGGCGAGAATCCTCACCTGTGCATGAAGACACAGTTTCAGGTGGAGAGAAATGGAGATTTTAATTATGTATTGAATATAAAGTATATTAAAGATGCTCAAATTAATCTTTATTCTCTGTATGTAGTTCCATCCTGGCGGGAGAGTATCTTGGAGCCTTTGGGGCAGAAAGAGGCATCAGACATCCCTGAGGTTAGTAAGAACTGTGAGCACCTCAAGATGCAATGCTTCATTCAGTGATGCATAGGACTGCAAAAAAACATTACGATTCCTGATAAAAATTGCGATTGCGATTTTAAAATGTTTCATGTTTGTTCCAGGTTAATTGTACTTGTTTGTAGGGCTGCATAATTTGGCCAGAAAATTTTGATTATATATCAATATAACTATAAAATAATAAAATGTATTATTAACATATATATATATATATATATATATATATATATATATATATATATATATATTTTTTTTTTTTTGATATAAAATAATGAATTGAATCCAATTTGGAATAAGGCTGTAACATAACAAAATGTGGAAAAAGTGAAGCGCTGTGTATACTGGATGCACTGTATTTTGGCATAACATCACAGAGAGCCTTTAAGAGCTGTTGTTGACAACAGCTGGATTATAAACGCTTATTACAAGTTTGAGAAGATGGTTTGTGGCATGGGTGCCCAAATGCACATTATAAGCAACCCAATAGCTCAGAGCATATGAAAATGGAATTTATGTGGAGCTGCATTTACTGTGAACCCAATCTGCTGTGAGGTTCTGAAAACACCAGATCATGAACTGCTTGTGCTGCACATAATATATTTAATTACATTGCAGCCTTTGCAAATTGATAATAGCACTAAGCCACATTGTGATTTTGGTTTTATTTCAATTAATCACTCAGCCCTAGTAATGCATCTAAATACTCATACTTCTGTGCAGTGTCTGGATGATAACGTCTTTCTGAAGAGACATTCAAAGCTCGAACTGGATGAGAAGAGGAGGAAGAGGTGTGCTTCTTTTGTACTTCTGTGTAGTGTCCAGTAGATGAGAGCATTGTGAATCTATTTATCCTTTAATCTCATTTCTCTTTTTCAGGTGGGATATCCAGCGTATTCGGGAGCAGAGGATGTTTCAACGCCTGCAACAGAGGATGAACAGGAGGAAGGTCATTCAGGAAAGCGAACCAGAGCTGCTCTCCTTCTATCCAGATCCTGAAGATGGTATGTCAGCAGATGGATTTTTTTCTCCCCCATGTGCATTGAAAGTATTTGGTCCACTCTTTTAATGTGCTTATTTCTGTGTATTTCCTCAGTGGAGTCTATCATGGTGACACCCTTTTTGCCAGTGGTGGCTTTTGGAAGACCTCTTCCGAACCTGAAACAGCAGTAAGTAAATTATAATTTTTTTGCATAATGCTAATGATGTGGATGGATTTAATTCCAATATATACAAGTTATTCTATCACTGTATTTCAACAGAAACTTTGACGTGCCCTGGTTGGATGAGCGTAGTCGATGTCGAGCAGAGGTGACCAAGAAAAGGACGCCTCATCGGACATGTCGCAAATAAAACCATCACAAGGAAGCAGCTTCATTTGTACCATCCTGTGTATCGAAGCAAAATCTTGTCCTTTTGGGCTTATCTCTCTTAGACTGGTCTTATACTCGCTTAGATTGCACTTTGGATCTTCTGAAGCAGATTGAAGGGTGATTTGTTTTTGGATCTCCCTTAAGTCCCCTGCTTGGTATCCATGAGAAAATGTGTTTTGCTCTGTAATGTTTGAGAAACAAGCTCTCCCAACCACACACCATGATCATGATGCTGAATGTAACACTTCAGTGTTCACGACCAAAGCTTACCCTAACACATCAAGAGCTGCCAGAAAATATCAAAACTGTACATGCTGCATTTTTGCTGATTGTATGCAAGTTCTCTGTCGCAAAGGGAAAAAAAGGGACAAATTGTGAAAAGCGGTTACAGAAGCATTTGTTGTAATATAAGGCTTTGTTCAAAGAAAATGTGTAAGATACTTGTAGCTAAAGAAATTATTTCAAATATTAAAATAAGTCATATTATGGATGTGCTGTGTCTTCATGTCTTTTGTTTTTAATGATTAATGGTTCTGAATGCTAAATTAAAGAATTCTAATTGACCTTTATGTTTTGCTTGAACAAAGTGTATCGGAATGGGATGCAACTGGGAGCCACTGGAATGAAATCAGAAGGGGTTTTTGGAAACATTCTTGTAGTTTTAGAACCTCCACTGAATTTCTTTTTTTAACGATTTCTGTTCTTTAAGCAATAAGTTATGTAGAAGAATCTATTATCTTTTTCATGAATTGTATATGCTCAGCTGCAGTGGCTTGGTTCAAAATGCAACTATTTGATGCCAACAAATTACATCACTGCAGCAGTCATCAGTTTTAAAAGTATTATCCTATACTGTGTGAGAAATTGAAATAAAAGGTAAGTCTTTCCTTACAAAAGGAACTGTGGCAAGTTTTGTAATTGTAAAAAAAAAAAAGTACTGCTATTATACATTTAAAATAGTAATAAATGGTAACACTATTTGTGTACTGTGGTGCTCCAATGAACTTCAAAGAGCACAACGGCACCTTTCCAAAATAGTATTTTTATTAACTTTACTCCAAAAAAAAAAAGCAGGCTACAATGCTTAAAATGTAACGTTACTACTTGCTGTATTCCATGTCCACAGTGCAAATCAAGGCAGTGCCGTGGTATTTTGGTAGTTTAAAAAAAAAATTTTTTTTACCACCATGGAAAAGGTACTGATTTATCACAATTTTTGTGTAACGTTACCTCGATACTTTTAAATGTACTCAAAATAAATGGTATTTTACTATTATCATGTACTTACCTAAAAAAAAAAGCGGAATAAATTAATACATATTTCACAATGAATGGAAAACTGTTGTAACATGGTTTTAGACTTAGCCAGAGGTGCCTTGTGTTTGTTATTGCCAGGTTATTACAGCCCGTGGGTTCACAAAAACGAAACCGCGCAGAATGAATTTCCCATTTGTTACTGAACTACCCACTCGCACGCGTCTCCTCTGACGCACAAGAGGATATGACGAACTTAAGAGCCCCCACAATTCCCCGCGCAGATCCGCTTTCCCTTCCTTGAGAGTTAAGATGGCGGACCGGCGGCGACGGAGACGGCGCGCCTCTCAGGACAGCGAGGAGGAGGACGAATCCGCTTCGGGCTCCGAGAGCGGGAGATCTTCCTCGGCCAGCCGGAAGCCTCGCGCAAGAGATCCCGAGCCGGTCGAAACGCCAGCGGAGCGCGTCGCCACCAAAAGAGACGATGAGTCGGAGTGTGTGAGTGTGTGGCTATAAATCTGCTTTTATAATCGGGGCCGATCTGAGTGTGTGCGGGTTATAGCGTTTCAAACGGTCTAAACACGTTTAAATATGACTTGAGGCGTGATATAAATGTAGACGTTTAAAGTGATGTGGGGTTTTTGTCTCCATCTTTTGATATAGATGTTGTGTAACATGCGCCTGTTCCTAGTTATTTTATAGGGGTCCTGTACAATCCCTGATGTGCATGTGGCTCTGTTTAATGTAAATTTGTTTATGTTGATCTTAAAATGACTAGCTTTCCATCATTTAACCCAGTGGTTCTCCATCCTTGTCCTGGAGGTTGCCTTGCCCTGCACATTTTGGATGTGTCCTCTATCTTACACCCCCAACTGCTGTCTAAACTCTTTCCCTAAACTGAATTGTGTGCGTCACAGGTTAGGGAGACCCCTGAGATGTCTAGTACATTGAGGGACCTCCAGAAATAGGGCTAAGAAACCCTGATTTAACCTGATGCTTGGACAAAGGTGAATTAGTTCTTGCGTTTAATGGCAGATACGTCTGCTTGGCTTGAATATGTTGCGTAAGACATTTAGGGTTTTGATAAGCAAACTGGATGACATTTCAGGTTCCTAGATGCTTGACATCTGATCTGTCACTCTGACTGTGATGTTCTGCAATGAGAGAAGATAAAGATCTGCTGTGCACCGAGAGGAAGTTCAGCATTGCTTTTGCCTTTTCTTGATTTGTTGGTTTCAGATCATTAATTCTTGGGTTTGAACATGTAGACAAGGCTTTTGTTGATTTAAGTGTGCTTTGATTGGCTGGGTATTTGATTCTGGTCTCTTTCTTTTTAGGAAAGTGAAGATGGCGTTGGTGAAGGTGAGTGTACATCTTTCACTCTTGTCTTTTCTTGTCTATTTTTTGTGATTTCAGTTTTGACGACAAGCTCACAAGTTTCAAATTGTGCTTGTAGTCCAGTAGGTTCATGAATATGTGGTTTCATGTCATGATTATGAACTGTCACTCTTGATGTCTAGTTCTGTAGTCGTATGTTATTTGCTCAGAGATGAACAGATTTGCTGAAATGGCTGATTTCTTTTCTTCAGCAGTGCTATCAGACTATGACAGTGCTGATCTGGAGGAGAATGGATCGCACACGGAGGTAAGTCTCTATGGCAACACCGTTTAGGGGACTTGTTGGGAAATCAGTCAGTTCTGTAAAAGACAGTGTCGTGATGAATCGGTACAGATCTAGATTGGGCGGTCGGACTGCTTGCGCGTGTGTGCGTGCGTGCGCGTGTCTCCATTGTAGGCAATCTGTCGTTGTGTGACAGCACTACTCTTTCTTTGTGGAGAATTTGGATTTGAGAGAGTGACTGGTTTAATTTAGTCGTTTTAAATGTGAAGCTCTAAATTGACCAGCCTAATTTATGATTTAGGATGAACTGATTTAGACGAGACTCAGCTGGAGCACTACGTGTGGTTTGCTCATCTCTCGTGGCATTATGAGTACTGCCAATGCCAGAGCCCCATGCTGTTAGTGCATCTGTAGTCCTCATCTAATTTTAGTAGACCTTGCTGGTATGATTCACCATCCTCAAACATGCTCTTCCTCCTTATGCAAGTAGTATTTCGATGATGACAGGTCCTGCAATCAGGTAATTTCAAGATTCAAGATTCAAGAGTTTTATTTGTCACATACACAGTTATATACAGAATATACAACCGGCAGTGAAATGTAAACAGGTCCGCTCCATGGACAGTGCAAATTCACAGTTAAAAACACAAGGAAGAAATTATAATAGAAATAGGATATAAAAAAAGTACTATCTATATATATATATATATATATATATATGTCTATATCTGTAGAATTATAAATAATCAAGTCAAGAGAAGAAAAAGGTAACAAATAAGGATAAAGTGGAATAAAATAATTGAAGTAGACTTTGCAGTGAGTAAACTGTAGACTTATAAATATGTGGTTAACAAATGTATAAAGAGTATAATGTGCAAACAGGTTTATGACAGGTTGTTACACAGTAACAACGAGAACAGAAAGTGCAGTGCAATGTCAGTGTATCGATGTTTATCCTGACGTGAAGTCACGTGATGTTAAGTGACTGAGTTCAGGAGTCTGATGGCCTGGGGGAAGAAGCTCCTCCTGAGTCTCTCAGTTTTGGCCATCAGGCTCGGAAGCGCTACCAGATGGTAGCAGCGTGAAATGAGGGTTTGCAGGGTGATTAGAGTCCTTGATGATCTTGGTAGCTCTACCTTTGCAGCGTTTGGTGTAGACGTCCTGCAGAGACGGAGAGCTGACCCTGAGATACGCCGGAATAAGCGCACGACTCTTTGCAGGGCTTTGCGGTCATGACTGGTGCTGTTCCCATACCACGCTGTGATGCACTGAGTTAAAACACTTTCTATCGCCCCTAAATAGAAAGTTTTCAGGATAGCTGGTGAAACCCTGAATTTCCTCAGCTGGCGCAGGTGGTACAGTCTTTGCCTGGCTTTTTTCACCTGTGTCTGAATGTGAGCAGTCCAGGTCAGGTCCTCGGAGATGTTTACTCCCAGGTACTTGAAGCTGCTCACTCTCTCTACTGGTGACCCGCTGATCATGAGGGGGGAGGCATATTAGAGAGCGCTCCGGTTCATTGGTTGTGAGGTTGTGGCACCTGCGGAGTGGAATTGGATGGTGTTGTAGATCTCCGCTCATCGGATTCAGTCTGGACTGCCTTGGATGCTGATGTTCGTGTCACTTTGTTTGGTGTCCTAGCAACCCTTTCCTGTCGTTCAGACCTACATAAAGCTGGCTTTTATTCACTGCAGACAAACACAATCTACTCCGTTTCAAAATGCTATGTTTAGGACAGTTCTCAGTGGAACAACCATGAAAAAAAAAATATTTTTATTTATTCTTTTACATTGGGCATGTTTTTGTTTTGTAATAACATACAGTATACCATGTCTTGTGCAGATACTATATAAATAGTGAAAATAAACGCATGAGATCAAGAACGTTTTGTTTGTGAAGTATTTAATTTACTAAATTATAATTGAATTTCCTGAAAAATAAAAACTATTTATTGTCATTGTGTGTGTGTGTGTATAAAAATCTCAATCACCCCTATTCTTGATTTAGTGAAATCAATTGATTTTAATAGTTAATATTAGTTGGCTCTTTATAGGATTTAGCTTTTATTTTTATAATTTTATTTTTTTAGCTAGGTGCTTTTGTCGTGTGTGTCGCTCCAGGTTTAGAATTTTTAAAATGCATACTAAGCAAATAGTGAGGATTGGTCCCTAAACTAAAGTGTTACCAAATTTTTTATTTATTCTGGTTCAAATATGCTGATATTTATTTGTTTTATTTTATTTTAAGGTGTGCTTGTTAATTTAATTACACTAAGTACGGAGTAATGTTAATTGACAATGTGTACTTTAGATTTAGTTGCTTGTAATTATTATGCATTGCATAAGTAATAATTTCTCTTGCAAGTTCGTATAACAAGCACACTTTGAAATTGTTACCATTTGTTGTTGCAGTTTTATTTTGTTCTTGTGTTTCCAAAAATTGTGTGAATGTACCTTAAGGAGGTTGATGTGCAGTGTGAGCATTTTGGTTTGTGTTTCCTGACCTGAGAACTTTGTTATTTGACATTTGTGTTCCTCTCAGGGAGGAGAGGATGAGGAGGAAGGAGAGCATTTCAGTGACGACGAGGTGTCACGTCCTGCTGCAGAACCAAAGCCCGCTGCAGATGCCCCGACAGAAGAGCTTGTTGAAGCGGAGGAGAGAGATGAAGGGGTCAAGGAAGTTAAAACTGATGAGAAGGGGAATCTAGCTGGGGAGCGACAGAGTGGGGACGGACAGGTATGGCAGAACAGAACATCTTTTTCTAGGGCTGGGCAGTATATCGCATTTGTAAGATTTATTGATGTATTGTTTTATAAACTATATAGGTTGAGGCAATACTGCTTATGTTGATAGTATACAGTAACCTAGCGGAGGACACAGAGTGAGCTGCTGTGTGGAATAGCGATGTCACGGTACCAAAATTCCAGTTGTCCGTACCAATTCTATTAAAATGTTATGGTTCTCGGTACCAATTTCGGTACCAGCAAAATCTGTTGGAACTGTTTTACTATTTTATTTAACTATTTGATAAAAATGCTAAATTAAATTCAATTAGTTTATTTATGATGGTGATCATAAGTATATAATTTATTTAAACATCATGTAGCCTTCAAATGGTTAAGTATACATTGTTTATAAAAAGATAAAGAAAATGAGCAACCCTCCATGCACACCTATTAATAATTTTAACATTATTATTATTATTATTATTATTATTATTACTACATTAAGTAGCTAAATCTACTGTATAACAGCAGCATAATATATTTATATAATATATGTTAAACCGAACTTATTTTGAGTTGTGAGACCCTTTGAGTTTCTGTGGGTGTATGATGTGAGATTTATTTATTTATTTTTCTCAAATGAAACGGTAAAATGCTGAAGAAGTGACTCTCAGAGCGGCTCTGAGATGGAGATCATGGATTCATGTCATTATGAGGTGGCAGAGGCTGAAAACACGAGTAGCATCTGCCTGCAAACCTGGAGGCTGCATTTTCAGGACCACATATCTAGGACCGTAGTTCTAGGACCCTAGCAAAGATTAAGTTTAATTGATGTATTGTTAACCCTGGGCGTGCCTGTTATGTTAAAAGTAAAGTGGAAAAAGTTTGAATCGGGTGTCCTCTGTTGGAGTACCATTGGCTAGATGGTGCTGTCATTTTTAATTTAGTGATTCTAACTTCTGCTTTAAAATGCATTATTTTTGTTTTTATATTCTTGTGTGTGTGTGTGTGTGTTTTGTTTTTTGTTTTTTTCCTTCAAATATAGCATAGATGGTTGTAGTACAACATTGGGCAGGATGTTTAAATGGTTAAAAAAAATCCAAATAGTGTCCAGTTTGTGTTGTAGAAATGACATTTAAACTTTGTATTAGTAAGAACATTTAGTTTGAAACTAAAATTAATTAATAATAATTAAAACAGTCCTTGCACACAATGCCACAGGCTGGACTAAGACAATGCTAAATCTCACTGCCACACTGATGTTCTTAATTGAAGTTATTTTTAAGCCAAAACTTAAGACTCCTAAACGATTACAGGAAAGCACAGAGGACCCTGAGAATAAATCAGGAACTAAAGGCCAGAAGCTGGATGATGATGAGGACAGGAAGAATCCAGCCTACATCCCCCGAAAAGGCCTTTTCTTTGAGCACGATGTGAGAGGCCAGGCTACAGAGGAGGAGAGGTGTGAGACTACTTTACTACTATAAAATCACATTTTAATGAATTAAATTAGTTGAACACAAACTATGTGGTTTGTAATTCTCTCTTTTTCTATGCACCTATCTGTCGCCAGGCCTAAAGGCAGACACAGGAAGTTGTGGAAGGACGAGGGCCGATGGGAACACGACAAGTTTCGTGAAGAGGAGCAGGCGCCAAAATCCCGCGAAGAGCTTATTGCTCTTTACGGTTATGATATACGCAACGGCACAGGGCCAAGTGACGGCCGATCATACCGCTCCCGAAAACCCAGGTGAGGTCATGTTTATTTGCCATTTATAGGTAATTTATTTCTTTTCCATTTGATGGTATTGGTAAAATGACATTTAGTTGTTGTACTCTTGGGAATGCATGTATATGTACTAGTGATAGAAAAATTAAGAAGATGGAGCAAACTCCCCACTCAATCATCAAAAAAAACCCAAAAAACGATCACACAGTTACTTATTAAAAGAAAACGTGTAACATTTATTTATTTGTCAAAGAGGAAGCATGTAATGTTTATTTTAGCTTCAGGTTGACCCCTGGGCCTTAACAGTCCATTCAGTTAAATATATAAATGATTTAAAAACGAGCATATAATACAACAATATACATTTTAAATGTATACTAGATTCATTTGTATAACTTTATTTATTCATCATTTATTTTACTTGTATACTGTTATTTAAATGTCATATACATATTATTTGTGCATACACTACCTTTCAAAATTTGGGGTCAGTAAGATTTTTTTTTTTGTTTAGTTTTTTTTAAAGAACTTAATACTTTTCTTTATTAAAGATGCATTAAATTGGTCAAGTGAATTGACAGTAAAGACATTTTATGTTAAAAGATTTCTGCTTGAAATTTCAACGGTGTCCTTTTTAGGGATGGGCAAGTGTACTCGAACGTGAAGGTGACGATCAATCATGAAAACGACGATTGCCCTGACTGAAAAATATTTGTCTCTTTTTATTTTTGTCTACCTGAGGCCTGATTAGACATTACCGTTAGACGGCGTGCCTTCCAGACCAGTGAAATAGTGAAACTGAAGCGTGCACTGCAGTGATGCCTGGAATCACTTTGATCATGAAATGAAATTAAGTGCAAGATGTGCAGCGCCAATCTGTCATATAAATAGCTTTATAGTGAGAACAAGACTGTAATAGAATCTTGTGAATTCTCTGTGCTTTAGTTCCCCGTGTATCAGTGTGCTGTTAAAGGAAATCAACATCGTGTTACATCAGACTAGCACGGTCAAGATCACGTGCGCATTCATGTCCTTTTCTGCAGATGCAAGTTGTAAGATTACTTTTATGCTGTCTATATCTGATTAATCTTATATAGGACTCGTTTGGTTGAGTTTATTAACCAGCTAGCAAAGTGCTGCCATTATACAGGCTGGTGTTCCTTCACCCTTCAGTTTCAGCTCAAATGCAATGCCTGACATTATCGACTCTGTTATTTGAGACGGTCATATTCTTTTTAAATAGGCTATTTCTTTTTCAAAATCATTGATATTAATAATGCAGCCGTGTTATTTTGTTCTCATGTTTTTTTAACAGTAGACCTATATTTTATTTAAAGTGGTTTCTCATTATGGCTTGAAAAAAACACAGTGATGTCTGTAATCACTTTGATCATGAAAAATAAAATTAAGACATACAGCACCAATCTGTCATTATAATGAGAACAAGATTGTAATAGGATTTTGTAAATTATCTATGCTTTAGTTCAGCGTTGTTAAGGGAGTAATCGTTTTTTGAGACCTATCAATGATCAAAATGAGAAAATGGCAAAAATGCCTGTCACTAGTTCTTTTAAACTTTCTTTTCTGTCCTGAGAGAACTCATCACGGTTTCCAAAAAAAAATTAACTTTCATTTCAATGTTTTCAGCATTGATAACAATAAATGTTTCTTGAGCATCAAATCCTCATATTAGAAAGATTTCTGTAATGTAGAGTAATGATGCTGAAAATTCAGCTTTGATCACAGGAATAAATTACATTTTTTAAAAATATATTCCAATAGAAAACCGTTGTTTTAAATTGCATTAATTTCACAATTTTTTTAAATCATGCATATTTGTTGTACGAGTTGCCCACTAATATCTCCATGTTTCATTGTAGACATGCTGGTTCACCCAGTCGGGAGCCTAGGCGCCACCGTGATGGAGAGAAGTCTGTGCGTACAACATGGCAGGGGCCTCCACCTGGCCACCGCAGTACCCCTCAGTCTGTTACCCTACAGTCAGGTCCTCCTCCTGCTCCCCCTGCAGCCCCCAAACCCTCCGGGCGACCCTTGACTCAGCCTCCCCAGCGCAGCTTCCAGGGCAGTCGAGCCTCATCTGCCCCCCACAGGACAGAAGGTAGAGGACACCTGAAGCCCAGTCTAGACGGTCCGCCACCTCGAGGTGTGCGGCCGCAGCCTGGGGAGGGTGAAAGGGGCCCGAGGCTCAGGGGCCGTGGCTCTTATGCTGTTCACGCTGACCGTAGCCCAGGCGTGGTGGTGGAGGACATCCGCAGTGAGGAAGAAGAGGAAGAGGGTGAGATTCCAACAGCTACGACTACATACACCGCTCACCACTACAAGACGGAAAGGGTTCCGTCACCACGAAAGCAAGATCCAGGCCCAGTGATGGAAGGGGGCAGTGCAGCTGGTCAGGTGCGAGAATCGTCTCCACCTCAGGAGAGGCCAGTGGAGAAGAAATCGTACTCGCTTGGGCGGAGGGCGACAAGAACGCGACCGTCTGATCTCAGTAAGCAGGCATCGTTAGATGACTCTTCGCCCACAGTCCAGCAAACCCCAGCGGCAGCAAAGAGCGAGTCGTGGCAAGAGCAAAGTGATGCAGGGACACAAGGTGGACTAACAGGGCTCGACCAGGACCTGGCCCGCCTCAGCCTGGCAGGGCAGAATTGGGCACAGAGCCCACCCTCCTACCTGCAGGCTGAGATGAGAGGTAATATTCACTTTTTGTGTAATTGTTTTACAACCATTTTTAAGAGCGTTTTTAGATTTCCAGCATTTTTGTCCCTAACAGGCATCCGTGGTTCCATGCACATGGCGGGAGGTCCTCCGCAGTACGGAAACATGGAGGATATAGTGAGTCAGCTGGTCCATCAATAATTGCCTTCATAGACTCTTTAAAAATGGCAAAAAATAGAATTTTTACTTTCAACAATTTACAATTCTATTTTCTAAATGCATATTATAGATTTTATTGTGAACAATTTTTCCATGTACCATGTTTTCTGCAATATAAGACTTGCATTCCAAAGGGACTTATATAATGCTATTAACAGCAAGTAGGCAAAATGTATGCAAAGCACACATTTGTTTCACTGCAAATAAATTTGTTTAGGCTTGGTGTTTAATGAATACCACTATAGTTAGTTCAGTTCTGAATACCGTTAAATTTAAAGGATTTGTTTTGGCGTGGGGAATGTTCATAAGTATATAGGGATTCATTAAAATCTAATATTTATCATTTTTAAAATATAAAAACGCGTGCTGTTTTTAGAGGGATGAATTGCTGCCTTGAATTTCACCAGTTATTTCTCGTTATCAGGGTGTTGGTGGTGGCCGGGCTAAGCGGTATTCATCACAGCGCCAGAGGCCAGTTCCTGAGCCTGCGCCCATGCACATAGGAGTCATGGAGGGCCATTATTATGAACCCAGTGAGTGCAGTACTCCTTTTGGTTTTAAGTTAAATGGGTCGTGTGTGCCCTAAATTCACCTACTGAATATAGTAATATTTATTTCTTTATTTTTATGGTGATCATACATGCAAGATATTGACTCTCATTTCTTCATGCAGTGTCTTTCCAGGGACCAATCTACACACATGGGGACAGTCCAGCAGCCCTGCCCCCTCAAGGCATGCTTGTTCAACCTGAGATGCACCTGCCACACCCCACCCACCCTGGACACCCAGGTGAGAGATGTGAAAGTTGACTCTTTTCTTAATGTATATTATTGGTCTTATTGGGTACAATTAGTCCATGCATGTTATTTCTTGATTTATTGCTATTTTGACTTCATTTTTATTCAAAATGTCAGCTTGATCTTGAAATGACTGACTTAACTCTGGTGAGGTATGTAGGACTTCTGAGATCATTTTGTCTCCTTAAACCCTGGCCCTTTCTTAAAGTCGACAGCAAGCTCACATTCAGCTCTGCCTTCATCTAAACAACCAATGGATAGAAGCAAGCCCAGAAATTTAGATTTGACTGTCATTTATGTATGATTCCTCATTTGAGTTGATTTTGCCCCTTTTATGCTATTTTAAAGGTTCCTAATTTAGTTTTGTAGGTCTCCAACAACAGGTTTACATGCATCAAAGCTCAAACTCTTCTCATAATATAGATTGCACATCATGACAATATTCAATGATTCTCAAATGACTTGATTGGATGAATCGGTCTCTAAATCCCCCCCTTTCCGTGAACCTACTCTGCTCTAATTGGTCAAATGGCCCAGTCTGATGTGATTGGTCTTCTTATAGCTCAGCGACTGTACACACTGTAAAGACAGTAATGATGACTTCGAATTTACATCAATTTCAGCGTGAGTCCGAATCGATGATGAAACAATTGAACTAATCTTTCAGCCTGAACCTTGAGTAGGACATGTTGAGGTACATTGAGATGTTTTAACTGTTGTTCCTCACCATCAGCATTAACAAGTGTGCGTACATCAACAAACCTGTGTGTGCGTTGAACTGTGCGTTGAACTGTATCAATAAGTGCATACGTTAACCCAGCAGTAACGTGACTGACTGATGTAAACATTAATGTTTGAAAAACAAATCTTACTCCATCCTTTATCTTTACTCAAAGTAGTAAGAATGACAGACAATCTGCATTAATAGACAGTTTTAGGTAATACTGCAGCCCACAGCTGATTTACAGTAGTATTTCAGCAAGACCGTAATAATGTGAGTTATGTAAGCTACACACTTACACAATATGAGACACAAACACAGTGTGTTCTCGACATGATGCTATCCAGTAGTCTCCGCTGCAGTGTTTGAGGTGGTTCAATGTTTCCCTGGTGTCTGCAAGCGCAATGTTAGCCTAGAAATCTAGACGCACCCTAGCGACAGCAAATATAATTTGCAGCCAGGGCGTCTAGCAACTCTCCGTTGGCTTACGAGCTGGAAAAGCCAAACTCTAGTCAGGCCAATCACATCGTGTATAGAGTCGGAGGGCGGGCTTAACATATGACGGCAGAGTTGCCGCGGTTCCGCGTGCTACTCAAAAACAAAGAAGCTGACGAACAGTAGGCTTTCGAATCGGCTTTGGCCGCGACTCTGGAAGACTTGGAGTTAAGCTTTTCTTTGAGAAAAGGTCAAAGAACGGCACTGATGTCATTCTTAAAGGAAGATGTGTTCGGAGTTTTGCCGAACGGATGCAGCAAAAGTTTAATCTATCAACTAGCTCCGCTTCACCTTCTTCGTTCCTCTGGTTGGTTGTAGCGCTATCCTATTGCGTGCAGAGGGAATTTGAAAGACAACCGTTTATCCCGCCTCTCAGATTGAGCCCTGCCAATGGTGTGTTCCCAGACCCAACATCTCAAATGATGTGGGTCTGGCTTGTCAGGCTACAATAGCGTGTGTGGACGGGCAATATGCTAATGTTTAGTCTTGACGCCACAACTAAACGGCTTGGGATTAGTTTAAAAATACGATTCATTTAATTGACTCAGTCGACTCTTACTTTTGAGAGACCAACTTTTTGATGATATTCTAATTATATGACCAGCACCTGTATATAAAGTTAATTTATTTCACTAATTCCATTCAAAAAGTGAAACTTGTATATTATATTCATTCATTGCACACAGACTGATAGATTTCAAATGTTTATTTCTTTTAATTTTGATGATTATAACTAAGGAAAATCCCAAATTCAGTATCTCAGAAAATTAGAATATTACTTAAGACAAAGAAAGGATTTTTAGAAATCTTGGCCAACTGAAAAGTATGAACATGAGAAGTATGAGCGTGTACAGCACTCAATACTTAGTTGGGGCTCCTTTTGCCTGAATTACTGCAGCAATGCGGCGTGGCATGGAGTCGATCAGTCTGTGGCACTGCTCAGGTGTTATGAGAGCCCAGGTTGCTCTGATAGTGGCCTTCAGCTCTTCTGCATTGTTGGGTCTGGCATATCGCATCTTCCTCTTCACAAAATTTTAAGGTCAGGTGAGTTTGCGGTCCAATTAAGAACAGGGATACCATGGTCCTTAAACCAGGGACTGGTTGCTTTGGCACTGTGTGCAGGTGCCAAGGCCTGTTGGAAAACGAAATCTGCATCTCCATAAAGTTGGTCAGCAGCAGGAAGCATGAAGTGCTCTGAAACTTCCTGGTATACGACTGCGTTGACCTTGGACCTCAGAAAACACAGTGGACCAACACCAGCAGATGACATGGCACCCCAAACCATCACTGACTGTGGAAACTTTACACTGGACCTCAAGCAACGTGGATTGTGTGCCTCTCCTCTCTTCCTCCAGACTCTGGGACCCTGATTTACTTTCATCAGAGAACATAACTTGGAGCACTCAGCAGCAGTCCAGTCCTTTTTGTCTTTAGCCCAGGCGAGACGCTTCTGATGCTGTCTGTTGTTCAAGAGTGTCTTGACACAGGAATGCGACAGCTGAAACCCATGTCTTGCATACGTCTGTGCGTAGTGGTTCTTGAAGTACTGACTGCAGCTGCAGTCCACTCTTTGTGAATCACCCCCACATTTTTGAATGGGTTTTGTTTCACAATCCTCTCCAGGGTGAGGTTATCCCTATTGCTTGTACACTTTTTTTTTTTTTTTTTTCTACCACATCTTTTCCTTCCCTTGGTCTCTATTAATGTGCTTGGACACAGAGCTCTGTGAACAGCCAGCCTCTTTTGCAATGACCTTTTGTGTCTTGCCCTCCTTGTGCAAGGTGTCAATGGTCATCTTTTGGTCATCTTTTGGTCTTCCGCATGATTGTGTAGCCTACAGAACTAGACTGAGAGACCATTTAAAGGCCTTTGCAGGTGTTTTGAGTTCATCAGCTGATTAGAGTGTGGCACCAGGTGTCTTCAATATTCAACCTTTCACAATATTCTAATTTATATTCTAAGAGATACTGAATTTGGGATTTTCCTTAGTTGTCAGCTATAATCATCAAAATTAAAAGAAATAAACATTTGAATATATATCAGTCTGTGTGCAATGAATGAATATAATATACAAGTTTCACTTTTTGAATGGAATTAGTGAAATCAACTTTTTGATGATATTCTAATTATATGACCTGCACCTGACGCTGCACTTGTTTTCATTCACTTAGAACTGTTACACACTACATGAAGGGTAATTTTCAAAAATCCATAGGGGCACTTTAATTCCCTAAAAGGAAGTTATGGAATTTTAACATTTCAAATGTTTTCTGTGCTTCAGGCTTGCATCCGCACCAGTCGGGAGGGCCCATGCCCAATCCGGCTCTTTACGCTGCTCCACCCGTTTCTTTGTCACCTGGGCAACCGCCTCCACAGCAGCTGCTACCCCCACCCTTCTACCCTCCACCAGGTGTCATGACCTTTGGAAACACCAATTACCCATACCCAGCCGGAGCTACGTTACCTCCAATGTACCCCAACCCCCAGGTGAGCCTGTTTGACTGTAAATAAGTGTTATTTGCATCCTGTGGTCAGTGCTGGGTGGATTACTTACAAATTGTAGTCCATTACTGAATACAAATTACATGACCATTGTAGTTAATCTGTTACATATTTTAAATTTATATAATCTGACTACTTTTGGATTGGTTTTAGATTACTTTTCACAAATATATGAATAGGCTAATATTGTATCATATTAATATAAAAATGCAAAGAGAAAGAAAATGTATTCCATTCTGTATTAAGAATGTGAAGTGCATTAAACGTAACGTTATGTCAGTGTTTCCCAAACTGGGATTTGTCAAGGAACTGCAGGGTGTTTGTTAATTGAGGAAAAGCTTATAATAAATGAAATCTTAAATGATAAATTAAAATAAAACGCTTTACTAAAACTATGACGTATGATTTGTTTATGCAGTGTGGCTTCTCACTTGTGTAATTATATCTGTCTGCCTAGAGGCAGTCTGTGGGTGCAATTTCAAACATGTATAGACTTTTCCAAACGTATACAAGCAGTAGGCTTTTTTTTTTTTTTTTTTTTTTTTTATATAAAGGTAAAATAAAGGTAAAAGAATAGATAAAAGAATTTGGGAGAATCCGCAATTATGAATTACATTATAATTTACTGCAATTGTGAAAAATTATTTTATCAATAAAAAGTAACTGTAGTCTGATCATGAATCATTGTCTAATTAAAGCCATTTAAATTTTTAATCTAATTACATAATCCAGATTACATGTAGTCAGTTACTACCCAGCACTGCCTGTGACACTCCAATAGTAAGTATCTCAGGATTTTTGTGCGTCTCTGCATGCTTGTCTCTCTCCAGGCACAGTCACAGGTCTACGGTGGTGTGACGTACTACGACACGGTACAGCAGCAAGCTCAACCCAAACGCTCCCCGCCCCGACGTTCCTCTCATCCCGTTACAGTTAGACCTCCCCCTCCTGAGGTAACAGCATATTACATTCAGCCAGGAGAGAACAATCAGGTGATTTTTCTAATGGGGGATGCACAAAACATTGCTACCATATTGGTTGCCTGCTGATATTATAGTTTGTTCAGTATTGGATGTTTAATTATGCATGTTCATTTACCTTGACCTTCATCTAATCATCTAACACTCCCTTAAAGCTGATCTTTTAAAGGCCTGTACACACCAGGACGAATGTTGCGCGCGTTTTTCGAGCTGTTTTTCGGCGCGTCTTCACACCCAAGCGATTTTCGCTGGCAATGCGCCGAGTGAACATGCAAAACAGTAGATGGCGCTCCCAGTACATAAGGTGGTGTTGCGTCATTTTACGCTTCTGACACTCGCTTGTCACACAGAAGAAGAGACCGTATTTGCGTGCTTGCCAAAACCATTCACACACTTTTTGCTAACTGGCAAGCAGCATTAGCAGCTCATCTTCTTTGACTACTTACTATTTATGCGTTGTATCATTGTGTGCTCGGCAAGACCGTTTTGTGCTTGAGCGCCACCAAGTCGTTTTTTTACTGTAACTTCAGCAACTCCAGGCACGTGAACAAAAGCGCCGATCTCATTGGTCGGACAGTTTATAACACGCCGCGTCAAAACAAAAAAACAAACCCATGGCTTTTTTTTTTTCTTTTTTTTTTTTTTTTTTTTAAATGATGCTTTTACGTCTGCTTTCTCTCTCTAACTCACCAGTGCTAGGCATGTGAGTTAGATGTAAGAGATAACTGGCTAGAGAAAAGCAGATACACTCATGCAAGCATGCTTGAAGAGAAGTGTATTGTTTTGGGTGGGGTGGGAGGTAGAAACATGCATGCGACGCTCGCAATTGAAGATATTTTGAAGCCAAAGGTGTTGGTGTGGCTACATCTTGGCTTTGTTTTGTCTGGGTCAAGCTCTGTTTGGGTAAAACCACAAGTGTCATGGTGTAAACCTGGAATGGGCATCCCTAAACAAAGGTGGCTGCTTTTCCTTTACGCAGTAAACGTCACTTTGTCTGTGTGCACACTCACATTAGTGCCCTTTGTTTAGTCACGAGGCATTAAACGTCGGCAATAAACGCACGCGAAAATCGTCCCGGTGTGAACAGGCCTTAACACTGTAAAATGCAAATCTCTAAATGAACATGTTTTTCATACTGTACATTATAATCTTGTGATGTCTAAATTCACTTGTAGCATTTCAAATGATTTTAGTTTAGTGTGTTTATTTAGTCCAAATACTGTATAATTTTATTAATGGCCATTTATCAGTTATCGGCCATAACACAAAATTATCAGTTATCATCAGCCAATATCAAAATTCAGAAATCAGTTCATTTTTTTCCTACTCCTGAATAAGTCACAAAATACAATGTATGCTTGCACCAATATAAACTCAATAATAATAATTTAAAAAATGTAATGTACAAAATGTATGTGCAACACACAGCGGTGTTTAATTTCTGAATTAATCTGTTTTGAGTGACTCAAACGGGTGAGCTAATGATTCAATGGCCTAATCGTAAAGAGAGCCATTTATTTAATTCCTGAATGAATCAGCCATTTGAATTAATTGAATGGATGACTGACTCAATGACTCATTTAGACATTTATCGACATCTAACTGTTTTAATTTCTTACTTGGAGTATAATTTCATAAATCATATTTCCAAATTATAAAAAAACTAAACAATTAAAGGTATAGGTATATCACCCCAAAATTTAAATTGTCATTTACTCACCCTCATGGCTGTTGAAGTTTCTGTAATAAATTGTTGAATCAAATTTTTTTTTTTTCTAAAGCAAATTTTTGTAATGTCTGTTTGATGCTTTTCTCATAAACACAATAACTCATCAAATTTGGCTGAGAAATTGCCCCCATAAGATGTGCGTTTTAATTAATTAATCGCCACTGTGTGTGTGTGTGCATATGTATGCAACAGTTCGTCCACGGTTCAATACATACCATACCTTACCTTAACCATGGCGTTCGGTTCTGATGGATTGTCACATCAGTGTTTTTTTTCACATCAGATTCTTAGGCGACGGGAGTAGCAAGGGGTTAATGAGAAACATATTTTTTTTACACAATACTCTTATATTATCACAATACTCTTATTTTACTTAAGAGAAAACCTTGTACACATTATACAATACACTAGGAATATAAAATGTATATTAATTTTAGTTATTGTATTAAACTTTTTTTCAGTCGAGCAGTGAGGGATTTTCTCTTGTTTTATTGACATTTAAAGGGGTAGTTCACTCAATTCATTGATTCATCCGTCATTGATTACTTGCTCTCAAATTGTTTGAATAAAGTTCTTTCTTCTGTTGAACATAAAATATATTTTGAAGAAGTCCCTGTTGACTTCCATTGTAGGAAAAAATACTATGGAAGTCAGTGGCTACCATCAACTGTCTGGTTGCCAACATTCATCAAAGTATCTTCTGTGCTGAACAGAAGAAATGAATACAGGCTTGGAACAACATTAGAGTGAATAATGATTAGAATTTTAATTGAGGTGAACGGTCCCTTTTAAGGTTCACTATTAGGCTGCGCTGCTGTCACTTTAAGACGTGCACGCATCTATACAGACACGCATCCAGTACTTTCACTTTAGACATAACTAACCGTGTTTGTTAACCTTGTGTGTATTTGACAGAATTAGCGCAGTAAGATTACGAGTCCTGCTTGACAGGCTTTTAGTGCGCGCACGCTCTGTAAAGCGCATGTTAAAACAGTGCACAAGTACGCAAATTAAATGTTTAACTGGCAAGGCTTTAAAACGCATGCAAATAATGAACTTTTGTGATTGCGACTAACTATAGTGTCCCGTGAGCTTAACTCTACCACCAACTTGTGATATCGCACACCCCACACACACCACAGATTTGAAAGATGGTTGTGCACACTGGCACTGCAGCTTCACATCACTGTTAAAGTGTGAAATCTAACCAGCATTGCAAGCGTGACTAAACACCCCCTAACTTTAGTGATTGGATGGTGATAGGATATTTACTTGTATCAGTGCGGAGACTCATGGGCACACACAAACAAAGCCAATTCGGAAAGAAATCAAATGCACGGAAATGAATTGATTTTAAATGCAGAACAAGCGCATATTGAACGGTGGATATCGTACCAAACGGTTCAATATTATATTGAGAATTGTGGCATCCCTACTATACACACAGGGCGAGGGAAATGAGCCGCAAGGGCCAAAAGCTTAGAAAGGGTTTCATATTGAAGAAATTACTAATCTCGTGTGTGTGTGTGTGTGAAAGGGTTGCCAGTTTATATTACATTTCTGTAATGGTATTATATTAACATCTGATTTTGTGCTTTGACCTTGTTCTGTCCATCAGGACCAGAGCAGAAAGGCTGCTGAGGAAATCCGCTCCTAGCTGCCGGGGGGCAAGGAGCCCACGTGTCAGGACCAGCACCGCTTTTGTATAAATTGAATTCACAATTTAGGTTTTATCCTTTAGTCATTTTATTTTATCTTTGCCTTGCTTGGTTTCACTGTCTTCATCCAAGGTTCTGTTTGCAGGTTGTTCCTTCCTTTTGTACTTCCATTCATAACCAGCTAAATGTTTTACCATTGTTCTATCCAGCTAGGAGTTAAATATGCAGTCCTAAACAGCGAGACATTTGTTTTTTTTTTCTCCTGTATCCCTGATGTCTCTGCTGACAGACAATTTGAAATTGTACGAGGCGGATGGACATTTGAATTGAGTGGTTTAGTTGTGTTTTTTTTTTTTTTTAATTGCTTTTGCGCTGCTGTGCACACGTTTTTATTGAAGAGGAGAAAAGCACTACGACAGACTTGAGTATGTGAAAAGATGGACCAGCATTTCTAATTTTAATTTTAATCCAGCGGTTAAACTGTAGTCTGAAATCAGCCAGCAGACAGCTGTCATACACCTTCAAATGCACAAATGAAAATCCTGTTTGCATGTTTGTCCGTTTAAGACCACTGCATCATTCTGACTGCTTTACCTGCTGTGATGGTGCTAGTCCCACTTCAAACTGGGCCTGAACCCTTCAAACCTCCTCTTTCCCCGTCTGTCTGGCTGTCCCTTGTCTCTTTTAACATTGTACTGTTGAATTCAATACTGTAATTCTGTTAAAGCGAACCGTTAACCTTGCCAGGCACTGACCTACTTGACAGTGGAACTCGCTTGATTAGCTTTCTATAGTAAGTGTACATATTAAAGTATATTGAAGCCAGTGGTTTAACGAATAATACTAAGAACTAGTCATTTATGAAATGCTGTCAATATGAACAAAGCAAGCAGGGAAACCTAGCCAAGCCTCTTTCACTTTGAATTTTGAATTTAATATCAAATTCATTTGCAGTTATTCATTGTTTTTCTTTTTATAAATAGTTATGGTTGCAATTGTTTTCTTTGAGGCACACTGTACAGGCATGCATGGTTTTCTAGATATATTTCTTTGTGAAAGCAATTCTAGATGGCAACTTTGGCTGTGAGCTGTTATTTTTGCCCCACCGTGGGAGTGCTATGGATGCATCCTTTTCAGTCGTTCCCTTTATGATTGTTTCCCAAATTAAACCTAACAGTATAACTGAGATGTCGTCTTTCCCAGTGTTGTTTAGACATGGCTCGTAAAAGACTATTAGAAGATGTTGTATTACGTTTTATGCCTTAAAGAGTTCATTGGTTTGACATATCTGTTTTTGTTTGATTAGACCTGACAACACTGTGAGGGCTTGTATGTTTCATAGATGTTTGAATAATATTAAATGTTCCATTTTTGCAATTTGTTTTGTGGAGCAATGTCAGGAGATGATATTAAACAAGAACTGAATATAACATTCGACTTGTCCTGGCTTTTTAGTTTGTAAATGGTTTCTTTTTTTTTTTTTTTTTATATATATACATATAACTGGGGATGCTCACTATATTGTATACCATATTGGCCTTTTTAAAAGTTTAATTTGGCAGCATCTGAAATTGTATATGTAGTTATGTATACTTCCTCTAATACTTGTCCCTGTTAGATGTAATCTTTAGCAAGTCTTTACATATAATTTTTATACTGTATATTACAATGCTGTGATAGCCTACTTGAATCCACTTGTAGCATTCAATTTTTTTCTTTTACAGTTTTATTCATTTGGACTATAATTGTACATTTAATACCAGCCATTTATTTGCTTTGTCCATAGTTATCAATGCACAGCTTCTGTTCAGCTCTCCCATCTGATAAATGTCTCAATTTTGCATTAAATGTTAAAAGACATTTAAAAATGAAATATGAGCAATGTTATTAGGGGTAAAAAGCTTTCTAGTTTGTAAACGGAGCATGGTGGACCGTGAGTTGCTGCCTGTGGTTGTGTGCTAAACTCTGACTTTGCCAACAGCGAAGCGTCGCCTTCTGCCGCATCCAACCCTGCCAAGAGGGAGTGACTGATGCGGCGGAACGCGCCGCTGCTGCCGCTTAAACTCTTTTATAGCAGCGCGCCTCAAAATTACACTTCAGCCAGTACGGGCGCCACAGTCGGCCCGTAATTTTGAAATTCTTTGCGTTCATTTGACATTTTGCTTTGGATTTACTGTCTTAAACGAGGCATTGCTGCGTTTGCAACTGTTATTTAGAGAAATGCAAAAAAAAACTTTTTCCACAGGCCATAACGCGAAATCAGACGGCCTAGACCGTTTATATTCACCAGTAAACATGCATGGCCTCTCGGGTGTTTCAAAAATATACGAGAGAAACCATTATTTCGGCAGTGGAATGTGAAACCAAACCAATAGAGTTGTTTTGAAAAATGGGGTCAGGTTTAACATTGGTGTCGCTGCCAGTTCTTCAGAATGTCCACTTGGGGGAACTAAAGGCGTTATTCACTGTCTCTCTCCTCCACACCGCACTCACACCAACGGTAGGCGAAATACTGCAGTAGCTGAATGGTTGTTTTCCCCCTTTCTATTAGCTTTATTTTAATATTTACCTTACTCGGATGTGACTATTTTAATATACACTACCAGTCAAAAGTTTGGAAACATTAAGTTTTTATTTTTATTTTTATTATTATTAAAGAGACCTTTATGAAATTAATATACATTACAAAAAGGTCTATTTATAATGTTTTTGTTTGTTTTTTTAAACGTTCTATTCATTAAAGAATCCTGAAAAAAAAAAAAAATCTGTTCCCACAAAAATATTAAGCAGCACAACTGTATAATAATAGGCATGAGAATGATTTCTGAAGGATCATGTGACAAAAAATTGTAAGGTAACCTATAGTCAAGTTTATAAATTGTAAACCCAAACTATCAATTTCTCATTCTATATATATATATAATGAAAAATGCTAGCTTAAATGGGGAAAAAACCCAAAGTAACTCTTAAAAATAACTAACTGAAATAGAGTAAGTTTAAGTATTAAACTCACTAAAATGAAATTGAGCCAAATAGAAATTATTTTAAATGAATAAAAATAGAATAAAAGCTAATTCCAAATACTATAAAAGAATATAAATTAATACAAAAATTGCCCTACTTTTGATCCTAGCAATCTGTTAGGGAGACATTGATATTCCACTTTGCATTAAATTTACATTTTACTTAATTAAATATGTTCATTGTTTGTTCATTAGTTCACAGTGCATTAATGATAGACAGTTTCAAAAATATTTTTACTATAATTCCTTCAAATCCATTTGTTGTCTCGCCTGTTTGATGATACTATTATTATTTTAACCCATGAACAAATATGCTAATAATAGAATGAGGGAAAACGGAGTAGGTCTGAACCTTTGACTTGTACTGTGCATGAAAGTTATCAACTTGAAAAGATTCAGCTTCACTAGAAGTCTATAAATAGTCTCATTTCTGAATAACCCATGGCCTTTACCAGAGTGTCAACCTCACAGGGAGCTTCTGCACTCACACTCGGCTTTCTGAAACCATCAACTGCCTCACCAGGCCAATCACACTTGCAAAATGACTCAGTTTGGGGCAACAGCTACATTGAAAGCGATCAGATTGTATGTTTGAAACAATGGCTGCTGCATGCATCATCTTGACTACACCCTAGCAGAAAATACCTTCTTGAATAATCATAATGTGATTATTATGCACAGCCGTTGAAAGGAACAGTTATAGTCTCCTGACCTACTTATAGAAGCGTTTAGCCTGCATTTACTCTTTTTGTGATGTATGCTGGGTAACATGCCTCCACCATTGTTTATAGGTTCATGTTGCAAAACGTGTGAACTGGTGAGTGACTGTCCTGTGTCACTGCTGAAAGGGTGAAACGGAAGCCAACGGTTTTGTGTTACCAGATTTCTTATTTCAGTCTTAATTTCCCACGGTGCATGTATGAATAAAGATTACTAAGGCACGTATAACTAGTATTTCTTATGTTAATGAATGAGGAGTTGTTTTAAACCATTGAACTTTAACTATAAATTCAGTGATAAATCAGGTTGAATCATCAGGAAAAAGGCTCTCGTATGGCAGAAAATATTGTCGTGCATTTGAAGGATAGACCCCAGCCATAGAGACCAAAATATTCAAGATTATTACTATTGTTAAGGTTTTTTTTCGGCCCTCTCCTCCTGTTTATCTATCCATTCCCACTCTTTCATTGACAGCGGCCCACATGCATACATCTTCTCCAGCTGACCTCGTCTCTCGTCTGGTATGTATGGAATCTTTCTCATTCTTTCTCTCTGGAGCACCAGTGACTTGCATAGACTAGCCAAATGTGATGGGGCCTCAGGTTCTGAAGGGTCCCTTTTTTAATGTTTTCTTTTTTTTTTTATCCTAGACAATAAGCCTTGATATTTTTTCCTGCCAGACCGATGCAGTGTTTACAAACACACTCGCAGCGATGCTTTCCCACAGCACATGAAGGATACTGATCACGTGGCTGAATTTGTTTGTACGCTGCATCCGAGTTCACTGAAACGTGGCCTGATTTCTGGCTTCAGGCCGCAGATGACCTGCACAAACCTGACAAACGTCACAGATTCTTTTAGAGTCACAAGCCCGAACTCATTCCAAGTTGTCATGGGGTAAGCAGGACTGAATTTGCTTAAAGATGTTGTTATTTTTCTACAGATCAAAATATTAATTTCCTTTTTATTTTCAGTTTAAAGATGTTGGCATGTACTGAATTGTCTGTCTGTCTGTCCGTCGTCATGTTGTTTTAAGACATGATTTGGAACTACATGAGGGTGAATGAATTACAATGGCATTTTATTTTCTACTCAAACTTTTCCTTTAAGTATTCATGGAAGAACTTAGCCATGGATTAAAATTTGTAAACTAAAGAAAATGACCCTGAACTGAACCCAAACTTTAGGATTTCAAAGAACCCAGAAAAACCTTTAAAGTTGTATTGCCCTAAGTCTGACACACATTTAAAGCTCATGAAGTCTGCACAATTAGCGAGCCTTCTTCGAGAGCTTTTGTCACCAATGCATTTTTAATGCTTTAAGTTGGCAGTCTCTGCATATTTAACGCGTGTTTTCGCTCATCCATTGTTTTGCAGTAGAGATGCACATGGCAGAGGTGGGGTCTCCCCCTCTGGCGTCTTTGTGGAGTGACAGTAGCCAAACAAAGCCCACTGTCTCTCAGGGTGATGTCATTTTGGGCCCCCATCCCCCATCAAGGGCCAGGAGTGTGTGTCATTAAACTTTCACATGATTCATGGGAGCAGTTAGGGAGCATCCATGCATTGAGACGATGTGCAAAATGTGTAGGCTGTGCGCATCATGCACAAGTAAAGATTACACTTACACAAACTCATTGAAAGTGACTCAGGCATCTGAAAACCACACACTGTCATTTCTTTTGATTGATTTTCTCTCTTTTCTTTTTCCTCACTTTCTTTGTTCATGATGTATTTTTCTCACATTCTCTTCACAGCTGAGAAGCAGCACTGAGGTGTGATATCACAGCCAAGGAAATTGCTTTAACCTGCGTGCATCCCTAGGTGAATGCAAGACAGAGTGTGTCTAATGTGCCCTTGTTCTCTACAATTGTTGTGTAAAAAAGGAGTCTCACTCTTTCTGTCTGTTCTGTGCTCTTTTTCGCTTCTTTCTTTCAAAGAGAGGGCTACATTAAAACATTAAAAACAAGGTACTTTTTGTATATGTGTTTATTAAAACAATACTTCATCCACAAATAAAAGCATTGTCATTATTAGTGTTGGGAATATGAAGCTGTTATTATTGACCGTTTTTTATGACTGTTAAAGGTGCAGTATGTAACTTTTCCGTCCGTTAGAGGTTGCCTATTCAAAACAAAGGCGTAGTTTGATGACGCCAATTTTGAGCGCAGAATCTTGGGGCATGTGGTCTTCACTTCACACCCGGTGGAAAAGAATCGGGATAGGACTTGGGCAGAAGTTCATGGATGCGGTTATTAACGTTACTGTAGTGTGAAGCAGAGCAGGACCGAGTGTTGTGGGAGCGGAGCAAGGCCGCTGGAGCGATTCACAACACATGGCTCGTGAGCAGCGGGACTTTTATTATGACATTTCACAGGTAACGCAGCTCTGTTTATCATATTAGATACATTTGAGTGTGTTAAATGATGTTATGACGTTACTTTGTGTGTTCGCTCGGCGGCTGCTATGACACTTGTTGCACACTGCAGTGCGAGTAAAGTGTTTCTGCCGGAAACCGAGGGTAACACAGATATGACGCAATTGACAGACAATTCCCTCAGATGTCCCGGTTCCTTGGTTAAAATAGCAATTTTCTCACAATTTACAAATAGTTGGAAACATTTGGGATATTGTAAGAACTCAACTGAACAAAATATATAACACTGGCCTAGTGGTTTTTGGATATTTTATTGCAAAAATCCTACATTGTGCACCTTTAACAGTTCATGCACGTGCATTCTTCCGCCAATGCAGACTGAACACCAAAATAATCTGCAGTTTCCTGGATTACTATTGTGATAAGTAAAATCCGATTCACTGGCGAATAATTTTTATGAGCCCTTTCTTTTATCAAACACATATATAGTCTACAGCAAGACTAGTGTAGGCCTATTGCGATTTTCGCACAAATGACTCTTGAGTCCGGACCACAACCAACGATAACAACACAGAGAAACGATATTGTTGGAATCACTATAACTATAATATAAATACAATACTTTAATATAAACTATAATCAGTTGCTTCCGGCAACGGCCGTGTGTTCACGAGAGTTCTGGTGGAAAGCTGACCTTTGACCCGACATATGACATAGAACATATGACGTTCATGTGGTTTGGCATTTTTCTTCAAAACTTTTCACTTTAGACTTCTTATTTGTGACCGGCGTTTTGTTTTGCTCTTCGCTTCCCCATTCGTCAATTCTCACCTAAGCTTACACCATGCCTACTTCATATGTCCTACATCGGGTCAGAGGTCATCCTTTCACCGGAACTCCACTCTCTCATGAACACGTGTACGGCCGTTGCCGGAAGTCAGTGATTATAGTTTATAAAGTTTTAAATAGGGATATTTTACTTTAGTGATAATCTTACAAAAATCTATCGCTTTGCTTCAGAAGGCATTTATTAACCCACTGGAGCCGGATGGATTACTTTTATGATGGATGGATGCACTTTTTGGACAAAGCTGGGAAGTGTCAGGATATTTATTAATATAACTGATGAAATGTCATATTCACCTAGGATGGCTTGAGGGTGAGTAAATCATGGTATATTTTTCATTTTAGATTGAACTGTCCCTTTAAGAGTTGCACTTTATTTTACAGTTTGTGCACTTAGTGTATTTACCTAAGAAAGTTCTGGGTAATATAAGGTAACTACACAGGTTAAAGTTATGTTTAGGAAAGGTTACAGCTAGCTATTACTCAGTTATTGTAATTGCTATAATAAGTACATATGTACATTGGGAACAGTGGTTACACTTTATTTTAAGGTGTCATTGTTACAGTGTAATTATATGTAAGTACTGAGTAATATTAATTAACAACATACTATAGGGTTAAGGTAGGTTTAGGATTTGGTTGAGTGTTATATGTAATTATGCATAATTTACTGTTATTACTAGTACATGTAAGAAGGACGCTGTAAAATAAAGTGTTACTTAAAGTGCTACCAAAATATTTTACAACATTTTTGTTTTGTTTTAGACCTTTATTGAAGTTGATCCCAGCATTTGACAACCAAATAGCATTTCTGTTTTCCAAATATTTCTCAAATTGAAAAATGAAGAGAAGTCATCTGGTGTCAGGTCTTAAACAGTAGATACACATTAAGACATGTAATCTAAACTAGTGATGCTTTCCGTCTGATTCCAATCTAAATGATGTTAAGCCTGAGGATCACAGTGAAATAACAGTCCCATAAAAGTGTGTTTTTTAAAATGTTCTTCAGGGGTCACATTACCATCTTAATCTGCCAGACTGACTGGGAGGAGGGCGTCTGCACTGGGGTGAGACAAACGGCTCTCCTTCTTATGATGCGTTTGGATGTGTACGGTATCAGGGATGAGAAGGGGGGGTTGTATATCATAGTGCTTGAAAGTGGGTCTGTTTAATGAGTTAAAGATAATCTCCTTACGGCACAAATTGTCCACACACGCGCACACACACACAACTGATCCTGCACTCTAGAGGCCTACAGCATTCATCTTAGTTTCTGTTTGTGCGTGCGTGTGTGTGTGTATGAAAGAGCAAGTGTGTTTCCACATGAGAGGCTTCTGTCTAGGTTTAAAGGGGTGAAGTCTAGTAAAGTTTTGGACATGATGGATCTATTGTTTATTGTGAAAATAAAATGCTGTGTCTCAGTATTAACGTTTTGTTCATTCATCCGTACAATATATTACAATCGTTTTCACAAAGCAGAATGACAACATAGCTAGTGTGTGCGCTTGTGTGTTTGCATTGTGTACAATAACGCATGGCATAAGGATGGCGTTGTGACAGCATGGAGGGGGGGCCGGGGTGTATTTAATGAGTCATCGCAGATGTGAGCTCTGTTCTCCTCACTCCAGGGCGAGTGCGTTAGGCTCTTGAGGTCATCCATCATCTGAGTGAGTGAGTGTGGGTGGTGGGTGGGTTTATGTATCCATGAGGGCTGGTGGGCTCCACTGCCACGCAAATATATTAGAGAGTCATGTTCATTACAAAGATAAATATGCTTATGGAATTACCATGGTAATGACTTCTTTCGCTTTTATGGAAATACTGCTCTGTTTTTGTTGGATTTCTAGGAAGAGACTAATATAAACATACAGTTAAAAAGGTTTTGTGAGTAGGGATACACAATTTGTAACTCTATAATCTGCCAATAGTTTTTAAAAATGAAAAAAAAAAAAAATAATAATTTTCAGCATAAATCTGATAACTGATATTTCAGTCACATAATATTACACAGTAAACCCGAATCAGTTGCCTCAAATTCTTTAAGTGAAGAAATGTAAAGTTTAAGTAAGCAGACATTGCAGATTTTTATTTTGTAATCATACATTTTAACGGCTCTGGATTTGAAATATTTGAGTAAACTAATTTATACATTTAACTTAAAAATAAACTTGAGTAAAAGTATACAGTACTACTGTAAGTATTAAAGTATATTCAATGGAACGTAGTGCAGTAAAAATATATAATTGTGCATACTGTGCTTAAGCTTCAGTCAAAATTATATAAAACATTAAATAAACATAATCAGTTATCGCTCATAACATAAATATTTAGTCACTGTATCGACCATTTTTTTATATGTCTGTGCATTCCTAATTTTGAGATTCATTCATGTCATTCCCAGCAGCATGATCTCATCTGGCTTTAGAGTGAATTTATTTATGGGTTCATTACCCCTTAAATTCTCTAGTTGAGAGAACAGAAAACATTATATAGCCATTTACGGCACTTTGATGGCAAGTCTAATGCTGTTGTAGGGGTTGTTGTGATGAAGTCACAGACTCTGCTTGTTGACATCATGTCAGTCATCATCAGAGAAGGTCATATGACTAAACGATACGACAAACACTTGACTGTCATTCTTTTGACACTCGCACGCATCCAGCCCTAATGCAATGTACTTCCCCATTCAAGGGGCCACAAAAACCACAGAGGTAGATGTGGAATTAAGTGAGGAAAGACCTGCCGTGAGATAAACGGGGGAAGCCACTAAGTGTATAAGGGTGGAGAGAGTGACCAGTGGATGACTGCAGTGGTTCACCCCATGTGTGATTTCCACCTCTCTGCAGCATGGTTTCACTCTCATTTCCATGGTGACAATGAGGACCTCTACTGACGCAGAGCTAAATTTATACTTTTTACCGCCCGCAGTTTTGAGCTTGCAGACATGGCTGAGTGAAGTCACACACATTGCTCAAAATTCAACAGGATCATGTAGTATGTATCTGAGGTGCATTTCGCCCAGCCTAACTTGAACACGTTTGTTTGTGTGATGTCTCCGAGGGCGGAAATTCCCATCCTGAGGTTTTGCCATGCACAGTCATCACATATGATGTGCGGAAGAAGCTCTAACCACAGCTGAATGAGTTCATCTGGGTTCATCAGGGTTTAAAGGGTTCTGTCAGGTGCTTCATATATTGAACCTTTTTGGGGTTCCCATCATGGAATCATTTTATGGATTTAGTTTCAGTTTATTTTTAAATTTTAATTATTAAACTGTTCATAAACAGACTTTATAACTTGGATCCACTTTATATTAGGTGGCCTTAACTATTATGTACTAACATTTGAATTAATAATTTGATACAATGCACTTATTGTGTACATGCATGTTTTTACATTGTACATACATTTTTAAAAATACCTGTATGTAATTACATCTGTAATTAATTTCTGTAATTACATTTATAATTATACTGTTGACACTTCCCCCTACCCTCAAACTTACCCACACCACCACACCTGTCCCTAACCCTACCCTTAAACTTACCCATACCACCACGCCTGTCCCTAACTTTACCCTTAAACTTACCCACACCACCACACCTGTCCCTAACCCTACCCTTAAACTTACCCACACCACCACACCTGTCCCTAACTTTACCCTTAAACTTACCCACACCACCACACCTGTCCCTAACCCTACCCTTAAACTTACCCACACCACCACGCCTGTCCCTAACTTAAACTTACCCTTAAACTTACCCACACCACCACACCTGTCCCTAACTTTACCCTTAAACTTACCCACACCACCACACCTGTCCCTAACTTTACCCTTAAACTTACCCACACCACCACGCCTGTCCCTAACTTTACCCTTAACTTACCCACACCACCACACCTGTCCCTAACTTTACCCCCTTAAACTTACCCACACCACCACACCTGTCCCTAACTTTACCCTTAAACTTACCCACACCACCACACCTGTCCCTAACTTTACCCTTAAACTTACCCACACCACCACGCCTGTCCCTAACTTTACCCTTAAACTTAAACACACCACCACACCTGTCCCTAACTTTACCCTTAAACTTACCCACACCACCACACCTGTCCCTAACTTTACCCTTAAACTTATCCACACCACCACGCCTGTCCCTAACTTTACCCTTAAACTTATCCACACCACCACGCCTGTCCCTAACTTTACCCTTAAACTTAAACCACCACACCTGTCCCCCATACCACCACACCTGTACCCCTAACTTTACCCTTAAACTTACCCACACCACCACACCTGTCCCTAACTTTACCCTTAAACTTATCCACACCACCACGCCTGTCCCTAACTTTACCCTTAAATTTACCCACACCACCACGCCTGTCCCTAACTTTGCCCTTAAACTTACCCACACCACCACACCTGTCCCTAACCCTACCCTTAAACTTACCCATACCACCACACCTGTCCCTAACTTTACCCTTAAACTTACCCACACCACCACACCTGTCCCTAACTTTACCCTTAAACTTACCCACACCACCACACCTGTCCCTAACTTTACCTAATTTTAAAGTGTTTTGCAGTGCAATATGAACACAATAAGTATATTCTAATTTCTTTTTTTTTTATGTAAGTACATAGTAGTTAAGACCACCTAAAATAAAGTGGGGCCAACTTTATCACTGTCTTTAATCAAAGGCACTTGCTAGGTGACACGCCGACATCATCAGACATCAAACCTTATTAACACCATTTAGTCTCAGGTTCTACATTAATGAATGTTGCTGCTAATATCTTTACTTTGTTATCTTTGTGTAATAACAAGTTATTTTAATTTTTGGTAACACTTTATTTCACAGTGTCCTTGTTACATATGTTACATGTACTTACCATATTGTAATAACAGTAAATTATGCATAATTACTTGCAACCAAATCCTAATCAGCCTAACCCTTAAGTACTTGTTGTTAATCAGTACTTAAATATATAATTACACCGTAACAAAAAATATATATAAATTAAATAAATTGTAACCTTTTTTTCTAGTCATAAAATGTTTATGTAATGTGAAGTTAATGCTTTTAATTTATAAAATGTAATTAAAATTTAAAAATAAATTAAAACTAAATACATAAAAATGATCCCATGATGTCATGAAAGTATTTAAGACATTTCTGCCTGTATAGAACCTTTATGGCATAAAGGGTTTTTAAAATTGAGTTCCATATAGAAGCCATTAAACCTTTTTCTAAGAGTATAACTAGCATAACAATGAGTGTTATGCAATATTTTATTAGTTTTGTGAGTTTTATTGCAAAGTCAGGTCATATAATAGTTTCTTAACATGTTTTGTAAACCACATAGACCTCATACATTAAAAAAATAACTTTTATGTTCTGTCTTTTAAGCAAATGAATTGGTATCTATTCCCATGTGTTATAATGATTCTGTATTCAATTAAGTGCCCAGTATAGTGCGGCCACCGATGGTCACCGGATCCCATATTTACCCCTCATAGGTGTCTTGGGATACTGTTTCCTGACAGACGTTTGAACAAGACATCCATGTATGGCCTGCCAAACGTAACTTAATACTGATAATGAAGTTGCCTACTCTACTGGCTCACATAAGCCACTCGTACCTTGACCAGACCTGATGGTGTCGCCGTGTGTCTCCCAATAAGTGCCTTTGATTAAAGACACTTCAATGCAGTATGTGTGTTCATGAAGTGGTTGTGAAAGAGATAACCCCTTTTGTGCTTTCCAGCTGGGCAATTTGAAACCATACAGCTGGCTAACTGTAGACTTTAAGAGAACAAGACACATGCCAACTGTAATTGATACAGCACAGAACTTTAGTCTCAGGTTCTACATTAATGAATGTTGCTGCTGTTATCTTTATAACAGCAGCAACATCATGTTCTTATTTTGTGTTCATACTATTTCCACTATTTCTACCGTAATAGAGCTAATGGAAACACACAAAATAAATGTAAACAGTTGTTAAAGGAGTAGTTCACTTTAAAATGAGAATTGGCCCATGATTTACTAACCCTCAAGCCATCCTAGGTGTATATGACATTCTTCTTTCAGATGAACATAACTGGAGTTATATTAACAAATATCCTGATGTTTCCAAGCTTTATTAATGGGGGCCATGAGTTTGAAGCTCTTAAAAGTGCATCCATCCATCATAAACAGGCTCTAGTAATAAAGGCCTTCAAATTGATACATTTTTTTGTAAGGAAAATATACATATTTAACACATTATAAATTAAAATGTCTAGCTTTTGCCAGATCGTAACTGATGCGACGTATGACATCGGACATAACGTTTTGAACAGCGAGATGCGTTACACTTTCTTCGTAAGTTGAATACGGAAGGCGGTCCGCCAGAAGCTAGATATTTTACATTATAAAGTTTTAAATATGGATATTTTTCTTACAAATCCCCATCGATTTGCTTCATAAGGCCTTTATTAACCCCCGGAGCCGTACGTTTATGATGGATGGATGCACTTTTATGAGCTTCAAACTCATGGCCACCGTCACTGCCATTATAAAGCTTGGAAACATCAGGATATTTATTAATATAACTCTGATTATGTTCATCAGAAAGAAGAAAGTCATATATGGTTTGAGGGTGAGTAAGTCATGCTTTTCATTTAAAAAGTTTAAAAGGACCTTTTTTTTTGTTTAATGTGAAAAATATTTGTATAATCTGAAGGATCTTTTTTCCACTATAAAGGACCTATTGCAATGGAAAGGTATACCATGCATGTTAAAGGTTCTTCATGGAACTATGAATGCCAATGAAATAACTTTATTTTTAGGAGTAGGCTATAGAAGTTTAAATGTCATAATCACTGTGGTAAGACCAAAATAAATGCACAAAAATGAATGAAAAAGCTTTTTGGGTCCCACTTTATTTTAGGTGGCCTTAACTACTATACATCAAAAAAATAAATTCAACATACAGGTGCTGGTCATATAATTAGAATATCATCAAAAAGTTGATTTATTTCACTAATTCCATTCAAAAAGTGAAACTTGTATATTATATTCATTCATTACACACAGACTGATATATTTCAAATGTTTATTTCTTTTAATTTTGATGATTATAACTGACAACTAAGGAAAATCCCAAATTCAGTATCTCAGAAAATTAGAATATTACTTAAGACAAAGAAAGGATTTTTAGAAATCTTGGCCAACTGAAAAGTATGAACATGAGAAGTATGAGTGTGTACAGCACTCAATACTTAGTTGGGGCTCCTTTTGCCTGAATTACTGCAGCAATGCGGCGTGGCATGGAGTCGATCAGTCTGTGGCACTGCTCAGGTGTTATGAGAGCCCAGGTTGCTCTGATAGTGGCCTTCAGCTCTTCTGCATTGTTGGGTCTGGCATATCGCATCTTCCTCTTCACAATACCTCATAGATTTTCTGTGGGGTTAAGGTCAGGCGAGTTTGCTGGCCAATTAAGAAGCGTAGTGGTTCTTGAAGCACTGACTCCAGCTGCAGTCCACTCTTTGTGAGTCTCCCCCACATTTTTGAATGGGTTTTGTTTCACAATCCTCTCCAGGGTGAGGTTATTGCTTGTACACTTTTTTTCTATCACATCTTTTTCTTCCCTTGGCCTCTCTATTAATGTGCTTGGACACAGAACTCTGTGAACAGCCAGCCTCTTTTGCAATGACCTTTTGTGTCTTGCCCTTGTGCAAGGTGTCAATGGTCGTCTTTTGGACAACTGTCAGGTCAGCGGTCTTCCCCATGATTGTGTAGCCTACAGAACTAGACTGAGAGACCATTTAAAGGCCTTTGCAGGTGTTTTGAGTTCATTAGCTGATTAGAGTGTGGCACCAGGTGTCTTCAATATTCTACCTTTCACAATATTCAAATTTTCTGAGATACTGAATTTGGGATTTTCCTTAGTTGTCAGTTATAATCATCAAAATTAAAAGAAATAAACATTTGAAATATATCAGTCTGTGTGTAATGAATGAATATAATATACAAGTTTCACTTTTTGAATGGAATTAGTGAAATAATTCAACTTTTTGATGATATTCTAATTATATGACCAGCACCTGTACTTATTGTGTTCATATTGCATTGCAAAACACTTTTGCTGATATTGATGTGGGATACGGGTAAAGTTAGGGACAGGTGTGGTGGGATGGGTAAGTTTAAGGGTAGGGTTAGGTAAAGGAAGTGTCAACAGTATAATTATTAATGTAATTACAGAAATTAATTACAAATGTAATTACATGCAGGTATTTTTAAACTGTAAGTACAATGTAAAAACATGCATGTACACAATAAGTGCATTGTATCAAATTATTAATTTAAATGTTAGTACATAGTAATTAAGGCCACCTATAAAGTGGGTACGCTTGTCATTTTATATATTATATATATATATATATATATATATATATATATATATATATATATATATATATATATATATATATATATATATATATAAAACAATCTGTAAAATAACAGAAAAAGTAGGCTACTGGCAGCTTATTAACTCAAACCTCTCTCTGGAGCCAGTAATTTTAAGGACATTTACGTTAACCCTAGCACAATTTCGTGCAAAATTCAAAATACAGGTACATGTAAAATAATTACGGAAAATTCTGTTAAATTATTACAGTAGGCCTACAGTGTGTCCTATTTTTACAGTTGTTGTTTGTTTTTATTTTTTTAGAGTTCACAACCAAGGTTCCACAGTGGGCATTCTTTATACTTGACATTAATTTAAACTGTTTAGAATTTTGAAGAACTATGAATAATTCATAAATGGGAATATTAGGTGCTAACACATAGCACAAACGTGGTATTGTACCAATTGCCACATGCACACACCGAAAACTTGGAAGAGTTATTCAATATTTCGATATACCACATAGCCTAAATGTAAAATTTTGGCGTGCATGATTAGAACAAAAATGTAAAAGCCTATATGCAAATGTTCAGTCTTTGGCGCACATGTGTGTGACTTTGCAACTGCTGCAATTGCTGCGATTCAAAGCAATTGAGCAATATCTCTTGACACCACCAATAACACACGCACGCACTCAGCTGCAGAGAAGGCGGGGAGAGAGAGAGAGCGAGAGAGAGCGAGCGAGCGAGCGGGAGAGGGTGTGTAGTCTTTACTGTATGTGAGAGCGACGGAGCGCAGTATTTGTGCGGACTCGAGACGCAGAGACACTCCGTGAGAGAAAAATAAATACGGACACCACTGGAACCGGTCAGGGATCTACAGACACGGAATAATCATCAGTTTTGAGTCGCGTGTCTCGCCTGCGACGGAAGCCCGTTTCCTTCAGACGTGCTGCGGTAAACGATTCATTTATATGGTCCAGCATCTTGGCAGAGACTGATTTATACACGTACATGCATTATTAAGTGCTACCTGCTGCTATTTTCATCTTTTCTGTCTGAATATTCGTCTAATTAACTCATCGATCAAGGCTTCGTTGACAGTGGCAATGATAGCACACATAGTATAGCCTTCTTCTCGAGCTGAAGGACTGCAGTGGAGGACGGGGTTCCCTGGGATACGTTTGGATTTTCTTCTTCTTCTGAGAGTAGCTAGTAAGGACTCGATCAGCATCCACTTGTGTAAAAGGAACATTGAAAATGGCCGTATTTTATTCTTGACACCTTAACAACGCAGCGGGGAAGATATTCTTCAGGCATTTTCCAATCAGAGTTGGGTTCCAGCATTATCCAGCTATGATGTAGCCTATACGCTCACGTCTATACGGTTATCATCAGTGTTCATTATTGAGTATTAGAATCAACCCAGGGCCTTCTTGTGATTTCTGTCATCAAAATGCCGGCTGGAATGAAGCCTCTTGAAAAATTCTTGAAGAAACAGACCAATGCACTCACTCGGGCGGGGGGTTTTGGGGAGAAGGCCACCGGCACCGGGGCATCCAGGCGGCGGGCCAGTCTGTCCCGTGTGGTGCCGTTCTTCAGGGAGACGTCTCCCGAAAGCGGCCCGGCGAGAGAGGTGTTCAGCCCGGAGACCGAAGAAGCACCGTGCTGGCCATCCGCCACTGCGGACATCAGGAGCCCGTCGCTGTCCAGCGATGAGCAAAGCTCAGAGGCGAGTCTGGACACGAACTGGACCCCGCTGCCCGCGGACACTCCAGATAACCTAGCGCTGGCGCTGCTGGATAGTGTGGCGGGGAAGCGGTACGCCAACTGCACAGGTGAGACCCGAGTGTTCATGCTCCTCTGACAGCCTATTCTTGGTGGTGGTGGATGTTTGAAGAGCGCGTTTACAACTATGGTGGCTGTTTATGGTGCCTAGTGCGTTACATTAAATATTCTGTTCTGCAAGACTTAAGTTATCGTATTTTTTTGTTGTTGTTGTTTTTTGTTGTTGCAATAACCGCGATTATTGTGCACTTTCACTTTAACGTTAATATTCGCGTAATGGCAAATATTTTTAACTGCTGTGGTTCGCGGACAGAGTAGCTAATGTAGCGCAGACACTTACTATTACTATACTATTTTAATAGTAATAATCATTATTATAATAATCTTGAAAGTTGAAGTGAGAAATATTTTAAACTGGTGCTGTCAAATCAATTGATTGCGATTAATCGCATCACTAAATAAAAGTTTGTTTACATAATATATGTGTGTGTACTGTGTACAATTATCATGTCTATATAAACACACACACATGTATATATTTAATAAATGTGCATATATAAACTGTATATATTTATATAATTTATATTATATATAAACGTATATAAATATATTTTTACATAATACATTACATAATAATTATATACAGTGCACACACGTAAACAAACTTTTATTTTGGATGCGATTAATCGCGGTTAATCGATTTGACAGAACTATTTTAAACATCTGTAAATGTTTTAATATTTTAAATATTATTAATGTCTACCTACTACAGCATAATTTTTTCAAAGACTAAAAGGAACATTCAAACTTTGTTCCTACTTCTCCCTATAGCCTAAGGTGTGTGCACATCTTTACACAATAAGGGGAATAAACAATTACATTGTAAATCGCAATGACATTTTTTTATTTGTGAAAATTAAATGTCACATAAAATGTCATGTTTGTAATGCGCTAGTTCATCTATCTTAAACAAGACGTTTAAATTGTTGGGTGTTTTGTCATGTCTTGCTATTTTTTGTAAATATTTTTTGTCTTTTTGTGTCATGCCACGGGAATTTTGTTTGTAAGAACAAAAACTTTTTCAACTTGAAAAAAATCATCATGAAACAATATGATGTGTGAGTAAAATAAAATAAAAAAGTTCTAGAACTGGACTTAATTTTATCATGAATTGATTAAATCATGAAAAGTGGGTGTGTTGTACCAGAAGGAACCAGAACTTAATGTTGGAATCAATAACTAAACTGACTCCCTTAAATTTTCTGGCCTCAAAACTGCATTTTCGAGAAAAACCTGTGCTGTGTAAACTGAATCACACTTGACAAATAGTAGTCGGTTAGGTCGTATAGTGCAGTAGCCATTATGTTATTCACTTTAGTCGCTATTTCAGTGATTACATATGTTATTCACTGCTATTGCGAGAATAATTAGGTCATAAAGTAAAATAATTAGGCCATATTTGGTCTGCTTCTGTAAGCTGAATAAGTCATTTTTTGTTGTTCCATTATATATTAAAAACTGATGAAGTTTATTTCACATAGATGTGGCATGACAGTGGACCACTGTATTCTAGGAAGGCAGTCAAGGCTAGTCGTAAACCTTGAGATTATATTGAGCACTGGCAACATTTAAAAGGTCACATCAAAAGGTCACAGAGAGTGATGCCATAAAACAAAGTGCTTTCACATTTGTCAATAACAGATCCTATTGCTAAATGAGGAACTGGCTGGGAAATATCTTCAAGTAGGGTGGTGCTAGGGTATTTCCTTGGCTATGGGAAAGCTTATGGCAATTGAATGAAATGTTAAATGTTTCCATGGTGCTTTCCTGTGTGTTTTTCCTCAAATTGGTGTTATGGGTGTTTCATGATCCCACAAGCAGCTTCCGCCCAACACCCACACCTGACACCCACATACAGCACTGAGCACCTGTATGTAGAAAACACCATGAACACCATTGAGGGGATTTCTATTTTAGTCTTAGACAAAGGACGTTTTACAGGGAAATGACAAATTGTGTTGTGTTGTGATGGGAATGGGTTGTCTGTAACAAGTGCATACATGTTACCTGTTCCTGTAAGTTCCAGGACTTTTATGCAATGAAGAATGGCTCTCCCACACATTCATTGGCAGTGATGCTTTGCAGCCATAGTGCACCAGTTCGCACTGCACATGTGCATTAGAGTGTTTTTGTGAAGTAACCATGGAAACTGCAGGGATTTCTACAGTATGCCGGTGCATAAAGAGAGAATTATGCTTGATGTGAAATCAATGGGGAGACGGGCTGTTTGCCTTGGCTCAATGCGTTAATAGGATGTATGGTAACTAATAAAACATCCCTTTTTGTAGATGATGATGACGGATTGTGGATTGGACTGTTGTGAATAGTATAGAAAAGTGAGGAAATGTTTATGCGCACATCAAGCTCAGTTGAGGTTGATTGTATTGTTTAAGAGGGTAATTCACCTCAAAAATTGAATTCTGTCATAATTTACTCACCCTCATGTTGTTCAAAACCTGTAAGACTTTTGTTCATCTTCGATCTTCATCTGAATGATTTCTGTCCCGCCATTGCAGCTACGCAACTGCCACTTTGACATAAAAATAATCCATATCCAATTTTTTTTAAAAGACACGATTGCTTTATATGATGAACAGATTTAATTTAGGCTTTTATTCACATATAAACATTCATAAAATATACACATCAGATATTATAAATGGATGCCTAAGCATGTTCACTTGACGTGCAATAACCAATGAGGTTTATGATCTCTTTATGAATTTTTTGAAGCGTCAAAGTGGTAGTTGTGTAGACTGTCAATGGAGGGACAGAAATCTCTCAGATTTAATTTAAAATATCTTCATTTGTGTTTCGAAGATGAACGATGGTCTTACGGGTTTGGAATGACATGAGGGTGAACTAACACTTTAACAGAGCAAAAGATAAAAAGCCAGAGCTGTTTGAGGAATTGCAGAATTTGAATCGACTGAAAATAGTGACTTGAAATATTACATTAATGATTCAAAATCAAAAGTTCATTCAATATGTCTCATTTCTTTTCTTTTCTCTTGCTAACTTCTAATATGAAGCCATGACCTAAACTGTCATTCATTTGGTGTGCTTGACAGCTCATGTCTCTTTTTCTTCTTTGGAGGTGATTTTAAGCAATTTATCTCAAACCTCTGCTCTGTCTAGAACAGATCAGAGAGGTTTCAGTTTTCAGACATTTGGCCTCATTCTCAACCTGTGTTACTTATTTTTTATGTAAAAGGGGATGCCTTGCCTCTAGATAAAACTGACATTTTCTCTACAATTTGTCATTATAGAGGCCCGGGAAATTTTGAAAATGTGCCACTAATCCTGGATTAGCCAACAATGGGCTTGCAATTTGTCTCATCTAGTGTTGTTGTCCGTAGAGTGACTGTGGATTATGGATTGAGGGAAGTCCACTGATCCAGGGTCAAGAGGTAACACGTTGAAATAAGACACTGCTTACATATCAGTCCTGGTGCACATGCAGTCATCAGTGTGAAGAAGGCACACATCCCAGCTGTTGACCGAATGAGTAACTGTAGATGCTTTTACATTTCTGATACATTATGAATTTAATGACTTTAAAATATTAAAAACCTGGTAGCACTTAATTTTATTACCTTTTATCTTTTGGGTTTTATATGTGGAATCCAGAATCCCCAGGAACCTTTATTAGCTCTGTTTCAAGACAACACAACATTCCCATGAAACCGCTTTATCTCTGGAATGTGCATGGACAACTCATGAGTCTGTGCAATGACTGGTAGTGTGTAATGGAGTGATTTGGAAGGGCTCATCGGACCGAGATTAGCAAGTTGATCATTACATAACTTTGTTTACCTGTAGCCCTTCCAGTTGTGAGCCTAAGGCAAAAGTAGTTATGTTGGTTGGCGTGTCAGAACAAAGTTCCAGAGGGCAGGACAATAGCAGTGTAACGGCCATATGATTCGATAGTTGTGGCAGTTGCCAATTTTGGGAAATTGTATGTGTCGAGGGAGGGGAGCGGCTTGGGACTTCATGCTTAATTGTTTTTGCTGAAATGTTTTGGCAGTTCTTATACATAGCGTTTGGTTGATCTTTGAGTAGATTTATTTTCTTTCCATATATATACTATTTTTGATGGCTCTTCAATATAAATAGGAATAATAAATACTAATAAATAAATACTTTTTTAAAAAGGGGTTTTAATGTCTTTTCATAGGCTTTTTAGAGGTGACAAAGGCAATTTAGTAATTACCCTTAACATATATAATTTAAAATGTCTTATTATTATTATTATTATTATTATTATTATTATTATTTATAAAATACTAATAAAGTTTATATTTAACTACACATTGTTGTATCAACCAATCATTGAGTTCACTGATTTACGTTTCCCAGTTAATTGTAAATGGTATGATTTTGATGTTTCACAGTTCATTAGAGTTATTCGTTCAGCAATCGGACTGCACAGTCTGCACAGTGTGTTTTTGATTCACTAAATATAACCAGATCATAAGAATCAAGTGTTTGAAAGTTAGACTTGATTGCGCTGTATGTTAAAATTCACAATAAATGGAAGAATGCACATGCGAAAATCATCAACAGAACCAAACGTCATTCGGTCAACCGGTATGTAAACAAAACCGAGCGTCATTACCTAGTGAAAAAAACCTATACCAAAATGGATTTAAAATACATTTATTTAATACTAAGTTTACTACAAAGCTAGTAACATATTTATTGCCATATTGCTTGAGACGTACTGATATAAATATTATAATTAATCTTTATTTGGAGATTTAATATTAACTTTCTTAATATTAAGCCTAAAATGTGTTTTAATATCACTATTAGTAAGTATTATATCACTGTAATATCAGTCTTTAAATGCAAGATATTTAAAGTGTACCTAAAGTATACCTGCAATAGCTCCACTTTAGCACAATCAAATATACTTGCATATCTCTTGTTGGACCTCGGCACTATTTCCGGATAACTAAAGTGCATTAAGTACAAAATTAAAATATATATATATATATATATATATATATATATATATATATATATATATATATATATATATATATATATATATATATATATATATATATATATATATATATATATATTATATACAAACCCGATTCCCAAAAAGTTGGGACACTGTACAAATTGTGAATAAAAACAGAATGCAATGATGTAGAAGTTTCAAATTTCAATATTTTATTCAGAATACAACATAGATGACATATCAAATGTTTAAACTGGGAAAATGTATCATTTTAAGGGAAAAATAAGTTGATTTTAAATTTCATGGCATCAACACATCTCAAAAAAGTTGGGACAAGGCCATGTTTCCCACTGTGTGGCATCCCCTCTTCTTTTTATAACAGTCTGCAAACGTCTGGGGACTGAGGAGACAAGTTGCTCAAGTTTAGGAATAGGAATGTTGACCCATTCTTGTCTAATACAGGCTTCTAGTTGCTCAACTGTCTTAGGTCTTCTTTGTCGCATCTTCCTCTTTATGATGCGCCAAAGGTTTTCTATGGGTGAAAGATCTGGACTGCAGGCTGGCCATTTCATTTTCTGGATCTTTCTTCTACGCAGCCATGATGTTGTAATTGATGCAGTATGTGGTCTGGCATTGTCATGCTGGAAAATGCAAGGTCTTCCCTGAAAGAGACGACGTCTGGATGGGAGCATATGTTGTTCTAGAACTTGGATATACCTTTCAGCATTGATGGTGCCTTTCCAGATGTGTAAGCTGCCCATGCCGCACGCACTCATGCAACCCCATCCCATCAGAGATGCAGGCTTCTGAACTGAGCGCTGAGAACAACTTGGGTTGTCCTTGTCCTCTTTGGTCCGGATGACATGGCGTCCCAGTTTTCCAAAAAGAACTTCAAATTTTGATTCGTCTGACCACAGAACAGTTTACCACTTTGGCACAGTCCATTTTAAATGAGCCTTGGCCCAGAGAAAACGCCTGCACTTCTGGATCATGTTTAGATATGGCTTCTTTTTTGACCTATAGAGTTTTAGCCGGCAACGGCGAATGGCACGGTGGACATTCTGGAAGTATTCCTGAGCCCATGCTGTGATTTCCATTACAGTAGCATTCCTGTATGTGATGCAGTGCCGTCTAAGGGCCCGAAGATCACGGGCATCCAGTATGGTTTTCCGGCCTTGACCCTTACGCACAGAGATTGTTCCAGATTCTCTGAATCTTTGGATGATATTATGCACTGTAGATGATGATAACTTCAAACTCTTTGCAGTTTTTCTCTGAGAAACTCCTTTCTGATATTGCTCCACTATTTTTGGCCGCAGCATTGGGGGAATTGGTGATCCTCTGCCCATCTTGACTTCTGAGAGACACTGCCACTCTGAGAGGCTCTTTTTATACCCAATCATGTTGCCAATTGACCTAATAAGTTGCAAATTGGTCCTCCAGCTGTTCCTTATATGTACATTTAACTTTTCCGTCCTCTTATTGCTGCCTGTCCCAACTTTTTTGGAATGTGTAGCTCTCATGAAATCCAAAATGAGCCAATATTTGGCATGACATTTCAAAATGTCTCACTTTTAACATTTGATATGTTATCTATATTCTATTGTGAATAAAATACAAGTTTATGAGATTTGTAAATTATTGCATTCCTTTTTATTCACAATTTGTACAGTGTCCCAACTTTTTTGGAATCGGGTTTGTGTATATATATATACACACACACATTATATATACCAATTTAGTATACCAAAAGTACAATTGCAGGTATTTATATTAAGTACATAAATATGCAAATGTATTACTTAGCATAAAATAAATGTATTTCAATTACATTTTGGTATATTTTTCACTAGGGTAGGTTTTTAAAAAATAATTAATTAAAACTTGTTCTTGGTTCCCAGCCATACTCTTAAAGGAGTACCCCTGTCTGCTGCCTTTCACATCACATGTCAAGACTTTTGCTGTAGTAAAGGTTTGGGAAAGGTCTCTTGTGGTGCCACTCAGCATTGGCAATGTAATTTTCCTGTGGTTACAGAGTGATGGCATTTACAGCTCAAATCATTTTCTCAAGAACTTCTGTAGTCATTTCTCCAGGTATTATCATCAGAAGTTAATGAAGATAATAAAATACAGGTGTAAATAGTCTCTGTAGGTCAAGGCTTGGTTGTATAAGGCCCACCCCACTCTCCATGTGCTGCTTTCCTGTGGGCCGAAACTGTCCTGAGGGTGTTTTAAAGAATCTTCGGCAAGTGAGGAGAAAGAAATAAATGCAAGGAGGGAGAGAGAGAAGTGCAATTGGAGAGAGTGTGTTTGTGTAGGAGGAATGCTGGCATTTTTTTCTTTTGAAAAGAGTGAGGGATTAGAGTGGAATGACTGCCCACTCACTGGCCTCCCATTGCAGGGCTTTACATAACATCATGAGGAAAAGCGCGATATCGCTCTCGTTCTGTGTCTGTCACCTTCTCGCCCCCCTTCTTCTTGATCCTTAATGGTCATGCCCACTCATTGTGTGCTTATTCACGCACCTGGGCAGCCCCTCTGAAAGCAGCTATGGTGTCCACCTCGACTTTGTGCATTTTGAATATGCCTTTTGATGTATGTTTGTGCTGCAAAATGTGTGCGTGGAGTGGGTTCTAATATACAGTAGGGTGTTTTCAAGTGTTTGTGTTATTGTGTGATATGTGACTCATTTGCACTGTTCCTCCATACAGGCAACTTAGGAAACTCCTGCAACAACTCCATACTCACTATGTAAATAGCGCTCACAGCCGATTCCAATAGAGTTAGGTATTATATTATCTATTATAATGCTATTCTATAATAGGCGAAACAAAATTGTTTTATGCATTTGGCAGATGCAAAAGTGCATCAAACCCATGACTTTGTCGTTGCTAGTGCTCATACACTGAAAATAGTCAATTTAAAGGGTACATAACACACACAGTTTCTGTTAATCTTGAGTAGTATTGCATCCTTCATATCTCCAAAGAGTCTTTAGTTTTATTGGGTTTATAAAAGACAGATACACTGTACCAATTTTTTATGAAAGCAGCCGAACTCGTGGAGGCGTGCAGTGGGCGGAGCTAAAGAGTCACGAGCACACACACCTATGACACACACACAATACATCATGGCATTATCCGTGGATAACTTTCGATTCACTATATGTTCGTGTTGTTGACATTATATGCACTTACACACCGATTGCCACATTATATGACATTTGATCCAGTTTCACTCACTGCGGTTTCGACTTATGACTAGGGATGCAGCGATTAACCGCACTTAAAAACGTCACGGTTAATTAACCGTAAAGGCTCTGCTACACCAAGTGTTTCTTTTGCACAGAACGGAACTGCCCAGTTATAAAACGAAAACAAAGTTACACCAGTGCCCTGCTTATTAGAGACATGGAGGCTACTACTGTACAGACTGTGGCAAAGGGACCATCCACTGTTCCCTTAACGCTGGGTTATTTGCTAAAGCTGAACAAGGTGATCTTGCCCTCACAACCAAAAACAGTGACATGTGACAATGTCACAATGTGACTTTAGTGACATTGTTGATTTCGTGGTCTAAAAACAAAATGACAGCGCCGTCGACGGCTTCCATAACCTGAATGAAACTCAGCGTGCTCTCGCTCTGGTTGATGTGCACGTGTGCATACAAGGAATTCCGCCATTTATGATGTCATACAGGGCCATACTCGGGGAAAAAATTCTTGTTTGAATCCTGAAGGAGTGTATTTGGCAGAAATACTCCGTCATATGTCCATTGTCGTTGTTTAGCATGAGAATCCAACTCTTTAACAGTGTAAATCAGTTAGAATGCATGAAATAGCATTATATGTCCCCTTTAATTTATTTATTTATTTTTTTTTATCAATGCTTTGCAGTGTTCGAATACATATATTTAGAATCTACCATCTTGGATTACTTTTTGTGCACTGTGCTTTGCACAGTACATTCTGGGATTGTCAGTAGTGCTGCCTTAGAATTGGGCATATCATTTTTTTTTTTAGTTTTGTAAATAGATGTTTTTGGATGCTATTCTCCCCATGTTCTGATATGGATATTTGTGAGAGCTTGTTGGCTCCTCTTAACACAAAAGCTCCTGTGTGAAGGAGCCTCTCTTAGACTCGCACCTGTTCACATGGCAACTGCCACTTTCAGATGAGGTGGAGGTGAAGAAGATGAGGTAAATGGAAGGCGGCGGGAACAGTGGGATAAGTGGAAGGAAGTTTTTGCTTATGCTCACCAAGGCTGCATTTATTGGATCAAAATACAGTAAAAACAGTACTATTGTGAAAATTAAAATAACTTTTTTTTTTATTTGAATATATTTTAAAATGTTATTTATTTATTTACTCCAGTTTTCAGTGTCACATGATCCTTCAGAAATCATTCTAATATGATGATTTGCTGCTCATGAAACATTTATTATTATCAGTTGAAAACAGTTGTGGTGCTTAAGATTTTTGTGAAAACCGTGATACATTTCGTTCATCAGGATTCTTTGATGAATAGAAAGTTCAAAAGAACAGCATTTATTTGTATTTAGAAATATTGAGACATTATAAATGTCTTTTTCTGGTCGCGAACGTCTATTTACCGCAAGGTGAAAAATCGTTGTTGTTTGAAAGCCCTGTTGAAACATACACATTTGTATTTAAAATGACTTCCTTTGCAGGGGTTCATGCCTTATTTTGGGCATCATATTCCTTTTGCAAACCCCTTATAATTCATGCCCTGATGTTAGAAAATCACACTCAGGTTATGTAGACACAGTTTTTGAAAGCGATTTATAAGGCGGCACTTCTGAAGCAATCTCTCTCTCTCTCTCTCTCTCTCTCTCTCTCTCTCTCTCTCTCTCTCTCTCTCTCTCTCTCTCGCTCCCTCTCTCTCTCCGCTCTTTTCATTCTGCATTACAAAAACAGCATTGCAGTCACTGCGAGTCAGTGCCTGAATCAAACCATAGCAAATGCGCCACGTGACGCCCCTTTGAAGTGACAGCAGAGGTTGCTCTTTTTCACCACGCAGTTTGCACACTCAAACACACACGTGCACACACACACACACACACAGATGGCCTCGAGCTCCCGGATCAGTGGCTTGACCGACAGCCCTAATAACAGCCTGAAAACAGCCTCCTGCTTGCTAGAGAGAAGGATGTGATTAGCACACAGTGATCACTCCCACCAAGAAGCAGTCGCACATGGAAAGTCTCCTTCCGAAACAGCTTACCAAAGAAGATACAGAAGCTTCAAACAGCTCTCCATGCTTTTAGTTCACTGGCATAAACGACAATGCAGAGAGTGATAAATGTAGCAGTGTGTAATATTAATCACTGAGTACTGTAATGCGATGAAGTAAATTCTTTTATGTGTCTTTCACTCTATTGGAGGAGGGTGATGATTACATACAGAACCGTTTAGAAATAGAGCCATAAAGGAGCTTTTAGCTTTGATGATCTTCTTATCATCCTAATCAAACATGTGTTAGATGTTATTTTGAAGTATTGGGGCCATTCTCGCTGTGACAATGGGCTGAGTGTGTTCATCTCTCTTCGCCTGCGGGAAACAGAGCGATGGGAGGTGGAAAGCGACACATTTTTCACAAGAAAGTTTATGCGTTTGCAGTATTTTGCAAACACAAGCTGGCTTGAGGACATTGATTATGTATATTGGTGTGATAACCTTTTAAAAGCAACAGGTAATGAAATTTGACCCCATTTACTTTCTTAGTAAATGGTTTTATTTTTCATGAGTGCACATTATGAAATATGTTTTTTATTAAGCTGAATTTTCAGCATCATCAGTGTCACATGATCCTTCCGAAATCATTCTAATATGATGAGTTGGAGCTTTATAATTATTTGTGCTGTTTAATGTTTTTGAGGAAACTGTGATGCTATTTTTTCAGAGTTGTTTTATGTATAGAAAGAACAGCATTTATACTTATAATCTTTTTATACATTTAATGCATCCTTGCTGAAGAAAAGTATAAATCCTTGCATCTCTTACTGAAAAATCTTACTGACCCCAAACTTTTGAATGGTAGTGTATATACTGTATTATATATACACATTAGAGTCAGAGTATATGTGCAACGGTTCAAATTACTCAAGGTTCAGTTTGTATCTCAGTCGGTACGATTCAGTATGTGCTAGCTACGTTCAGTAAAAAAAGACTACTGTCAAAAAAATTAAGAAAATAAGAACAAATAATAATCAAACTACAAGCAATAGCACAAATAAATACAATAGAGTAAAGGGACAAATAAAATAAAGGTTTACAGGTTTTTCAGGTTGATCTAACAGTAGTTTTCAGGTACAGAATTTGAATAAAGTGATCAAATGTAAAATAACACTGCATATAATCTTCACTGTATAAATTAACTCTTTCCCTGTCATTGATGAGTTATCTCATCTTTTATGAAAAAGTGCTTCCCTGCCAAAGGCGAGTTTTTATGGCTTTATGTGTTTTTACTATTATATAGTAGGAGTGCTATTACGCATTTCCTGAAAGAGTACTGAATCGACTGATCAAAACACAGGTAAAGAAGATGCAGAAACAATAAGAGCCCTAATTGCAGCATGGTGAGGACGCAGCAAAAATCCTAAGCTTAAACAGCCCAAACAACACTTACAGATAAACATAAAAAATTAATGAAGACAGAGTTATATGACAACGCTCAGATGTTTAAATAAATGTTAAAAACACTGTATATTTCACTACATGGCAGCAGCACAAAAACAGCAACTTACCTCATGATACTCAGCAAATGCAGACGAATGCTTTAATCAAGACCTCTATATTCAGTTTTTCATCAATGTCTGGTTGAACATGCATTAGTATCAGATGAGATCGGAGACATGCTGCTCCTCAACTCATGTGCAAGATCGGCTTTTGAAATATATTAATTTCTCAAAGTCACAAACCACATTTGACAACACATAAAAACTATTTCATCTTTAGAGTACTTTTATGAATACAGGTGGAAAATTTAATACATGTTGAAATAGAAGCTTTACAGTGAAGCCCCTAGTTCCTATGTCAATGCTGAGAACCCCTAGTTCACACAGTCTTTGTGATAAAACCGCACATATTTGAGTTCGATGCTGCAAGAAAATTTGCAAACCGCCCCGAGTAACAGCAACATCAACACACTGCCTGCAGCAGTAACGCATAATTTCAGGGCCAAGTTGAAAGGTTGTGCACACTGTTGGCAAACAAAAGGGTGCAAAATGAATCCATTAACTCTGCTGTGGGTTTGGATTTGTTTGCTTGGGTGTTCTGTTATCTGGTATTCTGGAGAAATGAAGGAGTTCAGTTGTGTCGTGCTTTCATGTGGGCACATCTTGGACTGATGTTGTTCGGCTATTAAAACATCTCTCATTTTCATGTTATGTAATACCAGTTGCAGAGGTTTCAAATCATTTCTCCCGGTTGTCCAGAGAGCAGGCTTTAAAAATGTTTTTTGTGAGTCCTGCTCTAGGAACAATCTCTCCTGGTGCCAGTTTGAACTGGGTTAGACCTAAAAAAAGTGGCATGCTTCTAAATTCAGCAAGCTCTGTTTTAGTTTAAAGGCCGTAAGGTGTTTTTTTGTGTGTGTGTGTGTGTGTGTTCCTTTAGACTGGTGGCTTGACATAGACTCTTTCTTGCTTTTGTCAGCTTTTGAAAGACTCAAAGCGTATGTATTTTCACTTGCACCTGCTTTCTTCCCTCCAAACTGTATGGGAAGTTTTCACCATGAGCATTCATTTCAAAGGATTGTTTCGAGAATAGTGGTGGTCCTCCAGTGGCGTTCGTGTATTTACTTATAGTTGGCGACCCGCCAAAGCAGATTTGCATGTGAATGATGGTGTTTTGTGTTAGGATCCAAAGAAAAGATGGGAGTTGAAGGGTGAAATGGCTCCCGGAATGGAAGAATTTTGAGCAGGGGGGGGGTCGAGATACGAGCAGATACGAAGAACAAGCGCATACAGCCTCAGAGAATGAACAGAGACCTTCAAAACACACACCAATGCGCACACACGGTGCGTCATGCCAAAAGGCACCAACGTGAGCGAGGGAGAGATGAAGAAAAGACGGCGCGAGGAAGAGAAAGGAGAGCATGCGTGGGTAGTGGGGGTTTTAGATGTGATAAGGCCTCCATGGTAACGGAATGTCTATCATGGTTTATGTAACGCCACCCTGGTCCTCTCCATTACGCTCTCCTGAAATCCCAATCTCCGATCTACAGCTGATTACAGTCTACATTGACCACATCCGTGCAGCTGGGACTTTTTACTGACAGCGGTTTATTGAGCGTGAACCCCCATGACCCCTAACCTTGAGGTGTCCCCATGCCTAAAAACATTTCTATATAGACACAGAGGAAAATGAAATCGCTCAAATGTTGCTCTTTCAACCTAGAGTTTTTAGATATGCTTCATTTAAGTATCAGTTATGTAAACTGTTCAAATGCAGGGGTCTTCAGCAGGGGGTCTGCCAATTATACATTTTTAAACTCTTTTTATGAAGTTTACAAAGTATGCAACTGCATTAATACTATACTATCCACCTTATTTTTTAAAGTTTGAGCGGGTGCGGCCATTTGTAACTTGAATCTTCCGGTGTCATTCGCTTTCATTTATTTTTGCTGAACAAAAACAGTGTTATGTTCCTTGATATTGCAAACTAGTATTTGTTATTGTATTGTTTTAATTCATTATCATAATCAAAAACACACTGATTTGTTGTGCAAATAGTTTTACCGTTTACTGCACTCAACACTTTGTTATTCTTCGAATGAACTGGAAGTCTCACACATTCACATGTTATATATGTCTTCACACTAAAAAGGTGGAAGACCCTTGAAAAATAAGATTTCACTTTGAAATCACTGACTTTTGATTGAAAACTTAGTATCTTGGAAACTCTGAGTGTAGTTTGAGACATGGTTGAGAACTCTTCCGAAACTCTAGAGAGACGTGAGATTATTGGTGTCTAACTAAATGGACTGAATGGACACTGGACAAAGGAGAATAAGACCTCTGCCTTAGTGTTGAGATTGCAAAACAAAGTGTGTGAAATGATCCCAGTTTAGTCTCATCAAGGTCGTTTTTGCTAAAAACTGAAAATCTTTTGAGACTGCTTTCAGTTGCACACACCCCATTTCCTCCCTTCGTCTAAAGACAGCAGGATTATGGTGTTTTCTTTTGGCGGGAGCTGCTCTTGACCTTAAGATGAAAAGAAAGGGAGTGATTTTCACTTGTCTGAACGATGGGTGTCCGTCTGAACTCCCTGCTGCATCTGCTCAGATTGGTTCTCACAGTGTGAGAGCATGTGCTGTTGAGGAGAATACATGTGCAGTTTCTATATTTGACAGTGATTGTGTGTGTATGTGCATGTGCTTGTGTGGGTATGTGGATGTGTGTGTGGTGTGTGCATGTGGGTATCAGGGTGGGTGTTGGATTTGACTCAATTCCCACTCTTGTCATTTAAAGAGGTGCATTTTGTGCCAATCTGGGAAGGAGATTTGCTACACTTTAAGCTCTATCATAATGTAAACTAGTGAGTCGAAAGAGGAAAATGGATGAAAGAATGCTGGAGAATGTGGGGGCCGTCAGTGAAAGAAGGGATTATATAGAGAAAAAGCATGCAAGGCGGAAAGGTGTCATATTTGCGCCTTCTGTGCCTCATCTTCACGCTGATTTATATTTCCAAGCTAAACATCAGCACTGACTAATTTACCACTAAATGTGGATATCAAACATTTACACGGCTAAGCTGCATTGACAGTTTCTTATGGAAGCCTGTTTCCACCTAAAACAGGTAATGGAGACAGGACATAAAGTTTAAAATAACACAGTCACATTGTAAGATATTAAGTTGCAGTTGTAAGATATAAAGTCACAATTATGAGAAAGAACGTTGCAGTTGTAAGATTTAAAGTCACAATTATAAAAAAGAAAGTTGCAGTTGTAAGATTTAAAGGCACAACTGAGAGATATAAAAGATATATGAAGCGCAATAATAAGAAATAAAGTTGCAGTTGTAAGATATAATGTCAATTAAAAGATATAGTCACAACTGAGAGATATAAAGTTTAATTATGAATTGAATTTTCAGATATAAAGTTGTAATTACTGGAAATAAATTAACATGCTTCTATAGTTTCTGCTTTTGCAAGGTGCAAACGCACATATGCATTTTCCCGTTTCATTGCTTTGATTTACCTTGACGTGGTAAAATTGTTTTAGCATAAAACCCTTTTTTAAATTTGGCACAAATCTGTTGAGTTGAAGCCAGAAGTGTTGAGTAAGGACAGCTGGATGCATTAAATGTGCGTGATGCGGTGATTATTCACGTGATTCAGGAATTCACTTGGCTCCTCAGAGTAGTTTTGATGCTCTCTGCTAAGCATTGTATGCCTGAGGGAGGCAAACAGACCCACACACTGACATAACACATGGCTCAATTACAGCTGCAGCACAAGTTATCGAGAATTATAAACTCCCACCCTAATTTAATCTCAACAGCCATGACAAATGCTAATGAAGAGAGATGGTCATTGCCCTAGAAAATAATGCTTACATCTGACCGGAGGGGGATCAGAAGTGTTGAAGTCAGCCCTCACAGTCACACACGCTGAAAAAGTGAAGTTGCTTTAATATCTTCTACACCCTCAGCTCTGACATAACACCTCATAATTTCCTCTTTGACTTTAGTAGAAGTTGCCCGGCGCGTGTCTTCTGTTTGTGCCTTAGAAGGATTTGCAGCTATCGGAGGTGGTAATTAACCCTGTTGACTCCTCCTCCAGGCATTCCGTTCCTGTTTTTCTCACTAACTCGCCTGCCTGCCTTGCCGCCGTTTCTGGCTTTGCATCCCATTTGCTTTTTTTGTGGGTTTTACCTTGATTCTTTTTGCATCTGTCTGTATGCGTACGTCTGTCTGTATTTTGTCTGTGTGTCTCGCTCTCTGTCTCTCATCTATTTTATTTCTCCTTACTCACCATGCAGCCTCTAAAGTCAGCGTTGCCGTAGCAACCGCAAAAGATCTGCAGCTGCAAAGATGTGGAACTCACATACCCACCTCGACTTGCATATATCTGTGTGTGTATATATATATTCCACAAGCTTCCATTATGCCTCACCTGTAACTCTCAAAAGAGGTGTGACTTTACAAAAACATGCACAGAGGTGTGAAGTATGCAGGTCTGAACATGTTTCTAATATGCACATTAGAACACTTTGAGTTTACCGTAATGACGTAATTTTTTGATAATCACAGTCAGGAACTAAAACAAACACGTCTGCACCAATCAGTGATCAGTTGTTGCCTGCTAATCAGTAGGCAAAGCAGAGGATGATTGTGGGAATCTTCGCTGTTCAGATGATTCATTGAAACTAAGATAGTTTATCCCAATTAAATTCATCGTCTAACTGAACCAGCGATACAAGTTGATTCTGTGAGCTATACTGCTCTGAAATGGGAATGTATTAGTTGCTTTACGTGGCACGTGAAAGCTTTAGCTTTTTGAACTGAACTGACATATTCATTTTGTGCTACTGACTCTTTTCTCATTCCTCTTGGCGATCACGTTTTTAATACTTAAGAATCAATGATTTATGTGCTCCACATTGATATAACCCAGATACATAATCAGCATCATGTCCTCTCATCTGCCAAAATACAGTCCCTGAATACCTCACTGTCAAGATGTGCCCCAGATCGACAGATATTATACACGTCTATACTTTTTTGGGGCATTTCACACAGTTTTTCAAAGTCTTGCTCATTCGTTATGCTGCTTATGATTCCCTTTTCACTGTTGACATTTTTTTAGGCTTTTTACTTTTGTCTGCTAGTGTTCAGGCTCATATTGTACAGGCAGATATGCTTGTACAGTACACCACTGCAGCCTTTGGGAGTGTCTATGATCCAAAGTGGGCCAGAAAGCTCCGTGATTTATTCTACCCACAAACCCACTGTCCTTGAGATGAGCTAGCAGAGGTGAGGGCTAGTGCAGTCAGGTTCAACTTCGTCTCTCCACACATTCTCACTGAACGAGTGTTCACAACCTGCAGAACAGCTATGACGAAGTCTGCACTAAAGATCATTTTCTCATTTTCTCTGCTTCCTTCTTCTCTTTCATTATTCTGCTTCTTGTGTCAATCACTGCAACCGTTTGTTCAGACAAACATGAACATTTTGTTCGATTGTGAGGTCACTAATGAGGTTGTGTTCTTCTGTCTGTCTCTTTGCAGAAATACTCCTGGATGATTTCATGCTGACACACCCAATCTTCCTGGCCCCAGACAAGTTCCAGCAGGTCTTGCTTCAGCAGTATCCTTTCTCCTCGCCAGAACCATAAGTGTCAACCTCTTCAATTCTGAAACTCTTCAACGGGCGACCATAACCCTATCATAAGGTGATTTATCCAAGTACAACATGGACCTGGATCATCATCTTTGGATCAATGCTTCTGTTAGCCGGTTAGTTTTAGGGGGGTGGGCTAGGATAATGGTCTTATCAACCTATCATTTTGGTTAGCATTAGCATTAGGAATAAAACTTAGCCTACCATTTATGTGGGGAATGTTACTTCAGGACCAACGCAATGTTGCTCTCTCTTGAGGAAACCCTTGCATTTGCTGAGGGAAAGTGGAGTAGACTTTCATTTTAAATATTGAACTATTAAATAATATTTTTACATATTTACTAAACAGGGCAAATAAGCATGAGAGCGCAAAACCATAAAAGCGCCGATGCGAGTGAATGCATGTGATCTACTGATGACCCGCAAATTAAAGAACACAGACGCAGCCAGATCATTTCCATAATGATCAACGCAATCTACCAAGAGCAGCACAAATCAGCATCTGGTTTAAGACATGCTTTTTTTGGCCGGTAAATAATGGCGCAAACACCAGTAAACTGACGAACGCAAACCTTAGTAAATCACCTTTTATGATTCATTTAAATACTCTCCTCCCACAATTTTTTTTTCACTGCGTGTCTTTAGCAAATCCTGACAGTAGTTTTTTAACGCCAAAAGAGGGTTTGCACTGGAGTAAACTGTTTGTTAATCTGGCCCTTAATGTTTAACTTTAATTTAATTCATTTTGTTCTTTGTATTTGATTATTTATTAAAAACAGAAGCCCTAAAGTATAGAGAGAGACATAGTGATGGGGAAAAAAATAAGATGGGAGTAAAAAATCTTTTTCAATCCTTTTGCATTTATCTGCAAAAAGTTTTGCGCTCCCCAGAGAAACTTTGCATTCACTCACAAAACTTTTAATATATTTCAATGCTTTTGTGACCGAAAATCATTTGTGATTGAACACAAAATTACTGAATTATAATTTCTCCTCCCATCCAATTTTTTTCCATCATCATGTCCCCTTAGTGGCTCTGTACCAAAGTGTGACATCATATCCTGTTGTCTATATCCATTGCAGTGTCTGAAGAAATTTCACATACTCAAAGTCTAGCATGACAATGCTTTATGGTTTTCCAGTCCAAAGGTTACCATCTCAACCCAGAACTGGTTAAATCATGTCTAAATAACTAACTGTATTTCTGATGAAATTTCGTGGTGCAACATTAAATGTTAAAACTTAATTATTATTGTTTTGTTTGTTTATGTTACTGTGTTTGAAATTGCATTATTTCAGCGACAGCTATGCTAGTGCCCAACATGTTCTCCAATCAGTTTGTTTACTTTGTGACACTCCAGAAAAACGGAACACTTGTCAGTCTTCAAAACACTTCCAAAATTAACCAAATTATCTGCTAAAAACAGTCAACAAACAGCCGAGAAGCCCAGTGCTTTTCCACTGCAGGGGGCTAAGAGCAGTTGCACATGCTGCTTAAGATTTGGGTCAAAATTATTTACCAATTAGCCGCAATGCTAACCCACCTCTATCAGACTATGCGGGCCCACCCCCTCCGTCCCTCAGGGGGTCCATCGAGGTTGCCGAAATTCAGATAAGAAGAGTGCAATGTGGGGAATGTGTTTGTTTTGTAAGCTTTAGGCTGAGTGTGTATAAGTGTGTGTGTGTGTGTGCGTGCGTGTGCGCAGAGGACACCCCTCTCTCTCTCTCGCTCTCTCCATAAGTCCCCTCTTTTTTGGTGACCTACATTCCTTTTGTGAGTGCCATAGTCCCCCTATCCAGACCATAATGGCGTCTGAGGGGCTTGTCTGCAGACTTTGAACACAAAAGTATTCCTGGGGAGGCCCGTCTGCATGCCTCAGTGCTCCTAATGCAGCGTGTCTGCTGCGGATCTTCTGCGGCAATCAGTGACCCTCGCTAATCTTCCCTGACTGCCGTCACCACCTCGCCTTATGATCCACTCCTCTCTTTCTCTTTCCTCTCCCTCCTCCTGAGCCATTTATCTTTCTATTTTCCACACCTTTTCTCCTGGTCTTTGACTTGACCTAATCCAGGCCTAATCAGATCTTTTTGTTGTGGCAACATGTCTGCTTCCTGCTTAGAAAAGACACGTCTTTTACACTTCCCACTAGCCAGGGCTCATTTAAGGGGTTTAATAAAAAGATTTCAAAGCAGGATGATTCCTTTTCACTCAGGACTGATAGTGCTTTCAGCTCTTCACACGTTGACGCACACTCCCGGCGGAGTCCACCTGGCTGGGCTCCAAACCGCAATCCAGCACTCGTGCAAGGAAACAGAGTTCATCTTTTGCAGCTGCCCAGTGGCTCAGACTGCTGCTGTTTTTTGGCTCCCAAGCAGAGGTGACGGCTCTGGATATAGATTTACTAGATCTGGGATGCCATTTGGAGAAGCTCCTCTTGGGCCTTTTTTGTGCGGGAATAGTTGTGTCAATTTTAGACGGGGTGTCGGGGACTCTTTAATTATAGGCAGTCAGGCTCAAGGATACTCCAGTTTAAATTTAGCCCGCCTTTCAGGTTTCCTGCTCATATGAGTGGTAGGATTGGGGACAGGGAGTTTTTACAGATTTTTAGGTCATTTTATGTATTTTATTGTACGTCTTTGCTCATGCTTATGTGTTACTTCACCAACGTGACTTATGTAAGTGTGTGAGTAACAAAAAAATCCATTCTATGTGTGTTTATGTTGTAGCGTGAGTGTGTGTGGGTGTGATGGGTGTGTTCCATCGCCCTCAGTACTTTTCAAAGGTTGTAATTATTCTGGCTGTCTGGCCACAGAGGCATAGATTTTGTTTTTCCAGCGCGGCATCTGTGTCAGGTGATCGGACAGCGGCTGTCTGAGTATGTGTTTATCGACATGTACTCCGCAAACCCACTCAATACAATATCTGTGCTGAAAAACGCTAGCTGTATATTGTGTTTTAGGCTACAATAGGCAAAAGGCTGCCTGTCTGTCTGTCTAGGTGCAGATGTGTGCACATTTATATTCACTGCACTTAGTGAGCGCAGGTGTGTATGTGTTGGCTCGTGAGCGTGTTGTTTCTTAACTCCTGGCTCAGATTCAGCTCAGAGGGTAAGCAGGGTGAGGGCTGGCCCGGCTGGGATGGAGCTGAGCGGAAACTTGCAGTTCTGACTGTGGCCTTCCGCTATCTGGACACATACAGAGACTTACTGCAGGAGGAGGGAGATCGCTCCAACACCTTCCCAAAGGTACTGCACACGTGTGTAAAAAGAAAATCCACAAAGGAATGCACATAGAATAGTATATAATAATAAAAAAAAATGAAAAAATGAAAATATTCATATTGTTCAATGTAATTTTTTAAACCTCATTTTGTCTTTTTTGCCAGTAAAATTACCTAAAAATCCTTAAAACTAGATTAATTGATTTGGAAAGCAACACGTGTCTTGGTTAGAGCATATATCTTGAATTTTACCTTTTTAAATTACTTTTAGATTACTTTTCATACCCCTTTGACAATTGTTGTTTCTCTTGTTTTAAGCAAAAAACCTCATTAAATGTTGTTAAACCTAATTGCAGCTTTGTATATATGTTGCATCTTTTGTACAGTTCTTGGAGTATCATCATTGGTATAAGACTATCAGGGTTATTATGGGAATAAAACATATTACATAATGTTGCTCTTTTTGCCTGTTTCATATCACCTGTGCTCTTTTTTCTGGTTTGTGATATTTTGTTCTGATACATGACTACACAAGGATTATTTTAAAACCTATTATTTTCTTATATTTTCTTTCCTATGTTTTTGGAAGTCAGACCATAAACTACAACTTTCTGTTTTCACATTGCCATTTCATTAATATTAAAACAATATATAAATTGTTGGTATATAAAGAGGTTAACTTTTCATAATCAGCAGTTGTTTCTCTTCCTCCTGGTTTTAATAATAATGTATCCTATGGTTTTAGGATCTGTATTTGTGCGCCGTTCAGGAGCTCAGTCGCTTTCCTGAACTGGTGGAAGACGTCTTGAAACTTCAGCGCTGGACTGAGATATTACACAGCCCGTAAGCATCAAATCCTCTTCATCCTCACAGTGGAATATTAATATAAGCTATAAATGTTTTTTATGAGCTATAATGGCTGCAGAAATCATAGAGGAACATGAAATCGTTTAATACATGAAGACTCTTAGTTTTGTGAAGTACAACATAAGTTGTAAAGTATTAAATGAGGCACATGTAGTTGCCCATTAAGAGCTTTAGAAGCAGATGAAGAATTAATGTGCAGACATTAATACTTTAATGTGTTGTGTTCGTTTTCGATTGTGTCATTAAAAGCCTCTCAACAGGGCAGCAGTCTTTTCATAAACCCTTAAACAGTTTATTTCTGTAACCCAGTTTATAAAAATAGGCCTATATATTATCTGGTTGACATTAAACTGACAATGGCATGTTTGGTCTTTCTGCATCTTTAAATTATAAATATGCCATGTAAACATGAAGTAATTTTCACTGTTTTGGCATATTGGAGTTTAAAATTTCTTGCAGTCCAGTCATTACAAATAGTTTAAGAGCCTGCCATGACTGGGCCTCAAATATCTTACCCATGCATAGAGCATTTTCCATCCCTGATGCCATTACCAAACTAATTTTAGGTTTATAATCATCTTTTGGAGACAAATAATTTATTTAGTTATTTATGGAATAGTTACCTGACTTGTTGGTCCCTCCTATCCGACAGAGCCGAGGAAGACAAGGAAAGTCGCAGGAAGCAAGTCCGCCCGCTCTTCAGACACTTTAGACGTATCGACGCCTGCCTGCAGCCCCGAGAGGCTTTCCGTGGCTCAGACGAGAGTACGTTTGAACCTGTGTTTTAATAGAATGCATAAATATTGCACAGACTGACCACAGTTTATTAACCTTGCGTTTGCTTAGCTGTGCAATAACACCCATGAGAATACCATTAGTGAATCATCTTATTCATCCTTTTTTGTGAAAGTGCCAGTCTGCTTCCACTTCATTCAGACCAGGATGACAAATCGGGTCATGGGGAAGCGTCTGCCAAGTTTTATAGATGCAGTGAGCTCATCTGATGGAATGGGACTCTTTGTCAGGGTAGTGGCTCAAGCCAAGCTAAGTGATTTCCCAGACCTTAATCAATAGGCAATCTGACAGTACAAAACGCTGCCACCCTGAAGCCTCCAGTGACCCAGTTTTTGCTGTCATCAGAGTTGTGACTGGTCAACGGAGAGGAAGTCAATACTGTACATACTTAATACTATTCAAAGTTTTGGATCTTTCATTTAACTTGTGATAAAATGATTCACTACAAATGTGTGATGCTGATACTAACATCTGGAATCCTGAAAAAAGACCCATTGTTTGCACAAAAATATTAAGCAGCGTTGATACATTGATAATAATAAGAAATGTTTTTCGAGCTACCTTAACCTGTGTTTTGCCACATAATAACCTGTTGGTTAATAAATAAAATGTTTTATTATTGCCTGAAATCTCAACTGAATGGTATACAAGGAAATTTGACTTTGTGTTGAACAGCAGGATTGACTGTTTGGTCCTTGTTTAGTCTTCTGCAGGGTTTACACACCAGATCACTCATACGTGACCATTCGGAGCCGTCTTTCATGCCGGGTCGGGGAGATCTTGGCTCTGGTGAGAGAGAAGCTCCAGTATAGTGAGGACCAGCCCACCCAACCTGCCAACCTTATACTGGTGGCCGTCACCTCATCTGGGGGTAAGAGCATTAAAGTCTGTACTCATAAACACCATGCGAACTTACCAAGACTTCACTTGCACACTACAACCTCAAACACAGCATCATTTGTTTACAATATGGTCAAGTTTATAAGGATCCAGACCTTGATTCACTGTTTGGGGACACAACATTGTTCAGAAAAACTTTGATCATCTGCTTTAACATCATGATCTAATCTATGTTTGTTCAGAGAAGGCTGTGTTCCGTCCCAGCGACGAGGCCGTTTTCACCACCCTGGGCGTCAACACCCACCTGTTCGCCTGCGAGCCCTCAGAGCTCGAGAGTTTGGTGAGAACCGTGGGCTGGGGCTGGGGAGGGGGAGGGGAGGGGGGGGTTGCCATGGAGACCTCCATAAATGCCCACACAGGAATGCTCACTTATGTTTATTTTGTGTTGTCAAACACCATGAATTACAATGTTCAGTGAAGGTGTTATCTACAACTCAGTGGTTTAGAAAGCATTAGGTTGCCATCAAAATCTTGTTTAATTCAAACACAAAGCAAAAGTAGTATCTCGTCACAGTTATTTAAAATCTGAAATTGTAGTTCTGTCATGACAAAAAAAAAAACATGTCTGTCACTCTCAAAGTGTTTAGCATGGTAATGGGTATGACAATGTTGATATATTTGGTTTTGGTGGAATGCAGAGCAAGTACGGGACTTGCTACAGTCAATACATTCACGACACACTGCTGTGAGCAAGTAAGACATGCTGCTGCTGTACAATAGAGCGTACATGAATTACCCAGATCTATACAGGTGGAGCTGGGGAAATTGGAGGGTTTCTGAAAGCACGCTAAAGCAAATGCTAACCAAGCATTTGAAGGTTGACGGTATCATAGGAACCAATCAGCTGTGCCCTATAGATAACGATGTGATTGCATGCAGATAGAGTGAAGGACCTATTAGCCTGTGCCATCTAGAGTATCATGACAGAACTTTGTATTTCAGCTTCGCTGTGTGTAAGCAAAAATGCAAGGCTTGGGGGTGCTAAATGTAGAAGTTATTGAAAAACCCATATTGACTTGTCCCCCTCAGTGTCTTTTGGTGATTCTGATCCACATTTATTTGTCGGTCAGATACCTCTCCCTGAGGAGATCCACTGGTCACCAGGCGACAGCAAACTCCATGACATGAGTGCAGAGGAGGTGGCCAATCAGCTGGTGGTGTTCGACTGGGAACTCTTCAGCTGTGTGCACGAGGTCAGGACACTACCGCCCTCAAATCATCAGCATTCAGCACTGCTTCACTACACGCTGACAGTCCATCATACAGCTATTGTAGTCTATTGTGCACATAATAATATCAAAATATTTCATGCTTCCAACCATTTTAATTGGCAGATATCAGGAGATTCATTCTCTAAGGACAAATTCCTTGGCCTGTGCATTAAACTGGCTATTAGTTGTTGTTTTTTGTGTGCATGGCAGATGCTTTGATCCAATGCAACCCATAGTGCATTCAAGGTACATTTCATATGAATGTCGGAATCAAACCCTTGACTTTTTATTTTCTAGTGTCATGCTCTTCCAGTTGAGCTACAATTAATTAGTCGTTTTTAAATTAGTAACATTTATTTATTTACTTTTTATTTGTTTCTTTTAAACCAAATTTTTGTTACTTCAAGGTTTTTGCACAATATGATCCTGAGTCTTAAGATTTTTAGAATGTATTGTAACGTCTATTTCTATGCTTCAGTTTCTTTCAAAATTTCTAAAACAGTTGTTATTGTTACATAAAAACAATAATCTATATATTAAAAATAGATAAAACTATTTAAAATTGTTTTTGGGAGTTGAAATAAAGCTGAAATTAAAAATGAAATATAAATATTAGGTTAAAAACAAAAGTGAACAAAAGTTAAACTTAAAAACTTGACTGAAAATTTGAAATGTTGCCTTGACAACTAACTGAAGTGAAGTTGAAGTACTAAAATGACTAAAACATAAATAAATGAATTTAAGCTATATAGAATATAGAAATATCTAAAAAAATAATAATAATACAAATGACAAAAGCACGTACAAAAATGACTCAAACTTACACTAAAAAAACAAAAAACAACTGAAAATGTAAAAATAAAAGCACTGAAAAAAAGTAAAATGTTTTTAAAATATTAATAAATAATACAATAGTATATAAATAATACTGAAATAACACTGTCCAAAAACAATATATTATAATTTGTCAGTATGCATATTTTAAATTGCAAAGTCTGATCAAGACTTGTCTAGAGTTACAATACACACTCTGTAGTTTTCCATTCCAATAAAAAGTGTGCATTAGGAAACTGGCTTTATGTTCAAGGCTAGTCGCATAGCAAAGTTCATGTAAAAACAACAAAACTTTATGACCCGTTATGCAATGCGCTGCCCTCTGCAATGTTATCGCTGTTTCCTTGTATCTTAGTTCCTGTTTTTTTTTTTTGGACAGGTGGAGTTTGTGTGTTACGTATTCCACGGGGAACAGGCTCGCTGGCGCCCCCTCAACCTGGAGCTGATCCTGCAGCGATGCAGTGAAGTGCAGCACTGGGTCGCCACTGAGATCCTGCAGTGCCAGTCGCTTCCAAAGAGGATACAGCTACTGCGCAAGTTCATCAAGATTGCAGCCTTGTGAGTGTATATGTGATTGTGTAGGGTACAAGATAAATCAGCTTATGATGGTGACAAAAATTAACTATGCAGAAATCGCCCGAACTGTGAACGTTAACATATGACCACCCACGTATATCAGCACCTGCTCAGTATTCAGCAACTTGAAGGGGGTGCTAGCAGTGATTTCACATGCAAAGCCAATCATAGCAGGATTAATTTGCATAAAGTCTTAAAGGTGCAGTAGCAAATAAACTTGGATGAAGTAAAAAATAAAACTTTGCTTCATCCAAAGGGTCAGAAAGATGCTGAAAAAGGGTCAAGTAAAATTAAATTAATCTGTTTTTGGTGAAAGAAAACTTGACTAATGTCGTAAGTGACTTCAGGAAAGTTTATTCACCCATTATTTACATTCTAGTGTTATTTTAGTATTTTAATTTACTATTATAGGTCTTATTAATATTTTGAAGTAGATTTGAATTTAAAAAAGATTGTAATTTAAGTTTTAGAATTTTTAAAATTTTTTTTTTTTTTTTTTTTTACAGTTTACAACTTCTATATTGCTTAAACTTTTATGTCAGTTTTTATTTTAATACTTTTTAATGCTAAATTCAATACTACTGAATTCTTAGTTTTTAAGTTTTTCCATCTAATATTTATTGTTTTTTTTTTTTTTATCTGTATTTGAAATAGTTTTAGATAACAATAACAACACTGCCTCATTCGTTATCGGGTCTGTGTATGTAATCAGTGCTATTGTGTGTGTGTGTGTGTGTGTGTTTTAGATGTAAACAGCAGCAGGATCTGCTGTCGTTCCTGGCGCTGGTTCTGGGACTGGACAATCCTGCAGTCAGCCGCCTACGTCTGACCTGGGAAGTAAGTGCATTTGTTTGTTAATCTCCCTCTTTCTTTTTCACTTCGCTTTCTCTCTCACACTCACACAGTCTCTTAGCACCTCTGCCTACTCTCGTTCTGAAGAAGTCAGCGCAGAGTGTTATTCTTGGCAGGAGGCTATTAGCAGTTGTCATGGCAACGGAACTGAATCAGCTTGTGCCATTCCGAAGGAAATATTCCCATGTCAACCTGTCCCCAATCATGCTTTTTAAAAAAATTTTTTTTTATAAAATCAAATACCTTTAAATCCTGCTTTTTTTGCCTCATATGTTTTGTGTTGCATATGTGTTGGTTTTCATCCATCCGATTCCTAATAGAGATTTAATTGCCATGTGTCGGTTACTTATTGCATATGTATGTGTGTTTTGGCAGGGTTTGCCAGGAAAGTTCCGGAAGCAGTTTCAGCAGTTTGAGAGCATTGCGGTAAGCGAAGCAAAATCACAAATGCAATGTCTTTAATATCTTAATTGTTTCTTCTTGACAGAAATTAGGATTAAATGGGGAGCAAACAATGACTTGTGCTTTGGTCTCCTGCTTTCTCTTGGGGGGTTTAATAATAATAATTAATAATATCTTTAACTTTAAGGCTTTAAATTTAAGACTGCATTTATATGTTTTAAAATACAGCAAAAACAGTAACATTTTGAAATATCATTACAATTTAAAATAGCCATTTTCTCTTTTAATCTATTTTAAATGCAATGTATTCCTTATTAATAAAAAGGAACATTTCTTAGTATTATCAATGTTGAAAACGGCTATGCTGCTTAAAGGTGCAGTGTGGGATTTTTAGCGGCATCTAGCAGTGAGGTTGTGAATTGCACCCCTCCCCCCTTTTGGAGCACATAGAGAAGCTATGGGGGCCGACATGGGACAAAAATGTCGTCGTCGGAGAGAGCAGAGAGTAGCTAGCGTTCTGTAGAGAAGTTTGTCCATTTAGGGCTACTGTAGAAACATGATGGCTCAAAATGGCGATTTCACTGTAAGGGGACCCGCGGTGTATGGAGATAGAAATGGCTCATTCTAAGGTAATAGAAACATAACGGTACATTTTGTAAGGTCTTTATACTGCACTGAAAACATAGTTTTGTATATTATATGTCAATAGATCGTCATAAATCCTACACACTGAACCTTTAATATTTTTGTGGGAACCGTTTTGTCAAGACCAGAACTTTGATAAATGGAAAGTTCAAAAGAACAGAAATGTTGCATATAATGCAAATATTTTAATGCATTAATTATGCCTTGTAAAGCACATTATAATGCATTGTATGGCCTCACGAATAATTGTAACCACAGTTATAATAAATTATAATACTTGTCTATTTATTAAACACACCTTTAGAAAGTAATTATTTAGAAAGTATTATTAAAACACATGACAAACATTCAGATGTAACAATTAATCTGCAAATATTATAATGAATCAAATATTACAATTTGTGTCCTTGTATCCGAATTGTTCCATGATCAAATCATCTGGACTATGAAATCCATGTTCATTTTATAACATATAATCTCTAATTGTACTTCAAAAAGTGTCTATTTTTGTTTCCACTCAGTACTTATAGTAAAATAAATGCTTTATTTCTAATTTAACACTTGAATGCAGCATAACTGAGAACTCCATTATGTCTCTTGAGCTCTGAAAGAGAAACCTCTGAGCAATAAAATGTGTCACTCTGAAGGCTGGTGTGGCATTATTTGACAGCATTTGTAATGATGATGATGTTTATGTTTGCTACAGGACCCTTCAAGGAACCACAAGTCATACAGAGACCTTCTAGCAAGCCTGAGAGCCCCCCTCATACCCTTCACTCCACTGCTGCTAAAGGGTGAGTCCCACACATGTACAGTCTCAGTCTCTTCCTTCAGCTGTTGTCCATATGTGTTCCATAAAGTCGCCTCCTGCCGCGGCTGCCTCTGTGATTTGAAGTGGGTCTGAAAGGCCCCGCCTCATTAATTACCGTCCCTCTGTTCTGCAGCTCTTTACATGCAGGATTGCAGACCCCCTGCAGCCAAACATACACCAGGGATCAACATGCATGGAAACACATTAGTGATACACACAGACACGTGTATTTATGATGGGACTTCCATTGTTTGTTTGTTTTTTAAGCTAATGTTATTTTCAATTTTCTATTCTCTAATCCTAAACTTAACCCTTACAGAAACATTTTTGTGTTTTTAGATTGACATTATTTAGCTCCTGTATGGTTTTCCTTATGGACCCACAATATGGGATTTCTGTAATTTTATCATGCTTAAGGAGGTATTTGGTCCCCATAATAAAAGCAAAACCTGAAAAACACACATATAATTACACAGAGGTCTTGTACTGGAGGCTCAAAGCACATTTTCTTAAACAGTAACGGTTAAAACAGGAAATGCATTGACACATTGTTGCACCTTTTTCTATTACAATGTTTCTCTTACATTCTTTTAAAAATGTTATTTGAAGATGTGCTCACCCAGGCTACATTTATTTGATCAAAAATACAGTAAAAAAATTTAGCAAATATTATTAAAATTATGTTAATATATTTTACAATGTAATTTATTCCTGTGATGTCAAAGCTGAATTTTCAGCATCAATACTCAGAACTCATTCTAATATATATATATATATATATATTTAATGACCTAATTTGCTTTCTTTCCCCCTTCAGATTTTAAAACCATACACACACCTTTAAATATATCCTCATCCACATTTCTACACACATTCATACGCACAGCTGTCATATTCCTGTCCCATCTGTCCTCTCTCATGTCTGTAGTCTCTCTCCATGTCTTTTCACTTTCTGTCTCCTTCCCTGTAGGTGCTCATGACTCAAGCCTGTCAGGATCAGTTGAGCATCAAAGTCTTTGCTGAGCGTTGCTTTGCGTTTCATTCTGACACACACATTACATGACTCTATCACGAGACACACAGGCTTCAGACAAATGCCTGACTTTACAATTAGGAAAAAAACAATGAACACAGGACCAGTAACTTGACAAGTGTGATTCATTTTAGCAGACAAAACACTGATTTGTTTGATAAAATACTGAATTGTTCCTATATGTTCCCTCACAGCATTTTAATATGCAACAGGGATTCGTCAAATTGATAAAAATTGACAGCAAAGGCATTTATAATGTTACAAAAGATTTTACAAATAAAAGCTGTTCTTTTGAACTTTCTATTCATCAAATAATTCTGAAAAAAAAAAAAAAATAATGATGCTGCTGAAAATTCAGATTTGCCATCATAACATTTTAAATACATATATTTCACATATGGAAAACATTTATTATTGTTACCCAAAACTAAAGCTATTAGAAGTGTTTTCTGTAGGTAAACCTGAAAAAAACTGGGGAAAAAACTGGGAAATAAACAATTATTATTATTATTATTATTATTATTATTATTGTCTGAAGACCCTATTGGAACTGGTCAGTTTATTATTATTATTATTCCAGATATTGTGTCATGGGTGTCGAAACCATTGTATGTGGGTGGGACAAGACCCACCCACTTTTTAAGACCAATGATATTGGACCCACTCACTTTTACTGTCTCAATTCAGCACGTCTGCATGTCTAACCCTAACCGACAAACACTTTTTTATTAAACATATGTTAGATGCTTTATTTCCACTTTTTGGATATTTTCTTAATTTTTATAGAAAATAAATGCCTTTCCAGTTTGATATGTGATGGGAAAAGGGAGTAGAGTGAGCTCTGCAAAAGGCGGATTCGAACCTCGGCTCAATTTGTGCCAAAACGTTCTGCCATGTTCCTTACCCCTACTAGACTGGGTAAACCCAGCCTGATCTGCCGGCGATTTGATTTCACCCCGCAGCTCAGTCTGGAAACCTGTACATTCATTTCTACTGCTTCTGTTACACTTTTGCGGGAAGTAATCACAGACCGGCTTATCCACCTGGCCAATAGCGCAGTTTAACATGATGACGGATAGAGAAGCGATGGATCGTTGCCCGTTGATCACGCCTCTTGTGGTCTGATTGGTTGAAGGACTATCCAATTGTGTACAGTCATTTGAACTATGCCCGTTGATCACGCCTCTTGTGCAGTAGAAAAGACATAGCAGACTCCCCAGACCAATGTTCAATCTTAACTTGAGCTTGGTCTGGTGATAGCCAGACAATACCCCTACACTATTGCCACTGTAAATGATCCAGTGTCTTATGTAGTTTTGTCTAGCCCAACCAGACATTTAGTAAACAAGGTGGGCTTTTTGCACTTAATGTAAATGGCATCTACTCCAGTACAAATTTTCTGGGAGAGGACCCACCCACATTCCTTTGCTTTCGAACGCCCATGTATTTTATACAATATTAATTATTATTATTATTTAATTTTCTTTTTTTAATTGAAAGGACAAAGCCTTTTTAACTATGCCTATAAAGCTTCTTACAGAAAGAGGAGTAGGAGTTCATCATGTTTCACCTCCTGACCTGCTTTTCTGAGGGGGTTTTAACAAAAAAGCCAAACATTAAAAATGCAACATGTGTCACATTTCACCCTGCCATCACAAACAAACATCCCAAACGACTTCTTCAGCTTTCTTTCCAAGGTCACAAGCCCCTACTGTGTAGTCTAAAATGTCCACCCAAATCATTTGAGATTTTTTTAAACGCATCCATCTAAATTTATGATGAAGATAAAACGTGGCTACTGTCCTCAGGCATACAACATGATCAGCATAAGCTAATTCACCGGAGGACATGCCAAATGCATTCATATTAGACATGAACATAAATACATACACGACTCCTGCTGTATCCACGTTGATAGGATTTCAGATCAGACAACATTTCTGGACGCAAATAACACTGTCTGTCAACTACTGTACTAACATAATTCTCTAACATCTTTATCCCAGCAGACACATGACAATTTACACTTTCACAGTGCCCGCAGACCATCTAGGAAACACAGTGTTCAAATCCGTTAAGCTCCAGGGATTCCCCACCGTCAGAATACAGATAAAGCCACATGAGTAGACAGACAGATCAGCATCACAAACCTTAAAAAAGATTTTACAAGACTAAATGTTTGCATTGTAGGCAGTAGTCCCTGAGCAATACACTGATTGTATACTGTAAATGTGGCAAATATTGTCAGTAATCCTTGTATTATAAATGTATTAGGAAAAAAAAAAAACTTACTGAAAACCTGTTACTATACAATATACTGCATACTGCTGGGCCATAACCACCATCGACATCCCTAATAATACATCCCTAATTCAAACTGGTCTCAGTTATCAACAAAACCGCCATATAGATCACTAATTGTGAAACGTGCAGACAAAGAGTGAGCTCACGCTGAACTGCAGGGCTCAAACAGTCGTGTGAAACTATGCCTGCAGATAATGACTTTTATTGGCTGATACGTTGTACCTCTCTCTCTTTCTGTACTCAATCATCTGTATTCACTACACTCATCCTGACAGCATGTAGTGTCTCTAACATTCTCCTATCCTCTCATGTTACCTGTCTCTCTCTCTCTTTTTTCACCAGACCTGGCTCGGGTACTGACAGATCACCCATCATGACATGATGACTGTTCACTTCTCCTCCTCGCTCGCTCTCTCTCTCTTTCTCTTTTCTTGCGTGTGAACGTCAAGCTTCAGTTCAGCTCAGCCAGAAAGAAGACGCCTGGCTGAGCGAGTGATGGCATGATGACATGTCATTACATAACGGTTCCCTTTATTATGCATTCACTCTCTTTCTCTCTCTCTCTCTCTTTCGCTCTCTGCAGATCTGACCTTCCTTCATGAGAGCTGTAAGACTTTCCATGGGGAGCTGGTTAATTTCGAAAAGATGGTGAGTTGGCACATATAATGGAAGTAATGATGTGCTTACATTAATGCACGCATATTTGCCCAGCTACCTAAACAAGGACAAACCACAGAATTATTTTATATATATAAAAAAAGCTATAATTATATTTATTTTAAAAATAATCATAAAAAGACAAAAACATAAAACCAAATTACTAAAACATAAACAAAAAATAATGAAATGAAAACTAAAAATGTAAAAAGGAATATATATTATTAATAAATAATATATAAATTGTATGCCAAATGCACATTATTTTTCATATCTTAACTGGGAATAAGCCATTATTATTATTCCAGATAATGGATGTAGCTACCTAAACAAGGACATACCACAGAATATTTTTTCTATTTAAAAAAGCTATAATTATTTTAATTATATATTTTTGTTGTACAGACTAGCTCTAACCTTTAAATCCTCTGACTGGTTTTAAAGTTCTTCATTTTTAAAAGAAAAAATAGACATTATTTACATTATTTAAGAATAGGGTTGAGAATTGAGAACTGAAACTGGTTCCATTTTTTATTTTTATTTTTATAATGTAAGCAAATTATTTTTATGATTTTATGTCTGTGTGGGATCTTTTGACTCAGGACAAGAAGAAGCCAATCAGTAATTGGTCAGCCAATTACTTGAAGTGATTTCAAAATTTCACAACAGACTGATGAGGATATAGTGGCCACATAGACACTGCAGTTAAATTCGGTTGTCAGTTCAAGTCATCTTTATTTATACAGCGCTTTTTACAATGCTAATTGTTTCAAAGCAGCTTCAAAGTGTTAACAGGAAAACAACGCAACAGAATTTGATTCAGCTGTACAGCCGTTCTGGTGAAACGGTGATGTTATCCAGCTAACTTCAGTTATCATACAGTGTCAATGCGGGCAGATCGGTAATATAGTGGAAATTTAAGTGTCCCCAACTGAGCAAGCCAAAAGCCAAAGGTGACGGTGGCAAGGAACCAAAACTCCTTCAGGGCCAGAATGGAGAAAAAAACCTTGGGAGAAACCAGGATCAGTTCGGGTTCTTTTTTTCTGCAGTTCACCTTTTAATGCTTACACACACAGTTCAGTAATTTACGGGAGTGGCAACATATTCTACAACCGAATTATCATGAAAAATGCAGGTAGTGACATTTACAGAAATTCACAAGACGCCAGAACTATGGTTACTGTGCTGTCAAGCATCGCAATTTCGTGAGCAAGTCATGTTCTGTACACACACACACGATACTTTATTGAACTCACCCCTTTATTTAAATGCAGTTGTCACTCCTGAAACTTTACAGTGTGTATGTGGCCAATAAGAAGTGTTTTCCAAATATTGTGCATTCTTTTTCCCCTACAAAATTACACAAGGAATCATTATTTTGTCATTGTATATCATTAATGATTGAGTGTCAATCAAATCTCTGTCTCTTTTTCTCTACCAAGCACAAAGTGGCCGAGATGGTGCGAAGCATCAGGCGGTATAGGAGCACACAGCTTGGTAAGTGTATTTTTACACACACACACACACACACACACACACACACACACACACACACACACACACACACACACACACACACACACACACACACACACACACACACACACACACACACACACACACACACACACACACACAGACAGACACACAGACAGACAGACATTGGCCTGTCAAATAGGATTAGTGCAAAAGTAGAGCATGTCTCCACCTGCCAACATAACAGCATACCTACATGCACACACACACACACACACACACACACACACACACACACACACACACACACACACACACACACACACACACACACACACACACACACACACACACACACACACACACACACACACACACACACACACACCTGTCTGAGTGGATTAGATCTAGGAGACTGTTGCTCCACCCTGCCACAGCCCATCTGCTTAGGACGGCACAGCCCTCGGGGCCACGAGCCACAGGGCACCACTTCAAACACACACACACACACACACACACACACACACACACACACACACACACAAAAGCACATGGCCATGCCCACAGTGTGTGTATACACAAACGCATGCAACACCTGGACAGCACTTCAAAACATTTGTGCTCACAGACAGTACGATTTGCTGCTGTACATGTGTTTGCATGTGAATTATGGGTAATAACATTCATTATTGCAGTGTTATTTTATATTCATTGAGATACTACTATAGTTTTTGAAAACGGAAAAATTTTATGCATTTTGGCCATTCATTTACATGACAACACCTTTTGGGTGCCTAAAAATACCAACTATCGAAAACTATATAGTTATCATAAGCTACAAAAGCGTGAATTTTGTGAAAACTGTGACATCGTGCACATGTGTATAACGTGTTCAGTCTATAGGCGTGTAGTTTTTCTTTACAAAGTGACATCGACTACTGGCCTGGCATGAATAATACAGCGTTTTTCGTCATTTTCACAGATCCATGTGAATGGAGATCGTTTTGAAAACGCTGTCGTCTGTATACGGAAAATGCCTTCGTTTTAGCCTCATACCCTTAGTTTTAATGAACTATAATAACCCTGCATTATTTGTGTTGATACTGTTATTAGGTATGGACTAGGTGCCTTTTTGTGCTGACCTTAGACTGTTTTTGAGCTCTTTTTCTTGGGGTTTTCTTGTAGCTCTTTCTTGTAGATTAGTTGAAGGTTAGTTTCTATTTTACAATTATTTTTAGGAGATTCACTGCCTTGGAAACTCGACTCACTAAATTCAAATCTTAAAAATCACACAAACAAAACGTGGTTTCCATGGGAAGAGTGACGTTCTGTGAGGTTGAGAAGTCGTGACTGTACACACCCACACAGCTTTCGATTGGTCTCATGCATCATCTGGCATGTCTTTAAAGAGCGTCTGCACCATCACACCCTGCAAAAGATTTCTCTTTTCCTTCCTCTCTACGTGACTTTGTTTTGAGGTTGTCATGCATAATTGTATCATCACTTATTATCATTTTAAACCACCGTTTCTATGATCATCAAGTGGTAAACAACAAACAAACAGATGTAGTTGTGGTAATGGGTTCAAAGATGATTTATCATTTTAAAAGAGATTTGGATGAGATTTTTGGATTGAGACTTCTCTATAAAATGTTTTTATTATCACAAAATAATGATAGATTTTTTTTTTTTTCAATATATTCCTGACAACCATCCACCCATAATCATCCATTAAGTTCTTTTTTAATGTATATTTATTATTTTTAACTCAATAGATCAACTGGAGATAGGACAGGAAATCATGAGGAAATGTATTGAGCCAGATTCCAACACATGTGCAAGACATGACTTGTCTGACTTTCATCTGATATTGCAACTTTATTTATTTGTTAATTGCATACTAGCTTGTAATGTATCAAAATTAATACGTTTTATCTGCAGTTCTTGTTAATAACAGAGATATTATGAGAAAGCGAAACAGGCTTTCTCAGGTGTCCCCAGAATGTCTCTGAAATTTCAGCTCAAAATACCCCGGTTTCCAGAATAGGGCGGAGCCTGTACAGCCTGTGCCTCGGATACTCTGCCAAAAACTAAAACATCTGTTTGGTTGTGATTTACATCTCTGTTGCGGACTCTGTACATCTCATTCAGGGCGGGATCTATGCTAATATGTGACGTCACAAATGCTAGATTCTGCAAACGGCTTGTTCTGAGACATTTGCTTATGATTTATAGGGATTTAAAAAAAAGGAGTGGGTGGATTTTTACACACACTGCCGACACATGTCTGTTCAAACACTATGTAAAAGTGAATTTTGCATAACAGGTGCCCTTTAATAGAGGCATTTTCCCTCTAGAATGCACATTAGCCGTACCAGCCTAAATTATAGATTTAAGGAAGGAAATTAAAAAATGATGATGCCTTTGTTGTAAATTATGTTATTGAAACAAACTAGACTTCCAGACTTTTGGGTTGCTATTAAGTATAGAGGAACTATACAGTGTTCAAAAATGTGGGGTCAGAAAAATATTTTGGTAATGAATGCTATAATTCAGCAAGGACGCATTACATTGATCAAAAGTGATTTTTCCACTTTTTCCACAAGTTTTTACTTACCAACCCCAATCTTTTAAATGGAAGTGTATTTATTGCCAATATGGCCCCAGAGTGAAGCGACTTACCTTAAAGGGTCTTTTTTAATGTTGCACCATAGTTTAGGAGCGCTATAACGGAGTCAGCTCGTTATTTTAAATGATTCCCTAAGAAAATAAGCATTTTCAGCTTTTACCTATTATTATTTTATCAGAGCTTTGTACTCTTCTGTAGTTGAGGTACAATGTCTCCAGTTTGTCAGGCTCTGATGTAAGCCTGTTGAAGGTGAGCAGCAGGTCTTGTGCATCAGGGAACTTATTTTCCTGTCTCTTCCTCTGAATGAGGGCTGTAATTATCAGGGCTCATTCTCTCTCCATCTGCCTGAGTGGGTTGCCCTCATCCATTTCCATTAGAGGGATTGAGGCCCAGCCAAGCACACCGCACTTTTTCAGTCTGGTGGACTTTTTATTTTTAAAACAATACATTTTTCTATATATATGCACAGCAAAGAATTTCATTTAGAACAGCACAGCACATTAGCTTTATCGTTGCACAATTAAAACTGCATTGTGAGATAATATTTCATCAGACACTTAATTTATGCCGGTGTTACGTGACATTCCATCTGTCGCCCACGTAACCGGACCCCATTTGCAATGACATTTCTATAGGGTGGCTGAGGCTCATTTGGTGACGTGCCGAGGCCAGAGGGCATCCATTTCTATGGACAAATTGCAGCCATTGACATTTGTAAGACCATGCACAACTCCATTTCCCTTAGAGCGGGTCTGAACTTTGGGGGAGCTGCTCGGATGTGAGACTTAATGACTCTGTAATTGTCTCTAATGCGCTCCTGCTGTCAACGTGTCAAAGGAAGGATGCTGCAGCTCAAAGCAGATGATCGCAGATCAGTTCTGTTTTTACTGTTAGGAAAGGAAAATCACCAGGGAATTGATTTCAGAATCTCAAATGTTGCTCCAAGACATTTAACGAGAAAATACTCAAGCAAATGCTCATAACCTCATTTTGAAATTCTGTATAAAATTGACCTGTAAATTCTGTATAAAAAATACCAAATTATCTGGGCTGTGCACTCAAAACATATTTAAGCTTTTTTTTTTTTTTTTTAACATTGTAATTAATAATAAAATTGCTTCAAATTGAATTGAATAATCCTTACATATTATTCATATTATGAATTAAGAATTTTAAATGAGTAAAAACAAACTACAGCTTATTAAAACATGTTATGGGGGAATGGACCATTTAAGGTTAGGACCATTTATTTGATAAAAATATAGTAAAATAGTAATATTTTGAAATATATGCTAATACATATATTATGGTGAGTGTATAATGCCACGGATTAGCCTACCTAACGAAAGAGCAAAAAAGGTATTTGCAGTTTGCCTTTCATTTTAATATTGGCAGGCTTGCCCTGAGACTGTAGTGGAAATGAAATGAAAAAAGTGCATTTTATTTTTCACTTTGACAGGGACGATGCGTTGTCACAGTGAAAATTAAATAATTTGTTTTTCAATTTTGGCACATATTTTGCATACTATAATGAAATGGTTAATCGTTTTTTTTTTTTTTGTTGTTTTTTTCCCCTCCATTTAATTGACTTAAAACTGGCAGAAAATGCCTTCCACAGAATCTGATGCAGAGTCGGAGTGACACTTTTCTTCTTGAGATCAGATACAACGTGCATCTATTCATAGCTACTGAAAGAGCTGCTTTCCTCTCTCGCTCTCTGTTCTTTTTTTCCGCTCACTTTCTTTTCAAAAAGTGTGGCTTAGCAACGGATGCTGGGCGTGTAAAGTCAGGTCAGACGGACATGAGTGTTTGTGAGCACGTGCATGCCGGTATCCCAGCTCTACCACGCCACCATGTGGTCAGCCACAGTATCACCCACATATATATTTGCAATCCTGTTCTCAAAATGTCTAAATATGGTTTAAAATCCCGATTGTGTGATCGCAATTTTTTAGCTTGTTTTAAATTGTTTTTGACAGTTTTCATTTATTTATAAAAATATTTTTACAAGAACCATTATTATTAATGGAGCACCAATAATAGAGCATTAAATCATCATATTAGAATGATTTGTGAAGGATCATGAAAATACAGCTTTGACGTCACAGGAATAAATTACATTTTAAAATATATTCAAATAGAAAATGGTTCTTTTAAACTGTAAAAATATTTCACAATATTACTGTTTTACTGTATTTTTGATCAACAAAATTCAGCCTAGGCAAGAATAAGAGACTTTGTTTATTTATTCCAAACTCCAGTGTATACTATTATAAATACTGCATACATTTATTCAAATAAATAATGATAAGGTTTTACAAATGAGTATTTTTATATTTTACGACTTACATCTGTTTCTTTGGATTTCTTTCTTCTAGTTCCTTTAATTGATTTCTTTTTGTCTTTCTAACAGCAATGGAGGCCGAGCCGTCCCCCTCTCACCTCCAGACGAAAGCGTATGTTCGGCAGCTGCAGGTCATCGACAATCAGAACCTGCTTTTCGACATGTCCAGCAAGCTGGAGCCAAAAGACATGTGAAGGGACCAAGCGTACCTACAAGCCATATCTACAAAACCTCCTGTTCCCCCAATAAACCCAGACACCCAACCCTTCATTCTCCATTGCCACAGATCAACCCAGCTGGGCTGTCAATCATCTCAGGCTCCGCCTCCAAATCGCTGAACGAGGACATTTGTTCATGAAAATGGTGTGAAATGTGCTTTGAGTGATTCTGTGTCAATGTTAATTATGATCATGCATAGGGATCTGGATTCATTTCTACCTTTTATTTTTTTCGCTGTTCACGACTGAAGGGAAACCTGTCCTGATAGCACTGCCATCAGTTGAACTGAACCACACCGGAATAAGCTTTTCATCCGGGCCTTCAGAGAAACAGACTGCATTTTGGCCATTCATTATCCTAAAATACATGAGACAATCTGACCTCTTGAACTCTGGTCTTCCCTCTTCCCCTGCCAACATTGGCACTTACTGCACCCCTGTTTAGCTCGGCTGCAGTCGTTAGATCTTAGTGTTCTGAACAATATGGATCCCCAGCCATCAAATGAGTCCCGAATCCAAGACCAGCTCCAACGTACAGGATATTTCCAGAAATAACCTGAATAATGTAAATGATGAAGTCATAATACAGAAGAAATTCGCTTTAACTGGACATCGAAGTGAATGTACAGGAAATTGATTAGATCAATATTTTTGTCTTGTTTTTTCAAGATTTTTTTTTTTTTCTTGAAACAAAATTGCATAATAATAATACATTTAATATTTGCATATAAATTTACATTTAATAACACTAAATAATTGTAATATATTTAATATATAATTTAAATATATATAAAGAACACTACATTTTATTAGATTTATATTTAAAACAATAAAACTATTGTTTGTATACTCTGAAAACAAATTTTAATATCTTATGCAATTTTGCTTCTCAAATTAATTTGAATTAAAATGTAAATGTATCTTGTTTAAGGATGTTTAGATGTTAGTTCTGAAAAACAAGCAAAAATACTGATAATAATTTGTTTTTGCCGTCTTGAAGCCAAATTTAACTTTCACTGCTGTTAATTTATTAACGATTAGTAACAGACCAAAAAGGAAAAAGACCAAATGCAGTATTTTATCTTATGTTTGGACAGAACCACTTATAACGCTTTATGTAATATGCCGTCAATATTAGTAGTTCCTGCTGGCCCGGCTTCGTTTCAAGTCGAGCTTTACTTGGTCTTTACGAGCACTTGTTTTCAGTATGCCCTTGTGTTATGTTGAAAGGGCCAATGGAAAAGTTCATTCTCTTGACTGGAAAAGTGTTTATTTGCACCTGAGTTTTCTCCTGAACGATCCCAAGCTAATAAGTCAGGTCTTTGTACGGGAAGACTTGTCTTGGATTGGACTCTCTCAGGATCTCTTCCTGAGGTCATATAAGGGACGGTCTGTAAGGCCGCACTGTACATATGTCATGTAAATAGCAAAATAAATATGAATATGATTCTATTTTATGTAAGAGCTATGAGATGGACTCTCAAGAAGAATATTTGTTTTGTAAATCTAAGAAAAAAAGTATGTGTACAGTTTAAAAGGCGACGACCCAGCAGAGTCTGGTTTGCGATGAAAGAATTGTATAGCATATTCGCTGGTTTTGTTGTTTCGGTTTGATATCATTTCTTATCCACTACAGATGACTTGTACATATCCTCTGTTTTGGTTGCATAGTTTTTTTGTTTTTTGGTTTTTTTGCATTGTCTGTCTGCAATGGATGAATTGTACAGCATGTAGGTGGTTTAGTTGGATTTTGCGGTTTTTATTTGGTTAAAGTTTCTCATTTTGTTTTTATTTGACCTTTTTAAAGCGGGTATTTTCTTGTTGTTTTTGGTTTTGTACAGAAGTCCGTGTTTACAGTGCGATTCTCTGAAACTCAGACATGTCCAATGAAAGACACGGCGGGCTGGGCAGGCAATACTGCCCTGCCCCCTTTTCTTGACATGAGTCAAAGATGCATCTAAAATAAAGCCTCTTGTGATGAGCACTCGAGAGGCTCAGTGTTTATTTGGTGTAATAATGGTGTTGTGTTTTATATTGCTTAAAACCACAAAGCTTAATTTCTGGGGGAAAATGTTATTAAATACAGGGGTTTTAAAATAAGGATTCTCAAACCTTGACATTATGAATTATTATTCAGCACTATCAAACTACGAGGATCATATCGGTAGCCTACGCTCGGTTTTTGTCTCATTTTGAGTTCGACTTAAGACTTGCTCCAACTGAATAAATTGGCGAGTTCACAATTGCTGAGTTTACTGACTGACTGCAATCAGATCAGTCAAATTCAAACCTAATGTATTAAAGATTTAGTAACGTTACTGTAGTATGAAGCAGGGTGGGGCTAAAAGCTGTTAGAGTGGAACGAGGCCGCTGGAGCGATTGCTAATAAGAGACAGGCGCAACACACAGACGAGCGATTACACTTCTTCCAGTCATGCGTATGTTGGGTAACGCAGCGCTGTTTTATATTAGATACATCTGAGTGTGCTGAAAGTTCTGTTATAATGCTACTCTATGCATTCGCTCGGCAGCTACTAGGAGACTTTTTGCACACTGCAGTAAGCTAGATCGATATTAGGTATGGTAAAACATGGTACTCACGGTAAATCAAGTAAACAAGATATACAGTGCATCAGGAAAGTATTCACAACTTTTCACTTTTTCCACATTTTTGTTACAGCCTTATTCCAAAATGGATTCAATTAAATATTTTCCTCAAAATAATTACCCAAAAACAATACCCCATAATGAAGCACATTTGGCACCAATTACAGCCTCAAGTCTTTTTGAGTATGATGCTACAGGCACACCTGTTTTTGGGCAGTTCCTCCCATTCTTCTTTGCAGGACCTCTCAAGCTCCATCAGGTTGGCTGGGCACAGCCATTTTCAGATCTCTCCAGAGATGTTCAAATAGGTTCAAAGTCTGGGCTCTAGCTGGGCCACTCAAGAACATTCACAGAGTTGTCCTGTAGCCACTCTTTTGTTATCTTGGCTTTGTGCTTCGGGTCGTTGTCCTGTTGGAAGATGAACCTTCACCCCAGTCTGAGGTCCAGAACAGGTTTTCATCAAGGATGTCTCTGTACATTTGCTGCATTCATCTTTCACTCGATCCTGACTAGTCTCCCAGTTCCTGCCACTGAAAAACATCCCCACAGCATGATGCTGCCACCTCCATGCTTCACTGTAGAGATTATATTTCCTCCAGACATGACGCTTGCCATTCAGGCCAAAGAGATAAATCTTTATTTCATCAGACCAGAGAATTTTATTTCTCATGGTCTGACAGTCCTTCAGGTCCCTTTTGGCAAACCCCAGGCTGGCTGTCACCACTGGTGGACTCCAATCAAGTTGTAGAAACATCTCAGGTGGAACAAGATGATCAGTGGAAACATGATGCACCTGAGCTCAGTTTTGAGTGTTGTGGCAAAGGCTGCAGTGTGAATACTTATATACATGTGATTTACATGTGAAGTTGTCATTGTTTGTAGAATTTTGAGGAAAATAATGAATTTAATAAATTTTGGAATAAGGCTGTAACCACAAAATGTGGAAAAAGTGAAGCGCTGTGAATACTTTCTGGATGCACTGTAAACAATAAGATTTACTGTGTTGAGCTATAGAACAATGATTACATTTAACAATGAAACATTTGGGATAATATAATTACACAAGTCAACAAAATATATAACATAAATTGTGATTTTTGGATATTTTAAATCCAGAAATCTTGTGTCTTTGAGTTATGAAAATTTCTGAATGCTCTCAGCTGTATAATTTTTCTAACATAATGGGAATGTTACATTTGAATGTTCTCTAAACCATCTGTAACAAGAAGTTAGTAACATTTAAAAAAGAAAAATGTTGCTAAAATGTTGCAAAACGTTCCATGAATATCAAACAAATGAACATAAATATATAATTTTTGTGATAATGTTATTAAAGACCAGATAACTTTGAACGAATATTCTATTAACATTACTGGAAGAACTTTGAGAGAACCTTTCCAGAACATTAGGCAAAGTTCTGAGAATGTTCCCCGTTAGCTGTGACAGCACCAAATGGAATGGCAGAAATAATGACATTCCAAACATATGATGATATCCACAGAGGGCAACGCATTATTATTTTCTGCACTTATTTTTATGATAGACAGAAAAATAATAATGCACGGCCCCTGTGGTCTTCTGTATGTTTGTATGAATCAGTCATTATTTTTTGCAATGTCGCGTGGTGCTATAATTTCAACTCAACAAAACGTCATAGAAAATAAACCGCTCAACAATGTCAAACCTAATAGACTTTAAAAACAGACAAAATTGCTGTTGCTCAGCACATTGCTGCATTTATTATGACAGACTTATGCAATTATTGAACATGATGACGCTTATTTCAAATGGAGAACATTTTCCTCTTGTTCATGTGGTAGCAATTTACATGGCAGGGGTACAAAAGGAACTGAAACAATACAGAGGAAATGGAGTCGAGTTCGTAAAACAACTATAAAATCAATGATGTTCCTGCTTTACGTTAGGTGTCAGGCAAATGCACTCATAATTATGGAAATTACAATCAAATTACAAGTTGTTGCATTTTTTCCCTTCCACTTTGTTCCAAGCAGGTTGATGCATGTTTAATGATACCACAACGTAACATCTTTAAACATGTTATTCTGTACTCATTTTATTATTAGATTTCGATTTAAATACACTGTAGACACCGAAAATAAAGAGGAACCAACTATTACACCAGCAGGTAAGGAGAGAAACACAGAGCTCTTTCCTGTACATGGAAGCAAATTCATTTCATTAAAGGCAGCAGCTAAGCTAAGCTAAGCTAAAGTGTGAAATTTAAAAGCGTTAATAAGATTCAAAGTGTCCGTTTCCTCCATAACTCAGTTTGCTCGTTTTTACAGTGTAACACACGGGGGAAATTATTGAACATTTCCATGTTTCAACTGTGCCACCGTCTAGACATCCATACACATGGTCATCGTGTACTAGCCAGCACATTACAATAATAAATCCCAGCAAACAGAGGCTAAACAGAACTATACACAGCAAATATGACCATTTTGTTCCAACGTCTTAGGTCCTTGTCAACCCAGTGGGCTTCCATACGGATGGGAAATCACGGTTTCCTTTATATTGTGCAAATAAAAGAAAAAAAGCCCTCAAAATTGATTATTTTTGAGCTCTATATACATTTACTGCGGCGTCAATCATTGTCTAATCCTTTCAATTCAATTTCTCAAATAATGTTCTGCACTTGGTTGCTAGATAATGATGAGGTTTCTAGTCAGGGTTAAACAATCCACGAATTAAAAGCAGTAAAACTGAGATAATAGTCCCATATAATTAATGGAGAGAAAAATTTTGTTTACAGTCAGTGCTTGTCCTCGCTTGCTTGAAAAATTGTTTTTAGGCGACTATGACAATAAACATGACATAAGTCTTTTTGCAGTTTAAGATGATTGATGTACAAGACTTACCTGCAGAATATCAATGATTTTAAGATTCCTAGAATATGCCTATATATTCATTGCATCGTTTGACAAAACTCTGCTTTGTCCTTTGTATTCTCAGTGTTACCCTGTTGTTCAACATTTTAACCAATGTAAAATGACTTGTAATATTTAAATAAAATGTATTAAAAACTATATGAATATAAATCACCACATAAAAAGCTGGGGGTGGGGGTGTGAATGGAAGAACTCCAATACTCTTGAGGGTTTTTGATACTGTGCTGAGTCTTCCGGCATTTGAAAAACAAACTCTTCTCTTTGATTTCTATGGCTGATGTGAGAGGCCCAACAGTGAAGAGAACAGGCCACAGCTACCCTACCGATCTATAATCTGCACTCCACAGTGCTCAGGTGATCAGCAAATGATTTGTAATTCTTCAGTTTAGGCTGTATCCGAAACAGCTGAAAAATACACAGAAGTAGGAAGTCAACAAGGCACGTCCTAATTCAATGATTGTGTCACATATCCTGTCTACTAAGATACCTTCTTCAAGGGACTGATTTTTGAAGGCAGCATAGATGTATCCTTCACTGCCTATGATATCCCACAATCCTGTGTGTTCCATTCCCTGACAGCTAGGGTAAAAAATAAATATGGGGTTTGAAATGTTGGTGTTCATTTTTCTGAACTTTTTCCAATTTTGATGTAATTTCTAGCAAGACAATTAGTATTGTAGTAATTCAATATTTGACAGCAACATGGTGTCGGCCCAGATCTGGGCCACATCTGGTACATGTGGATTCAACGCATACCAGATGTGGGCAGGATCTGGGCCAACACTATGTTGCTGTCTGGGTCACCAAAGCACTCTCTATTTTGTTGCAGTCTATCCTATATCAGCTTTGTGTGCAAAAGCGCTGACTAGGTCAGTGAGGCAAGTCAGCTGCCTAAGCTTTCGGACACAGCCTAAAAAAAAAACGCAGGGTTTCGAGACGCTTCACATCAATGGGAAACTCGTGCGCGAGTCGCTGACAAAGCAGCACAGAATGTAGTTCAAGATGTTATTTTCTTACAATAGAAAAATAACGAAAAAAGCAGCACTGTAGAACACAAAATGCATTCTGTGTGAACCAGCGCTTACATTTATTGACGCACTGAATCGACATGCAAGAATCGAGATGCAAGAATTGACATAAGAATGGGTTTACGAAGATTTTACACGTAAATTATGTTTGTGTCAACACACTAAACTGAGGCCATTAAAGCATCAAATTCCTACAACTGCTGTCAAAATTCCAGTTTTTCCAGGAGTACAATTTAAAATAACACATTAAGGACAAAAAAAAAAAAAAAAAGAAGACTTATAAGAAGGCTTATAACACTACAAAACAACTAAAAGGAGATTCCACATCAATGTATATGGAATGATAATACTGAATAAATTCACGTCCAGCAGGACAGAGAATGAAAGCCAACAGAGATAAAACTTTAGGATTCTCCAGGACTCTCTGTAGTGCAATCCAAGTGCACTTACCATGGTCCCCGGAGACCAATACATTGGAGTAAACACACTAAGAGTCTGCTTAAAACAGAGAGGGCTGGTGAAAGATTTTGTGTAGCAATTAAGCAAGGCCATATTTCTGACTGATTCCGAATTCTTACACTGTCAGATTCTTACAGAGTCAGGCGACATTGCAGGGTTGACCGAGGCACACTGTGCAGTGCACATAAACACTGCACCAATTAACCACAGGGTGATGTTTCTCCTGTGAAGAAACCATTACCCATAAGCCCCTATTCATTCTACACTTCCATTACTATATCTTTTACACAGAAAGCAAACATGAGAAGCTCCTGAATGCTAACTCTAGATGTCAAGATTACACTTTTCACACCCTGTTTTCCAATTTTGCCAAACCCCAACCCCAAAAAAACCGACCATCTTTTTTTTGCCATGCAAAAATGGACTTTCACTGTATTATTTGCCTAGATGTGAAAAGTAAAGCCCTTACCCCATCTCCTCCCCCCAGCACATTGCTTAAGCGATTTTAAAATTTAAATATATATGCCAGAATATATACAAACAGTCCTCTTGTCAGTCACTGCTATACAGGCCACCCCTCACACGATCCTACACTTATTGAGGGTGCATGTAGGCATCCGTGCCGTCTTCGTACGGTAACCGTTTCGTTCTTTTCCTGCAAGCATGTGAGTGAACATTTATTAATGAAGAGGTTGTACATTCCTGCCGAGAGCAGAGAGGCTCATAATACCTTTAAGGGCGCTTAAAAAGAAACAAGGAGAACATGAATAAATGACTATAAAAAGGGCCTCCTGATGGCTAGACGTCCTGATGGCTAGACGTCCCTCAGGCATCTGGTACAGTGTTTGTTTTGTCCCCTCTTCGTCCCCGGTAACATTCCCTCAGCATGTTTCCTGTAGTTCATCAGGTTCTTCAGGTCATGGAGGAAAAATGTGCTCGGAGGGTAGAGTGGGCGGAGTTCAAGGCGTTTCTGTCGTTCTCTCCGTCAGTTCCACAGTGGAAGGCTTACGAAGGCTCCAAGCTCTTCAGAGCGCCAACCTTTGACTCCAAGTCAGTAATCTGAGATGGAAACACATTGGAGTTTAGTCCAGTTACACTTAATATTAACATTTATACACTTGGTAGATGCTTTTATTCGTAAGTAATTTAAATACTGTACAAAAGGCTGCATTTATTTGACAGAAATATAGTAAAAACAGTAATATTGTGAAATATTATTACAATTTAAAATAATGTATTCCTGTGATGGCAGAGCTGAATTTTCAGCATCATTACTCCAGTCTTCAGTGTCACACGATCCTTCAGAAATCATTCTAATACCCCAAATTTTGAAGTATTAGGGCTGTGCGATATTGAAGAAAAATACGACATGCAATACCTTCTTAAATAATGCAATATTCGATATGCGTTACGATATTGCTATTAGTGTGTAAAAACTATTTAAATTATATAAAAACTGAGAATGATACCATTTGTGTGTTACACATTCTTTCTGGGAAAAGAAAGAAGAATTCTTTCTGTAAAATGTACACTTTTTCACAATGTTGAAGTAGCCTATTAAAATCATTCAGATATCGCGTGCCGTTGTGATATGCATATCGCGATATGTACATTTGCGAGATTTCGATAATTTCGATATATATTGTGTAGCCCTACACTAAGTATGATAAATAATAACATATAGTGATGTTTGCTTTAGCAGAAATCAATATAATGTAGTATAAAAACTAGTATTTGCATTCAGCTATGTAGATCACACAGGCACTGTCGTCGTTTACATGCTTATTTTTTTCAGGACTACACTACCCCTTTCTGAATTTAATTCGGATTGAGCTCAATTGGATGTTTACACAAAGGCTTTTCAGTCCGATTGAGCTCATTCCGATTATTTGGTGCACTTAAACATACAAAACTAATTCCAAAAAAGTTGGGACACTGTACAAATTGTGAATAAAAACAGAATGCAATGATGTGGAAGTTTCAAATTTCAATATTTTATTCAAAATACAACATAGATGACATATCAAATGTTTAAACCAAGAAAATGTATCATTTTAAGGGAAAAATAAGTTGATTTTAAATTTCATGGCATCAACACATCTCAAAAAAGTTGGGACAAGGCCATGTTTCCCACTGTGTGGCATCCCCTCTTCTTTTTATAACAGTCTGCAAACGTCTGGGGACTGAGGAGACAAGTTGCTCAAGTTTAGGAATAGGAATGTTGTCCCATTCTTGTCTAATACAGGCTTCTAGTTGCTCAACTGTCTTAGGTCTTCTTTGTCGCATCTTCCTCTTTATGATGCGCCAAATGTTTTCTATGGGTGAAAGATCTGGACTGCAGGCTGGCCATTTCAGTACCCGGATCCTTCTTCTACACAGCCATGATGTTGTAATTGATGCAGTATGTGTTCTGGCATTGTCATGTTGGAACATGCAAGGTCTTCCCTGAGACGATGTCTGGATGGGAGCATATGTTGTTCTAGAACTTGGATATACCTTTCAGCATTGATGGTGCCTTTCCAGATGTGTAAGCTGCCCATGTCACACGCACTCATGCAACCCCATCCCATCAGAGATGCAGGCTTCTGAACTGAGCGCTGAGAACAACTTGGGTTGTCCTTGTCCTCTTTAGTCCGGATGACATGGCGTCCCAGTTTTCCAAAAAGAACTTCAAATTCGTCTGACCACAGAACAGTTTTCCACTTTGCCACAGTCCATTTTAAATGAGCCTTGGCCCAGAGAAAACGCCTGCGCTTCTGGATCATGTTTAGATATGGCTTCTTTTTTGACCTATAGAGTTTTAGCCGGCAACGGCGAATGGCACGGTGGATTGTGTTCACCGACAATGTTTTCTGGAAGTATTCCTGAGCCCATGTTGTGATTTCCATTACAGTAGCATTCCTGTATGTGATGCAATGCCGTCTAAGGGCCCGAAGATCACGGGCATCCAGTATGGTTTTCTGGCCTTGACCCTTACGCACAGAGATTGTTCCAGATTCTCTGAATCTTTGGATGATATTATGCACTGTAGATGATGATAACTTCAAACTCTTTGCAGTTTTTCTCTGAGAAACTCCTTTCTGATATTGCTCCACTATTTTGGCCGCAGCATTGGGGAATTGGTGATCCTCTGCCCACCTTGACTTCTGAGAGACACTGCCACTCTGAGAGGCTCTTTTTATACCCAATCATGTTGCCAATTGACCTAATAAGTTGCAAATTGGTCCTCCAGCTGTTCCTTATATGTACATTTAACTTTTCCGGCCTCTTATTGCTACCTGTCCCAACTTTTTTGGAATGTGTAGCTCTCATGAAATCCAAAATGAGCCAATATTTGGCATGACATTTCAAAATGTCTCACTTTCAACATTTGATATGTTATCTATATTCTATTGTGAATAAAATACAAGTGTATGAGATTTGTAAATTATTGCATTCCTTTTTATTCACAATTTGTACAGTGTCCCAACTTTTTTGGAATCGGGTTTGTAGATAATGTATGAGTGAATGAGAATTGGCAGTTTCTAGAAATACTGATTTCCAAACACACCTTCTCTTGGAGATTTTCTGTCTCCACTTTGTGGCTGGCCTCTGACTCCTCTTGTGCTCTGCGCTGCGCAGTCTCCTTCTTCAAATACTCAATCTCTCTGCATTAGGAAACACGCACATATACACAACAGAGTTTAAACCCTTTCGCTCGGTCACACGAAGGAGTTTTGACTAAATCCTTCAACCACAAACCCCATGATACATGCTTATTTTTGTTTTGTAATCCTGATTATATTGAGTCTGACTCGTTATTATCCACAACTCCCCGCACTCACTTCTGCTGGTACTCTTTGATGAGGCGTTTGGCTTTGCTGTACTTGCGCTCCAACGCCTGGTACTGTGTCTGCGTCTCTTTCAGGTGCTCATCCACTGCCTGGCACAAGCTCTGAGCCTCCATCCAATAGCCCTCCAACTTCTCCATCCGCTCCTTATTCTCTCTCACCGTCTGCTCCAACTGAGCCCTCTCCATCCGCCAGCGCAGCTTATCCTGCTCAGCGTGAGCCAGCTAGAGAGAGAGACAGACATCTTGTCACAAGGGTAAATAAAGGTTGTCTAAAGATCTCTTACAAATGTTTATTATTCTGAAACCTTAAATCTAAAGCAAGCAAACAAAATGACATGTACAAGCGTGGTCTGTGACGGTCAGCCATACCTTCCTCTTGAGCTGCTGGATCTCAGCCTGGGTCACAGCATGTTTAATCTGGAGCTGGAGACACAGAGATGGAGGCATCCACAGGAAACAAATGTTAATGTACATAATGTACATTTTTCTTGATTACTGATTTAATATCTTACAAAACAAAATGTCTACAAAACAACTTAAATTAAATTATATAATAATTATATAATAATATATTTGGCACTTTTAATATTATTTTATTTTGAATAAGGTTTAAAAATGCTAAATAGTTATCCATCGTTACTTACAATTCTACATTGAAGCATATGATTCTGGATTTGAAATGAAGTGTGAATGCAATTTTTTTTAGAAGAACAGATTTATAATAATCTGTACATACACTCACTTAAAGGATTATTAGGAACACCATACTAATACTGTGTTTGACCCCCTTTCGCCTTCAGAACTGCCTTAATTCTACGTGGCACTGATTCAACAAGGTGCTGAAAGCATTCTTTAGAAATGTTGGCCCATATTGATAGGATAGTATCTTGCAGTTGATGGAGATTTGTGGGATGCACATCCAGGGCACGAAGCTCCCGTTCCACCACATCCCAAAGATGCTCTATTGGGTTGAGATCTGGTGATTGTGGGGGCCATTTTAGTACAGTGAACTCATTGTCATGTTCAAGAAACCAGTTTGAAATGATTCGAGCTTTGTGACATGGTGCATTATCCTGCTGGAAGTAGCCATCAGAGAATGGGTACATGGTGGTCATAAAGGGATGGACATGGTCAGAAACAATGCTCAGGTAGGCCATGGCATTTAAACGATGCCCAATTGGCACTAAGGGGCCTAAAGTGTGCCAAGAAAACATCCCCCACACCATTACACCACCACCAGCCTGCACAGTGGTAACAAGGCATGATGGATCCATGTTCTCATTCTGTTTACGCCAAATTCTGACTCTACCATCTGAATGTCTCAACAGAAATCGAGACTCATCAGACCAGGCAACATTTTTCCAGTCTTCAACTGTCCAATTTTGGTGAGCTTGTGCAAATTGTAGCCTCTTTTTCCTATTTGTAGTGGAGATGAGTGGTACCCGGTGGGGTCTTCTGCTGTTGTAGCCCATCCGCCTCAAGGTTGTGCGTGTTGTGGCTTCACAAATGCTTTGCTGCATACCTCGGTTGTAACGAGTGGTTATTTCAGTCAAAGTTGCTCTTCTATCAGCTTGAATCAGTCGGCCCATTCTCCTCTGACCTCTAGCATCAACAAGGCATTTTCTTTTTCCCTTTTCACACCATTCTTTGTAAACCCTAGAAATGGTTGTGCATGAAAATCCCAGTAACTGAGCAGATTGTGAAAAACTCAGACCGGCCCGTCTGGCACCAACAACCATGCCACGCTCAAAATTGCTTTAAATCACCTTTCTTTCCCATTCTGACATTCAGTTTGGAGATGACCAGGACCAGGACGACACCCCTAAATGCACTGAAGCAACTGTCATGTGATTGGTTGATTAGATAATTGCATTAATGAGAAATTGAACAGGTGTTCCTAATAATCCTTTAGGTGAGTGTATAATGTCCATTTTACAGCTTATTGATTGTAACAAAATATTGATTGGTGACAGACAGACAGACAGATAGACAGATAGATAGACAGACAGACAGACAGACAGACAGACAGACAGACAGAGAGACAGATAGATAGACAGATACAGAGAGACAGACAGATACAGAGACAGATACAGACAGACAAATAGAGACAGACAGACAAATAGAGACAGACACAGACAGACAGACAGACAGACAGACAGACAGACAGACAGATACAGACAGACAGACAGACAGACAGACAGATAGATAGATAGATAGATAGAGACAGATACAGACAGACAGACAGACAGACAGATACAGACAGATAGATAGATACAGACAGACAGACACATACCTGACTGATACAGACAGACAGACAGACAGACAGACAGACAGACAGACAGATAGATAGATAGATAGATAGATAGATAGATACAGACAGACAGACAGACAGACAGACAGAGAGATAGATAGATAGAGACAGATACAGACAGACAGACAGACAGACAGACAGATAGATAGACAGACAGACTGATACAGACAGACAGACAGACTCTACATTCATAATGTTATTGGATATTAGTAAGTCAATAATGCCAGTTTGAACAGGTTTGCACATTTTTTTCTGGTCATGTGTTTAAAAGTGGCCAGGTTTAGAAGTTCCTTGTATGTTCGACTGACCTCCTTAAACTTGTGAGTGAGTTTCTCTGGGTCCATCTCCACAGGAGAAAGCATGTCTTCATTCTCTGCCAGGTCAAACACCTCGATGGCATTAGGAAACATGGGGCTCATCTCTTCTTCTTCATCTGTGGCATATTCGCCCGTCTGAACATAGACAAGAAATTGAGAGAGACAAATAAAGACATTGAGACACATGCCTTTTTTTCGTGCAAATACAGTTTCTATATCTGTTCTTTATGTATTTTGAAGCAAAAGAAGTTTATGTACAGGACTTCTGGGTATGTATTGGTGTTAATAACATTAACCACTAGATGTCAGAGTTAAGCTAGACAGAAACCAATCGGATCAAGGGGAAAATGCATGCCAGGACACTGTAAAAAAAACAACAAAAAAAAAAACCTGTGACTGGCCAACCACCATTTTGAATTGACTGTGCAACTGCAGGAAGATGAAGTAAAGCCAGACAAAAGCAAACTGAAAGAACTGCAACCACTTGATACATTGATGTGCCATATTTGAAGTGATTTGGGAGCTGTCGAGACCTTAGAGTGACCTTAAATAAACAAAAACAAAGTCTCTTGTGTATTTCTGAGAGATTGCATGCCCCAGCATATCTGAAATAAAACAACCACCATGTTCTCCACATCCCAAAACAGCAATTACGCTGACCCCAAAAGCCTGTCGTACACCCAACACTCCCTAAAAGCCACTGCAAATACACCACTATTACAAACATCCTTTTAACAATGGACTTCCCTGCAAATTAGGGCATGAGCAGGCAAACTCTCGCACAATGACTTCCTGTCTGGATGAGTGAACAGGGTGAACTCCTATCAGGTAAACAGCCACAGTTCATGACAAATATAACAGAAATGTCTCGGTTCCTCTGATGTAACGTTATGTTCTTGTTAATAATGACCTTATACAGTCTATTTTGTAGGTTAGTATCAGTTACAGAGCATTACAAGAAAATAACACAGAATCACAATATCTTATTATCACATCTTAAAGGGATAGTTCACACAAAAATTAAAATTCTGTCATCATTTGCTTACCCTCAAGTTGTTCCAAACCTGTATTTTGTTTCCTCCATACTATGGAAGTCAAAGGGATCCATCAACTGTTTGGTTACCCATATTCTCCACAATATTTTGTTTTGTGTTCAGCAGAAGAAAGAAATTCATACAGGTTTAGAACAACTTGAGAGTGAGTAAATGATGACAGCATTTTCATTTTTGGGTGAACCTCAACCCAATACAGTTGAGGCCATATAATGTTTCTATTCAATTGTCATTTGTCACTGATGGGCTAATGACATAAGAATATAACAGAGAATTTATAAAAATTGTAAAATGTAAAAACAAAAAAAGAAATTTACACACACACACACACACACACACACACACACACACACACACACACACACACACACACAAACACACAAACACACAAACACACAAAACACACAACACACACACACACACACACACACACACACACACACACAGTTTTCTCTGGAAAATACACATGTATAGACTGATTATTGAAATCTTGAAATTTAAGATGTAATAATTTCAAAGTATATTTTACATTTACTTCACATAGTTAAAGAAATATATAATAAAAACAACTTTTTATTAAGCTAAATAATTTTAAATTATTGTAATGCACTATTATTAATATATTTAGTTTGATCCAATCCAATATATAAAACTAAATAATACAAATATATACTTGTATATGTTATGTAAGTCTTTACTAAAGTCTTGAATAATTGTGTGTCCTTCCTTGCTGGATAAAATTATTTAAATACATACATACATACATACATACATACATACATACATACATACATACATACATACATATATATATATATATATATATATATATATATATATATATATATATATACTCTGTATTTACAAATGTGTTTTTCTATCTCAGTGAGCCCAGTTTGTCATTCTGTCTCCCTTGGTTCATGTGTCGGTCTGAACTCTGCCATGTGGGTGAAGTAGCAGGCAAACTGTCTGTTTTGGCACTTGTCAAACGTTAAGACAACATTAGACTGACGTGCGCTCAGTGTGGCGGAGGAGAACGTGCTGAGAGGGCACTGAGTTGGCAGATTAAGCCATGAGATGCACTGTGATGGAATTCTGCCCTACCCAATATCTCCAAGAATATCAGATGCGAGAACTTGTGAATCTTTAACATCTTAATTATTAATCAATTCCCTTCACGCCATTGCTATGTGGGCAGGTGTGGAGGACAATTATGAGACATGCACAGGATAATTATGAGACATGCAAACGATGTACAGGTTGAACATGTTAAAGCAATGAATGTTTTAAATCAGAGCTCATTATTGTTATTTCATAGTTCCTGTTTGATGAATGAATGAAATGTTGACATCATGTCTTCCACAGTATGCACAAAATCACTTCTAATAACCCATCATTAAGGAGCACAGCTAGATGAATGCAATTAGTATTAGCTGTTGAAAACACTTCTTTTAATTTAACTTGATTTATGGGTTTTGAGCATCTTAAACATGTCATAAACAACTGAGTGTGTGTGGATGCATTGCCAAGAACAAGGTAAAATGTCATTCCTCCATAAATCTGTCATATACTCATAAGTGAAAATTATATGTTAGAGATGTAAAAACAAGCTGTTGCAGATAACTAAATTTATATGATTACAGTCTCTGAAGTAAACGAAACACTATGTCTGACATTAGTCACTTGACACCACCTCTTTGTCTATAATATTTACAGTATTTGTGTTAAGCATTTCCTAACATGGAAAGTTTGTCCTTTCCACCCACACAGTTTTACAAAGTTTTTAATGAATAAAAAAATTCAATGTGGTTATAGGACCGTCTTAATCACAGCCTTGTCAGCGGCCGTCTGTTTCTCAACTTTGTATTGGGATGAGTGGGGTTTAGGAGACTCAGTTTGTATTTGCCTTGAATTTTAAACGGTAATCTTGTGTCCGTATTTCGTAAGAAATCTGCTGACCGTCAGTGCATGTTACGTAAAAGTATACACACACTGGCTGGGATTTCCAGTCTAACTTATAAATCTGAGGTCAGAGGCGCAAACAAGGAGTAACATATGCAATGCATAGGGGTGCCACTCAATTGGAGGCAAAATAATAGATTTACTAGATGTTCTATAACCCACAAATATCTAAAAGTAATTTTATAATTTTTTTTATCATTTTGCAATAGGTTTATATTCAAGCCCCCAAAACATTTTCAAGTCTCAAAGCTAAATATACAACTTTCACATTTTTTGTGTGCTAAACTCTTTATCTTTTTGATGACATGAACCTCTCAAACTTTGGCAAAATCTACAATAATTTTTTTTTCTGAAGTGCTCATGTTAACAGCCTGCTAACTTCTAAACCACCTGAAAAACACAGGGCGAATCGATGACATTGATGACACGTCAGTGTACAATGAATGAGTGTGCATGAAAAAAATTAGTCGCTGAAAAAGTCTATCTCACAGTCACTGGCAAAATATATAATTAAAGCTGCAGTCCGTAACTTTTTTTTGAGCAAAAAAAGATTTGAGCAAAAATCAATTTGAGCAAGTACATAACCAGCCAGTGTTCAAAACTATCTGCTTACCTTAGCTCGATTCACAATGGTAAGCTTGTAATAATGTTTTTAATTCCAGTGGTACTGGTGGATTTCCACGGGAAATTCGAGCATATCTTTGCGTCATTACATCACATCTGTCCACATAAAGAAGGTGTCCCGGCTAGTAGGCTGTATTGCGTGTGAGGATGTTGGAGATGGAGATTTATAGCCTTTTCTCACAGCACTTGATATAATTAAACTTAACAATTTGATGGCGGATCCAGAAAGGTTCAAACTACAATCACCAGTGACAACTGGAGATTCACCCGTTGGAAAATGTAAAAGACTTCGGACTTTCGGAGTGGCTACAGAAAGGAAAGAGACTTCAACCGGGCTTCAAAACAAGGATAAAAAGGGATTTTGAAAGGTGGCGTGAACTCTGTGTTTTGAAGGGGGTTTGACGTGATATGATAAGTGATCGTTAGATTTAATCATCGCGATTTATTGCAATGCTTTTCCCCCCCTAATTTGGTCAGAACAAAAGCTACTTACTTGTTCAGATGACATTCTTATGTTGTATGAATATTCTTATGAATCTGTGATTCCGAATGACAGTATCCACACCGGTGTGGTGACTGACAGCCGCACAGTCAAAACATTGGATTCATCCGCGCTGTGCAATATTGCCAACTATTTTCCAAGGAAAGTAGCTAAAGCCTGCCCAAAAAGTCGCTAAATGTCGCTAGATGACGTCATGCGTCACTTAGCATATCTGTGATGTTACCACGTCATACTTGTGTTCTGCCTGCCTAATGTGTTTTCTCTCCTAATCCATGCTCACATACTGTATTTTAAAATAATATAATACAACGACTGTCCAATAAATATATTCTCATTTACTATATCTTTTTTGTCATACAATAGAACAAGTATGATATAGTGAATGACTAAATTTCTATGTTTAAAATAATCTGAATCGAGAGAGGTCAGAAACTGGATGAACTAAAGCTCTGTGATAGTGAGTAATATAAGTGATAAGCACAAGAGAAGAAAGGAAATCATAACGGGTCAAACTAAATTCTTTAAATATAAAGCAGATAAGTGATAAATCTGTGTGCAGCTCGCTCATTCATGCCTGTCGGCTGCTGTGTGCGTGCACCGGCATGCGCTGCTGCTCCTCTCAGCCATTCACTGAACAGGGTAGACGCAGAGACAGGTGTGATGGCAGGGAGAAAGCAAGACCTTGCGCACGCAGGACAATACTGGCGACATTTGTAAAGTAGCTGACGTTTGTCCAAAAAGTCGCTAGATTTGTTGCTAGTCGCTTTTTTGGAAAAAAAAGTCGCTAAAGGGGTCTGAAAAGTTGCTAAATATAGCGACGAAGTCGCTAAGTTGGCAACACTGGTGCTGTGCCGAGGCACAACTCACGTAAAGTTGATAATTCCGTGAATAACTGCAATTGCAGATTTCGAACAGAGATGGCGACAAAGAGGAAACACTACAGACTGCAGCTTTAATACACTCACCTAAAGGATTATTAGGAACACCATACTAATACTGTGTTTGACCCCCTTTCGCCTTCAGAACTGCCTTAATTCTACGTGGCATTGATTCAACAAGGTGCTGAAAGCATTCTTTAGAAATGTTGGCCCATATTGATAGGATAGCATCTTGCAGTTGATGGAGATTTGTGGGATGCACATCCAGGGCACGAAGCTCCCGTTCCACCACATCCCAAAGATGCTCTATTGGGTTGAGATCTGGTGACTGTGGGGGCCATTTTAGTACAGTGAACTCATTGTCATGTTCAAGAAACCAATTTGAAATGATTCGAGCTTTGTGACATGGTGCATTATCCTGCTGGAAGTAGCCATCAGAGAATGGGTACATGGTGGTCATAAAGGGATGGACATGGTCAGAAACAATGCTCAGGTAGGCCGTGGCATTTAAACAATGCCCAACTGGCACTAAGGGGCCTAAAGTGTGCCAAGAAAACATCCCCCACACCATTACACCACCAGCAGCCTGCACAGTGGTAACAAGGCATGATGGATCCATGTTCTCATTCTGTTTACGCCAAATTCTGACTCTACCATATGAATGTCTCAACAGAAATCGAGACTCATCAGACCAGGCAACATTTTTCCAGTCTTCAACTGTCCAATTTTGGTGAGCTTGTGCAAATTGTAGCCTCTTTTTCCTATTTGTAGTGGAGATGAGTGGTACCCGGTGGGGTCTTCTGCTGTTGTAGCCCATCCGCCTCAAGGTTGTGCGTGTTGTGGCTTCACAAATGCTTTGCTGCATATCTCGGTTGTAACGAGTGGTTATTTCAGTCAAAGTTGCTCTTCTATCAGCTTGAATCAGCCGGCCTATTCTCCTCTGACCTCTAGCATCAACAAGGCATTTTCGCCCACAGGACTGCCGCATACTGGATGTTATTACCTTTTCACATCATTCTTTGTAAACCCTAGAAATGGTTGTGCGTGGAAAATCCCAGTAACTGAGCAGATAGTGAAATACTCAGACCGCCCGTCTGGCACCAACAACCATGCCACGCTCAAAATTGCTTAAATCACCTTTCTTTCCCATTCTGACATTCAGTTTGGAGTTCAGGAGATTGTCTTGACCAGGACCACACCCCTAAATGCATTGAAGCAACTGCTATGTGATTGGTTGATTAGATAATTGCATTAATGAGAAATTGAACAAGTGTTCCTAATAATCCTTTAGGTGAGTGTATATAATATAATATAATATAATGAAACACTTGCAATTAATATGTTAATTTAAATTTTTTAATTTAAGTCTAATGGTTTAGAGATTAAGAAACATGTTTGAAAATAGAAATTAGGGCTGCACTATTTAGGGAAAAAAATCTAATTATGATTTTTCTGATAAAAATTGTGATTGTGATTTTTAAAAAAATTCAGGTTTGCTGTGGTTGTTTGTAGGGCTTCACAATTTGGTCAAAATTTGATATATCAAAAATATATCAATATGGATATAAAATAATAATAATAATAATTATTATTATTATTATTAGTGTTATTAATACATAAATATTACTAAAAGAATGAGAAATATTACTGTTGTAATATCTCACTTTAATTTGCAAGTATAAAATTACACTACTAATAGTTATGGCTGTCTTGATTTCTTTGTTTTCAAACATTAAACTATCAAAAGTTTAAGCTTAGCTTAGAAATTTAGCGCTTCTCATTAGAAGTATGTGAAGATGGTTGGCTCATGTTGTGTTCCCAAATGCACGTTAAAATGTGACAATCTGCATTAGTCACAAATTGAAACGGTTGACTGTTAAAGGCTCCTTTGCGTATCTTATGAAGTTTTACCTCTTCGTCCTCTTCCATGTAGGGGTTGTAGCGTTGCTCCATCATTTCTCTCTGCCATCTCTCCTGTTCCAGTGTCTGCTGGATCAGCTGGGCCACCTCACTCTGTTCCCCTGGCTTCTCTCGGCCAATCACAAACCTGCAACACAAACACCAGTCAATCAGGTGACCTAGTGGATTAGCTGTCAATCCTGTGGTGTTTTGAGGGGTGATGTTTAGTTCAAATATAAGGAAAAGACCTGCATTATAAAACCTGAAAGGCCCTCAAAAACTTCACCATCCTGATGTATGTCTTTGACTGTATTAAAAGTGGCTGATTGTCAGTCGAGGTATTCCACAAAAATAAAAGTTATTATTAAACATGTTCTCTCCCACTGGGCTTAAGCCTTGTCTATTAATCACATTTTCCATTTCCCTGCACTACAATCATAGACCATCCACGCCTAGCCAGGGCAGATTAAAAGAAAACAGGACGCAGATGCGTGAGCTTGTTTGAATTGCCACAACTATCCAATCCCTCATTTTGATTGTAGATACAACCACACAGGTCAAAGCAACTGAAAGCAGCTATCTATTTGATACACTGCATTATAAAGGCAATATTAGAGATGATAGTGAGTCAGTATCTGACAAAAGAGACCACAGAAGATAATGCTGGATTAACTAGAGGGAAATTACGTTCTAATACACTAAAGCCTGAGGTCTACCTAAATTCATCAAAAATCTAGAAAAAGTGCATCAGTTTTTAAGCATCAGTGTAACAGTTTTTAACACTTTTTAACACAATAATACTTTTTGATTATTATTTACAATTTTGAGGGGATTTATGATGACATTTTCATTAGCTATTTTTTTCCCATTAGAAATAATATATTTATTATATTTTTTATTATTTAAAAAAATGCTATATTATGCTATATTTTTAAAATCTACTTTTTTTTTAAAGTGAGAATAGTGCCACCTGGAGCTGTTAAAAAACAAAAAACGTGTAATGTCGTCAAAGATTGTAGATATAGAAAGACGGTTCACTCTTGTTACTCATGAATGGGAGAAACTGCAACGTGCAATATGGTGGAATAGTCCCGCCTTCTAAAGTAAAAGAGCCAATCGCTGTTTGGTAAAGTCATTGCGTCACCGCAGCTGCTGTTAGAAGCTCCAGTTCCCATAGAAACCTGAGACTCACACTTAGGACTGCACATGCGCATTGGCTCGTTTAGCCTGAAAAATAACCATTTTTAACGCGATTTGAGCATAAAAAACTTTTATGGGACAGTTCAAGTTAGATTTTGTTGCTGATTTGAAATATCTTATTAAATTGTAAATTCGGCAAACAGTTTATAAGATTCCAGGATTCCCCCATTCAAATAGATAGGACTTGGTCTTGTATGCCTGAAATAGCTCCCCGGAGCCGTTGCAAATATGGCCGCCGAGTGAACAGACTTTCCTCGATAGGGACTTTGATGTCGTGTAACCACCTGTATAGCTCCCTATATAAAAATATATAGAGGCTTTTGGAATCCCGTTGTTTTTAAATATAATTTCTTAATTTTATCAGGTTTTGCATTTAGATATATATTTAGACACTACTTTTTGTCAAGGTTTAGATATTTTTTGTTACATAAGTATCAGATTTTGCATTATGATTACAATCAAACATTACAATTTTGTTAGAAAGGGAACACATGGAAAACATTTTGTTACTTAGTATTTGATCATTAAAAAATTAAATGGATAGCGATAATTCAAAACACTTCATACAAACATTTTGCAATGAATTTGTATTTTATTTAGTTTAATTCAATAAAGGGTAATTCAACTTTAGAAGGGAACAGCAATTATGATCTAACAGTAAACATATAAACTAACATAACAGCAAATACAAATCAAACAGTAGATGCAGTCTTACCCGTTCATTTCTGTGTGTGTGTGTGTGTGTGTGTGTGTGTGTGTGTGTGTGTGTGTGTGTGTGTGTAAGAAAGACCAAAGAGGCCCAGAGAGTTAAGCACCAAATCACTATTACAATGATTAAGAAGGATCATGTGACACTGAAGACTGGAATAATGATGCTGAAATTTCAGCTATGGCATCATAGTAATAAATAAAATTTTTATCTATATAAAAATAGAAAACAAATATTTTAAATTGTAATAATATTTCACATTACTACTGATTTGATAAAATGCAGCTTTCGTGAGAATAATAGACTCCGCTATGCAAATGTTTTGTTTCCTTACTTGACAGTGCCGCTGGTGTTCCTGAGGACTGATGCAGCGAAATTCTGGGTCACGCCCACCAGACTGGTTCCGTCCACCTCCACGATCAAGTCATTCACCTGGATCCTACCGAAAGGAAAAAGAACCAGGATAACAGCTCAAGTAGAAAAAAAGCGCATCTGTAAAATGGCTGCTACAACTTGGGCCAAGCTACTGATCAATCTCATCACTCTTTGTGTAAAGAAATTGACATTGCCAAAAAAGTAATTTATTCAGCCTGAAATAGACCTGAAAACTGACCGACAGCAGCAGTGAATCATTGCCTCACTTAACTAAACCACTTCTTGTATTCCAGGCCGTTAAAATGATCGACCGACCCTCTCAGTCACAAAACATGTCAAACTATCCAACCCCGTCCAAAATGGCCCCGGGCAGCCTGTTTGTCAGGGCAGCCGTAGGTTTGATTGACAGCAGAAGAACCAGGTGCCAGAAAGTAAGGATGAGGTCGTTTCTGAGCGCTAAAGTCAGTCCCATTCAATATCTAGGCGCTTGGGAAGACACATGTGGTTACAGCTCATTTCAGCACTGGCTTATTAGATTTGTATGTCTCCTGTGGCTTCTAGGTTTCTAACTGTCATGGCAAAATGAGAAGGAAGCCACTGCAATGCACCATGAACCTAGACTCAAGACCGGAGAGAAATAATAACGTTATGGATTTTTATTAAGAATCATAACACTCGCTGAATCTCCTGCGATTCGTCATGAGCAAAAGTGGGCTTCTCTAGGCTGAATCACTGTTATGTTTTAAAACCTCTTGAGCTTGACAGGAAGTAGAAGTAGCTTCTCCATGATTTCCACGACACACTCCAGAGTCTGAAGATCAATTCGATTCTACTGAATTTAGATCAATAAACTACACCATCCTTTCTTCCATTCATGTGTGTTGACTGAATTCTCAGTCAAGTATGATGAACTTTTGTAAAATGACAAAAGCATAAATGTGTTCTCATATCAGTCTAAAAAAGCATCAGCATCACAGTTTCCACTGCCTATTGATTCCTCTGTGACTTGGCATTTAATCCATTTTGCCGACTTAACTGATGAAAACAGATGTCCTGATAGTACAGATGGACAGAAGGTAAAGGAATTCCACTTTCTTTTCACTCTTTCATATTCGCTTAAATCCATATAAATCATACTCGTGCCCATTAATTCTCTTACTGACCTTCCGTCTCGGTGGGCAGCTCCTCCTTCCGTCACCGTCTTGACAAAGATTCCCAGTTTTTCTAGGCCCATGTCTGCACCGGCACCCATCCCGATAATGCTGATTCCCAATCCGTCTTTATCTGACCGGAAGGAATCACAGTGTTATTCATGACTAGCTCATTTGTCTCGTAAATGAACACAATACCAAGTTTTAATATGCGGAAGCATAAGCAGGATTTGAGAGCTAGTGGAATTTTTTGTGAATGACACTTACATTTTAGCCTGTTCTAAATATAAATTAATTGTTTCAGAAAATGTGGAATATAGCTGATGAGTCACACTAACTACTTTCACTCTTTCCCCACCAGCGTTTTTAAAAAAAGTTGCCAGCCACCGCCAGGGTTTTTGATAATTTTCACAAAAATGTAATGGCCCATAGAATATGTTTTTGTAAGAATATCTGAACATGCAATATATCAAAATCAAGAATAGACCCTCTGCTTTTAAACAAACAAACAAAATGTATTCTAGCTTCATGCATTTCTTTTTTATCAACACTTGGTGGGTAATTTTCATAAAATAAGCAACATTTTGAACAAAAAGCTGTGAAAATCACGTTTTTGTCAAAGACTACATCCAGATCAGATTCAGAGCGATGATCAAACACAGATGGAGTAGATCGAGTCTAACAACACCCCTAATGCTTGCACAATCCTATAGCTCGTCCTGGGTCGCCATTTCATTCAGTAACATTAGGCAGTTTTGATTTATATGATGTTTAATGTTGATGTTTTGATCAGGAGATTCTGTACTCATTCAGAATATGTGTAACAGCGCCCCCTAGCATCTAACAGTAAAAACCTGGAAATGCTGTGTTTGGCAGGGAAGCGTTTTCTCAAAAATAATGGAAAATTCCATGTTTGGCAGGAAAAAGTTAATAGTTATTTATGGTGTTTTTGATGGTGAGTAAATAATGACAGAAACATTTAAATGTTGACCAGGGCTTGACGTCAACACCTGCCAACCCACCAAATGCGGGTGGACTTCAGCAGTGGCGTGTAACTTTTATTTTTTGCAGATTAGATACATGATACCAGCTGCGCTTTCTCGTTCTCTCATCTCTCCGACAGTGAGTTACACACAAACCCGCCTCCCCTCACTCACTCGTTTCATTTGGTCCGGATGAATATTGTTGGTGTTACAGGGCTTGAATTTCTGTGTGGGATCGCGTGTATTGAGCATAGTTTTACTTATTCCCGCAGATTTTGTGCTCACACCCAAAGTGCGCACATATAAAGTCGCCTCTCAGTACTAAACTGAGTTCTTTTTTGCTGCTTATTGCGCTTAAACAGTCAAGTACACACAAAATAGTCAAAATGCCGGTCTTGGTTTTAAGTGAACATAAACAGTTGAGAGAAAATGCATGTGTAACAGTATAATGGATCCATGCACGAGGTCTTAAAACTTGAAAGCAGCCTAATATACCTGCTTCAAATAATGAGATAATATAAAAATATCTATATGGGAGTTTTTCCTATGGTATCGATGTCAAAATTATAAAAATATAAAAATTATAAATTAAAAAAAAATTAATAACACTAAAATAAACATAAATTAAAGCTATATAGAAATATATATATATATATATATATATATATATATATATATATATATATATATATATATATATATATATATATATATATATATAAAGACTAAACAAAAGTTACAAAAGCACATAATAGTTTAAAATATAAAAATAAATGCCAATTCAAAATATTATAATAGTATGATAGTAAAATATACAAAAAAATGCTTTAAAACGTAAATGGGCACTTTAGAGGTTTAAGACTTTTAGACACCAATAACTAAATATTGGGATAATGAGCTAGGATTAATATGTGACTAATCCTGTAGCTGTAAATCTTTTGACCAGATTTTGAGATCATAATTATTTAGCAATTATAAACACATTTGATTTCAAATAATCCTCTTGGAATGGTCTTGTTCTTAATCACTTATTTTTAAGCCCAGCTTGAGTGTAACTTTAATTTCACCATTGCAATATGCAAAACTACACACAGCTGAACAAAACTCCTCTGTGTACGCGGTGATATTTCATGTAGTTATTAGCTATGGTAACCGCCAGACTGCTTTAGGAGAGAAGGCTCGATCCCTTAGACTTTCTAATCAGCAAAAGCTGCTTACTTTACAGACCAAAACAAGCTGCTTCAGTCAGTTTGTTTAGAAACAGGAAGTTAAGGACCCTTAAGACAACATACCACACAGGCTCTAAAAACACACAGTCTAGTAAGGCGGGTCACGAACCTTTCTCCAGCTCGACAGGGAATAGGTCCAGTCTCTCCACCCTCTTCTCCAGCTCATACTCGGCCGAAGCCGCCATGGGGTCAACCTCATCATTGCGTCTGTCATAGTCCTCGTTGGAGTATGTGGTGAAAACCTGGGAAAACAAAAGTCAAAAAGCTTGAGTATGAATAGAGTCTAATTAAACTATTATTTTTGCTTTTATCTTGGTTTCAGCAGATGGCACAAACAATTAAGAACTCTGTAGCAGACAAGGATTTAATGCCCGTCACTTCCAAATCACTCATTAATAATAATTAAGATTGAAAAAATCTTGTAAAAATGTAAGACACCTGTACCAAATTCTTAGAAATATAGTCTTGTATTCATGTTTAAAAAGCATTTATACCGATCAGGCATAACACTGACCACTGACAGGTGAAATGTATAACACTGATTATCTCTTCATCACGGCACCTGTTATGTGGGTGGGATATATTAGGCAGCAAGTGAACATTTGTTCTCAAAGTTGATGTGTTGGTGTAAAATGGGCAAGCGTAAGGACTTGAGCGAGTTTGACAAGGGCCAAATGCATAGTGCATCGCAGTTTGTTGCATACGGGGCTGCATAGCCACAGACCAGTCAGGGTGCCCATGCTGTCCCCTGTCCATCGCCGAAAGCACTAACAGTGGGCATGTGAGCATCAGAACTGGACCACAGAGCAATGGAAGAAGGTGGCCTGGTCTGATGAATCACGTTTTCTTTTACATCATGTGGATAGCCGGGTGCGTGTGTGTCGCTTACCAGAGGAACACATGGCACCAGGATGCACTATGGGAAGAAGGCAAGCCGGCGGAGGCAGTGTGATGCTTTGGGCAATGTTCTGCTGGGAAACCATGGGTCCTGCCATCCATGTGGATGTTACTTTGACACGTACCACCTACCTAAGCATTGTTGCAGACCATGTACATCCTTTCATGGAAACGGTATCCCCTGGTAGCTGTGGTGTCTTTCAGCAGGATAATGCGCCCTGCCACAAAGCAAAAATGGCTCAGGAATGGTTTGAGGAGCACAACAACGAGTTTGAGGTGTTGACTTGGCCTCCAAATTCCCCAGATCTCAATCCAATCGAGTCTGATCCATGGAGGCCCCACCTCACAACTTACAGGACTTAAAGGATCTGCTGCTAACATCTTGGTGGCAGATACTACAGCACATCTTCAGAGGTCTAGTGGAGTCCATGCCTCGACGGGTCAGGGCTGTTTTGGCAGCAAAAGGGGGACCAACACAATATTAGGAAGGTGGTCATATTGTTATGCCTGGTCTGTGTATACAACAATTAATAATTATTAAAAAAGTTTTTAAATAATTTTAAGGTAAAAAAATAAATAATTTTTATTAATTCATAAATATGAATACATTTCATTTGAAGTTGCATTATGTGACATTTAACAACCTGCAACAACCTTGCCATGTAATAAAAATGCCAAATTATCTGATATTATCTGCATAAGATATTTAGTCCTCACAAAAACAAACAAACAACAACAAAAAAAAAAACTAGCAAAACACTCTATAATATAATAAAATATTACATATCATATAAAGATGGCGTAGTTATGACATCTACCAGCAGGTGCTAACTGAGGCATGCTACTGTAACCTGACAAAAAATGTCAGATCGTTGTATGGGAGAGGATCATTATTTTACGGTTTCATTTGGTACTGCTAGTGGAAATTACACACCTTTAGAAAAACTGTCCAGATCTTAAGTCAACTTGTTGAGTAAAGATTATTGTTCTGTAGCCCTGGGTGCCACTGTAGTTTATACAGCTACAGTAATGCATCATGTTCTCCGTCAGAGAGACCGGGCCCATGAAACCACACAAGCATATGGGTGTAACACTGTGGGTTCATTTATAACAGTTGGGAACTACAACAGTAAGCCTTGCTCCGGAAACAGAGTGCCATTCTATATAAAGCACCACAGTTTACCCATGAGCATTTAAGCAGCACTTGTGTACATCGGCTGAATATCTTGTGGTAACAGCTTCCTGTTTAGAGTTGTCTTTGATCTAAGCTTGTTAAAGCCCTGTGTTAAAAACAATGAGATAGAGGGCAGCACTATAGAGCAGAAAACAAGGCGGCGATTTTTCCATTTGAAACAAATGCTGATGCTAACAAGTAAATGCTGACAAGCGAGTGAGTCGTTTGAATCATTCATTTAACAGATTTGTTCAAAAACACATCAAAGGAAGAATCTTAATGAGCGAACCATTGAGACATTCACTCAACCCAGTCGTTCAAGAATTAATTCATGCAAGAATGAAACTAGTGGCAGAATTATGTATTCAACAGATTTGTTTAAAAATATTGAATCATTTAGTGCTTGCAGCTAAATCACAGCTGCACTGACATATGGCCATCTTTCTCATATGATATTACTTCAATATGATTATTAAAGTAATATAATGGGATTTAGTTCATGTAATGCGAGTAGTTGCATTAATTAATCAGCACATTAAATTACATATTAGATTTAAGTTTTAGTCATGTTGAAATCTGAGTTATTTTTTCTTTTACCATCCACCATTGATTCTTAATTAAGTTAAAAAAGTTAAAAAAATTTTATATGGTTTTTGTCATCATTATGAATTATGTTATTTCAAACAAGTCAAAGTTTTACAGATTCAATTAAATGAATGATTAAAAAAATAGTTTTCCCATGCCCTACTGCAGTGGGAAATAATAATTATATCAAAAACCGCTGATGGAGAAAATCTACATCAGTAGCTGAGTAACACATCTGTCTCTCCGCTGGTGCTGCTGCCAACTTCTCTTCTTCTTGGAAAAATTCTGCACATCAGTAGTTGGGTACAGGAGGACATAATGCAGCAAAATGACAGACATCGACTTTCCCCCTGGCTTCTCTTTTCTTCTCATTTTCAACTTCCTCAGCCCATGCCATACCACTTGTGTCTTTCACAACCACTCACTTCCTCTTTTTCATCTCCCTTTATTCATCTACTCACTCAGTAATTTCATTCTTTCATCCCTTCATTTCAAGGAATATTTCACCCCAAAAATGTTTTTCATTTAATAAGCTGCTACTTTTCTTTTGTGGAAAAAAAAAAAAACGTTCTATATAATTGTATATAGTCTATATAATGTCTAAATAAACTGGCCATACCAAAGTCAGTAAGTACGAATTAATCACTCAAATGATCTGCCTCCAAAAAATGATGGTTCTTAAGTTGAACTTACTGATTCAATGATTTAGTCACAGTGGTTAACAGCACACTGGAGGGGAAGATTTAACCATGAATATCTTCAATATGAGTGTGTTTCTCACACAGAACTATCATATGGCTCGAGAAGGAAATAGCACTTATGTCATATGGACTACTTTTATGGTGCTTTATTTGGATCTTAAAGGGTTTCTTCAGCCAAAAATGAAAAAAAAAAAAAAAAAAAAAAGTCATTATTTACTCCCCTCATGTCTTTCCAAACCCAGACTTTCCTTCATCTTTTAAACACAAATGAAGATATTTTAATAAAATCTGAGAGATTTCTGTGCCTGCATAGACAGCAATGCAACTACCATGTTGACACTTCAAAAAGTTCATAAAGAGATCATAAAACAAATCCATATGAATTCAGTCAAAATTTTCTGAAGAGACACGATTGCTTTATATAATGGACAGATTGAATTTAGGCTTTTATTCACATATAAACATTTGCTTGACTTGCGAGAATGACCCTCATTTAAGCCTCATCAAGCAAACAAGCTTGAGCTTCCCTTTACCACAACTGCTATGTGAGTTGATGAATGTTTATATGTGAATAAAAGCCTAAATTCAATCTGTTCATCATATAAAGTGATCGTGACTCTTCAGAATATTTGGACTAAACCGCTCAATTCATATGGATTAGTTTTACGATCTCTTTATGAATTTTTTGAAGCGTCAAAGTGTCAGTTACCTAACTGTCAGTGGAGGGACAGAAAACTCTCAGATTTCATTAAAATATCTTCATTTGTGTTTCAAAGACGAACGAAAGTCTGTTCGGAAGACATGAGGGTGAGTAATTAATGACAGAACTTTTGTTTTTGTAAAGCTGGTAACTATCTCTTTAACAGCTATGGTCACCATGAAGTGTTTGGAAAGGATCAGAGTGAATATTCTTCAAAATAATCTCTTTTCCACCACACAAGAAAGTCTTACAGGTTTAGAATGTCAGAGGAATGAGAAATGATGAATGAAGTTTCATTTTAGGTGAACTATCTCTTTCATTTCCCAAAATATTAAACAAAATTCTGTTTCCACTGACATTTCATAACATGACTTAGGTTTGATGTTATCTTTCCTGTTGGAAAAACTGGGCCAAATCTGCTCAAGTTGGTTTTTTGAAAGATGGTAGCTGGTTGCTAGTCCAAGGTCAATAGCTCTAACCAGCTTGAAACCAAGTCTACCAGCCATATAGACCACATACAACCATCAGGATTTTCCAGCACAGCTAGATTTTATATACCACATCACCATTTTATTTCTCGCTCACACCTCCGTCTCTCCTCTGGGTCACTCCTCCCTTCCTTAGATCCGCTCCATCTCTTATCTAAAAATATTCCCTGCATCTCAGTGCTGAAGTGAACAGCAGGTCGGAGCACCCTTACTGTGAATGCCATCGGCCTGCTCACATGTCTCTGTCTCCATGGCAACGGCTTGGCGATTGTGATTATGACATCGTTGTGCCATTTCCCCCCCTTTTTTCACTCTCTCCCTTCCCCTCCTCTCTCTATCCTCTCCTTCTCTATTCCTTTCTTCCTCTTGACAGCTGTACAAGAAGGGAGGAGCAAATGCAAATGTATATACAAAATCATGTCTATAATGCCTGCATCATTGGATATGCGATTTTCATTCAATTCTAGGATCTCTGGATTCCAGTAAACACAGATTGGGTCACTCATGTCTCATAGGCCAATTCAAACAGTGCAGTGTAAGTGCCATCTGTGGGTTGTTTGTCAAATGGCTAAAAGTCTGTTCCATCTCAGTTTTTCTGTCTCTTTTGGTGTCCCCCTTAAGTACCTCTTTCTCCGTCTCTGACAGATGGAATGTTGGAAGGGACGACAGAAATTCACAGGCCAGATGTGTCTGAAACACATGCATCCTCTGTGAACTCCTTCCACAGACCTGAAGAGACTTTATAGTCTTTATAAACTTCAGTCAGTGTAGAAGCCACATAAAATTTGAGGCAACGAGTTAATTGCAAGAGTGAATCTTCAAAATCTTTTAAAAGTAGGGTCCATGAACCTCAAAGGAGTCAAAAAATACAATAAAATAAAATATACACATACAAATACTAATATAAAAGCTGTAACACTTTACACTAAGGTTTAATTTAGAGAGGGGCCGAAATGAAAATTCTGCCTTTCTAAATGTGCCATTGAAGAAGCTAATTAAACGTCTGTTTCAGTCACTGATTTCGGTGCATCCCTAGCATCAGTTAACATAAACTAACGATAATTCTACAGCATTTATTAATCTTAATGTTAATCTCAGCATTTACTAAAATAATGTCAAAAGTTGCATATGTTAGTTAATGCACTGTGAACTAATATGAACATTTTTATCAACTAACATTATCAAAGGATAACAAATGCTGTAAAAAAATAATTCTCATTGTTAGTTCATGTTAGTTAATGCATTAACTAATGCTAACCAATGAGACATTATTGTAAAGTGTTACTAAAAATGGGGACACAAAGAATTTTTTTTTTAAAGCGGGTTTAAAATTAGTCGTGGCTACTGAAGACTTACTGAAACCACTTAAAACCAACTGAATGGACGGTACTTCTCTCCTTCATAGCCTCATTTTCATTTGTGCCAAATGGTGCCAAGCCTGGCTAAGGTTCATATAGCTATAAGGTTTGTATAGCCATTTGAGTCTTGTGGCTCACTTCCTGTCATTATTCTCACTATCAAAGACAGAAATGACAACAAATTCAGCCTGCTTGATGCACCATACTTCAAAGATCTGCCATAATAACAGAAAATATCAAGCATATGACACAAAAACAATAAACAAGCTGACAGATAATACATGAGCTAGAAACCACACAAGCATGAACACAGTTGCAGTGTGTGCATGTGGAATGCAGCTGGTTTGACTGTGTGTTTTTGGCTCAGACACCCTAAACTCTCGCTAGCTGGTATGCAGGGGGACAGTGCAGTGTGTTAAGAGTTCCCCCTCCCTCCCTCGCACACAAACAAACCTTCATTTCTCTGCAAGTCACATCACTGAAGTTAAAAACAGGAAGATGTGGAGGGTCCTGGAATTTGAGCAGCCACACACACACACACATACACACATGAGGGTCTTTTCATTATTACATACATTATAAGACAGAGACTGATGGTTGGATGACGCTATGGGTTTTTCAAGGGCTAATGCAGAAATATATAATGAAAATGCAGTTTTAAATGATGGTAAATGATGTATACACGCACTGATGCATAACATTTACTGTAAATTTTATAATTATAAATTATATTAGCATCATAGATGATAAATAAATTATATACATACATGTATATTTTATATTAAATAAAAATATATTTAATATTATATTTAAAATAATTTTACATTATTAATATTCTAAAATTATTAAATAGAATTAGATAAAACATTTTTCATGATTTTCACAATAAATTAACAATAGAAGTGTCAGTATTATTATGGGAGACAATAGTCTAAACAGAACATCAGTACTGGAAGTATCAATATTTCAAGATCAATCTGTTCATTTCTATCAAAAATGAAAATGCCTGACCGATGTATATCAGTCTTTCACTAAAAATTATCATTTATTTTCTCTCTGTGTGTGTATGTGTTTTCTGTAGCTGACCCAAAGGGACTAACAGGAACAGCACACTTGGCGCAATCTAGTTTAAAGTGACTAGCTTAATGGTGGCAGAACGGATCACCCCTCACCCCTTGTATGCACTTTTGTATTCCACTAGTTTATTTCTTGCTCTTCTCCAAGCAAGCAATAATGCTAACGCCTTTCTCTCCGAGCCATGGTGAAAATCAGCCTCTCTAGGCACTGTTTTGACACTCCTCGCCTGGTTGCCATGGAGATTGTCTTTAAATGCAGACGATACACACTCCACAGACGCAAACACACTCACAAACACTAATACAGTGTGACACCGGCACACACGAGACACCTCCGGGTATTCTGAAAGGTTGTGACAAAACTGTGTTTGCCTAAAAAATAATTAAAGCCCTGAAAAGTCAGACGTGGTTCAGCTGCAGGGTGGTCGACAGTATCCCCCACAGACAGGTCAAGGAGAGAGAGAGAGAGAGAGAGAGAGAGAGAGAGAGAGAGAGAGAGAGAGAGAGAGAGAGAGAGAGAGAGAGAGAGAGAGAGAGAGAGAGAGAGAGAGAGAGAGAGAGAGAGAGAGAGAGAGAGAGAGAGAGAGAGAGAGACCCACAACAGCGCAGACACTGCACAGCACTGAACACTTCCTTCATTTTTCCCTTCCCATTTAATATTCATCTAATGCAGATTAACTTATCTGCATATTAAAAAAAACAGTGATGTCCTTCTCTTGTTTCATTGGTATTCAATCCTTTGTTGAATGTCTAATATGTGAAGACACGTCCTGAACATCTATGAAATATGCAGAATTATGAATCAGACATGAACTGAATATTTAGATATTCTGATTTTATTTAGATGTACTGATGTTCATGACCATGACAAAGGATGATGGATAATAACTGGAATAGAATACTAGCATAAAGCATAATATATTTAAATAAATCATGCTAAATTCTTACAGTTCTGAAACATTTTTAAACAGTAGTATTCTAAACTGTTTAACTTTAACACTGTGTAACTACTTAACACTATTCAGCAACATTATTGATCTGCCTGCATTGACACCATTGTATGAGAACTGAGCTGAGCTGTATAGATAAATGGACTAAGTTGACTTTTTTACAACGGAAATGAATCAACAGTGAACTTACTTAATGACACTATTTTCTTCTACATCTGCTGTACAGCCAAAACTTTGTTGCATTATTTTCTTGTTATCACTGTAAAGCTGCTTTGAAACAATCTGTATTGTAAAAAGTGCTATATAAATGAAGGTGACTTGACTCATGACCCGACCAAGGCTCATTGATACCCGTGGGGAGCGAAAGCTGGTCCGTGTGGTCCGATCAAACAGACGAGCTAATATAGCTCAAATTGCTCAAGCAGTTAATGCTGGTTCTGATAGAAAGGAGTCAGAATACACAGTGCATTGCAGTTTGTTACGTATGGGACTGCATAGCCACAGACCAGTCAGGGTGCCGATGCTGACCCCTGTCCACCGCCGAAAGCGCAAACAGTGGGCATGTGAGCATCAGAACTGGACCATGTTTCCACAATGAATTACGTTTTCTTTTGCATCACGTGGAGGGCCGGGTGCGTGTGCAGCGCTTACCTGGGAACACATGGTGCCAGGATGCACAGAAGAAGATAAGCCCGGCGGAGGCAGTGTGATGCTTTGGGCAATGTTCTGCTGGGAAACCTTGGGTCCTGCCATCCATGTGTATGTTACTTTGACACGTACCACCTACCTAAGCATTGCTGCAGACCATGTACAGCCTCTCATGGAAACGGTATTCCCTGGTGGCTGTGGTCTCTTCCAGCAGGATAATGCGCCCTGCCACAAAGCAAAAATGGTTCAGGAATGGTTTGAGGAGCACAATGAGTTTGAGGCGCTGGCTTGGCCTCCAAATTCCCCAGATCTCAATTCAATCGAGCATCTGTGGGATTTGCTGAACAAACAAGTCTGATCCATGGAGGCTGCACCTCACAACTTACAGGACTTAAAGGATCTGCTGCTAACATCTTGGTGCCAGATATCAAAGCACACCTTAAGGGGTCTAGTGGAGTCCATGCCTCGACGGGTCAGGGCTGTTTTGGCAGCAAAAGGGGGACCAACACAATATTAGGAAGGTGGTCATAATGTTATATCTAAAATTGGTGTGTGTGTGTGTGTGTGTATATATATATATATATATATATATATATATATATATATATATATATATATATAAAAATATGGTAATATGCTATTACATATTACACAAAAGCCCAAATCTGTGCCAACAACTAACCCATAATGCCGGTCTTCTTGTGTTTCCTTTAATAAACATTTATCATTGGGTGGTGGTTTCTCTGTTGAAACAGCTGTGGCTGAGATGTGAATAGAGGAAGTTGATCCTAATTCAGTTTAAAAGTCACTAAGAGGAATACACAATCAGGTGGCATGCATCCTTTTTTTTAAACTCAAAAACAGCTTCCCTTATGGGCTTGAAATAGATAACATTCTGCCATCTAGAGAATTTAAATGCACTCCCATCATAGGAAAACCAATGAAAACCTTTCAAACCACAGACTTTCTCTAAAAGCTCTACGTTCATTCAGAGTTGCACCCTGAACACTGCAAATCATGATCTTCACATTTATTTTCATCAAAAATGAATGCAACAAGCAAAGAAACAGGAAGCCAACTTTGACAACAGGAAGTTGTTGATTAAGATCAGTTTTACCAAGCAGGGTAAGCACTTTAACACCGCAGAGCACTTTAAAACTGGCACTGCTCACCAACACTGTCAAAGGAAGCACAGTAACACATCAAATATTAGCATTAACACCTTTATACAGTTCAGCTTTTGTGAAACTTAACTTTGTGTAACTCTTGTTCCTCTTTAAAAATAACAGTTCACCCAAATATTAGGAAATTATAACAGAAGCTTTATTTTCCATTTAAAGGGGTACTTCACCGCTGGCAAAATGGGCTTTCAATAAAACTTGGCTGCCTATACAGTAGAAAGTAGAGCTACATGACTCTGGATAAATCTCCAGCGATTTCCAATTTTGCAATTTGAGAGGTTCAGACAAAATTTTAATTGCTGCAGCCTATTTAAAATGTTTTACTAATCTGAATTAATTACTTAAAAAATAATTTTTGAATGAATGATTCAATGAGAAATACTGAATCAGCGTTTTTGAACAAATCTCTTGAATGAATGATTCAATGACAAAGAACATTTTTTTAACAGTCACGAGTCGCCACTTGGTGATGTAACGATATAATCGATACAATTGTTATTTGATTTTGAAACATCAAGTTACTTTGCTCTATTTTGATCGCTTCTGTAGACATCAGTGTTGATATCCGAAATATAACTTTTATATTGTAATAATAATATGAATATTTGTAACACAGAATTAATAATTATGTGTGGTTAAAAAAAACTTTAATATCTATGACAACTGCTCTCTCTGGATCAGCGGCTGCGTAAACACAGATTTGAATGTTCCGGTGTGATTTTGTCAAAGGTTTAATAGACACAGGCTAGTCGTTGTCATTTAGGAACGATATAGCATGGATGTTTGAATCGAGATTGCAATCTTTTAATGATTAATCGTATAGCTCTAGTAGAAAGGCAAAACATTATTTGAAATCTGTGCTACCTGACTAGAAAAAAAAACTCTTTCTTTTCGCCAAAATAGGTATGAAAACCTCAACACTCATAATGCAATGGGCATGTTTTCCACCAGTCTGCTATGGATACACTAACCAGAGTCAAATACTGGCTTGCTTTAGTAGGAAATCCTTCTTAGCAAACTTTTTAGTCATAATGGTGTTGACATGTATTGAATTCAAAGAGAAGAATTCAAAGAGTAAACGTTTAGCGGGAGTGAGTTACTTTCGGTTTCCAGTGAAGGAACTAGCCACGTTTTAGGCAGTGGCTAAAGGCTGCAAAGAATGATAAATATGGAGAGAACATTTCAAACTGGATGACAATGAATGAACACAGTGTTTTAGGCAAAACGGAGGGGGAAAAGTTTTATTTTTTACCATAATGCTGTTTAAAGTAGACAAAGTACAATACAATGTTCAGTGATAAACCTCCCCTTACAATAACCGTTTTCTTAATAACCTCTGTCGATCCAACAGTACGTAGGAGGAGATACAAAAATGCGTTAAAAAAAAAAGAAAGAAAGTATAATCTGTAGTTTTCCTTGGAGCTGTCAAAAGTCTGTTTTGCATTATCAGGCGGACATTTTCTGAGAATTAAACATGAATTTCTTGGTCCAGGTAACATGGAGACGGAGTAAACATTGTTCATTTAACAATGTTCATGTAATACCGACATAGTAACAAAACAAAGCGGGTTGAAAATCGGCAAAGTTACACTTTAAATGGTTGTAGTAACCATAATTAGTAACCAGGACATAAAATGGTGTCAAATTGTGGCATTAAAATCTATACACTGGTAAAACACCCATTTGTGTGCTATTGATTCCAACTGGCATTAAAGAGAAGCCAATCAATCAACTAATCAATTGATCCATCAGCCTGTCTCTTACATCATCAGACATTGATCTGCATTTCAGCCCAAGTGTCATTATTTTTAGTTTGACTATTTTAGTTTGTCCAAATCGCAGAAGCTCAAACTCAAACAAGATAAGAATTTCTTTCTTCATGTTAATTAATGTTTCACTTAATAATGTGTCAGCATGACTACAGCTCTCCCTCCTCAGCTATGACATTGAGTTGAGAGGTCACACACATTTATTTGAAGGGAAATGTGACAGTACGCACCTCTGCAGCAAGTTTAATTAAATTTAGAGGTCATGTGTGAACAAGACCTGTTGTTGAAATGAAGTTGCTCGAGCAGCATGTCTGACTAACATATCTGTATTGGTGCAATGTGTGAAAAAAACGAAAAAAAAAACATAGTATTTGAGGTGAAAGATTCGAGACAAAAATGTATTGTGTAAAGCATGGTAAGCTCTTGCTTGTGTAAAAAACAGATGTTGTATTTTTACCTGAAAAGTTTGTCCAGCAACTATACAGCAATTTAACATTTTCCATGTGTGGAAGTGGCCGATAAAGCAGACTTTTCATGGATGTGTTTGAAGGATTCACTAACACAGAGTACACAAGCAGCTCTAAGAGCTTTCCAGTGCAGTCAGGTTAAGAGACGTAGAGACACACACACGTACGCTATTCAGTAAACAAGCACACACAGAACAGCTCAAACCCCTCAAACACATGGATATGCAGCTTTTGCACTCAATCTAATCTGAACATATAAATAAATTAAAAAGAGGCTTCTTCCGAGACCAGGGATTTTCCTGCTAATTTCAGCTGGCAAAACTGATCTTTTGCAAAATGGCATTACGCATCTCTCCAAAACATAACAACAGCTGTCAATGAATCAAATTATGTGTATGTAGTCTCTTAGGCCCTGTTTACACCTGGTATTAAGGTACATTTTGGTCGATCGGATCACAAGTGGACGATGCTAAATACTAGGGCTAACTCTGTTCACAGGCTTGCAATTCGATTCGATTACAATTGATATATATCAGGTACAATACATAGCAAATTTTCCATGGTAAACAATGGGAGTCAGTTATAGCCTACTATAATATAGGTAAAAATTAACTGATTTGTATACAAACACTTAAACTCAATGATGTTTTTTTTTTATAATATTAAATTTTAAAGTTATATTAATTTTACAATTACATAATCATATTTCTACTCCAAATCGTTTTTTGAAATATAAACATTTAAATGCAGTGACTTGACAGATTTATTCATTACTGCATTAAATATTGAAGAACATTCAAAATTATAATGAATATATGATATGGTGCATATATTTAGTAAAATGCTCCTCTAGAGTTCATGGACACTGGACATGGGCTTTCTGAGATAAATTGACGTTACACTGTTCACAAAGCTGTTTTACTGATGCCTTTCCAAGGTTGAAACACTGACTGAGCGATTCCATGTGACATGATACAGATTTCAGTAAGCTGTACTCTATCTTTTAACACACTTTCAGATTCTCACTCATGCTTATTTCGTGCTGTCACTGGTATTTCATGCTGTAAGGAGGAAGAGAAGATCGGTTCACATGCGATCGCCGCTGCCGCTTCTCTTGAATTGAGCTGCGCCAGAGCAATCTCACGCCACAGCGCCAAAAGAGTATTTATGTTTTTGAATTTCGTAATAAAATGGACGTAATTTGAAATCTGAGACTTTGTGTCATATCAATAGTAACAAAGCACAAAGGTTATTTCGATTTAATAGATGTGAGGTACAATGTTCTGTTCATCCATCTGAAAACAGGATCGATTCTTGGGATTTAAGAATCGATATCGGTTTGTAAAAATGAGAATCGATTAAAATCGAGAAATCAATATTTTTTACCCAGCCCTACTAAATATAGGTGTAAATGGGGTCTAAAGCTCTATTCGGACAGGTTTAGTTTAACATGGAGAGGCGGGGTAAAGTAATTATTCAACGAAAAACGTTCCAAGCACAATGTTCTCTCACCATTCCTGATTTCTAACACACACTCACAGTGTTCAGTCTTGGAGCTATTAGAGCAGAAACGAAAGCTGCTGCTCTCCGTATGTCTTCAATCGTTGATATATAAATTCGCAAGCTTATTTTTTGTCCATTAGATCAAAAAAAAGAAAAGAAAAACAAAACCAACAACTTACATTTACCTGCCCAAAAAAGAAATCAGGACAGAAGTGGGCAAAAGTGGACAAAAGAGAATAATTAAAACACCAGATGTGTGTCTCCCTTGTCTACTTGTGATCCGATCAAAAAGCAAAACCAGGCGTAATCAGGGAGCTTAGGCTCACCAAGGGTGCATTTCAAAAAATAGATTTTAAATTGTAATTTGTTTCTGTGATGGCAAATCTGAATTTCAGTCATGACAGCTCTGCTGCTACAGAGCAAGTATGACTTGCTTCTGCTAAATGGGAAGAACATAAAATTAAGGGAAACATTTTGCTGCTGCTAGAGAGAGGGAGACCCCATGTAGCAGATCTAGGCAGGTGCTGGGGAAGCGGAGGGCAAAAATAAGGATTTGTATCGCAAGCAGATCGCACGGTAATGTTTTTATTTGGATGCATTGTGGTTATAAAGGGAAGTAGTACGTGAAATTGATTGGCTGTGGAAGTTCCATGGACAAAACCAGTCAGATCGTGAACAGAGTTTCATGGCTTAACTATTTATTTTCAGCAGCCTTCAGGTCCTTCAAAAAAAAAACATTTCTTATTAGATCAATGTTGAAAATATGCTTTATCTATTTTTTCTTTGTTCAAAAAAGTAAAACAAAAAACTGAAATATTTTGTAACATTATAAATGCCTTTACTGTCACTTCACTATCAATTTAATGTGTCCTTGCTAAATAAAAGTATACATTTTTGTCCAAAAACTTTGAACAGTAGTGTATATCTAAATATACTTTATATAAATCTGTGAAAACATGAAATGCAGTTAAAGGTTATTGTAGGATACAGGCTGCTCTCCTCTAATCTCACAAGACACACCGCTAATCCTTAAGAATCAACCTGTTGGTTTAATCCCACCAAGTGGCTGTGAGTCCTGAGGACATTTGGCCTCTTCCTGACTGACTGCTGTTTGCTCTCAGTAGTCTGTGACTGAGGCATTATGGGTGATTTGACATGGACAAAGAGCTAAAAAATTGTTTACATGGACTAAACATGTTTTTTGGAAAGTTCTTTTTTTTGAAAATGAAATCTGAAAATTATGATTTACTCATCCTCATGTAATTTCAAACGCTCATGACATTCTTTCTTCTGTGGAACACAAAAGATATTTTGTAGAGCACTGGAGTCCAAACAACATTGGACCCCATTGACTTCCATTGTATGGACAAAAACACAGGTTTAGAACAACACGAGGGTAAATCATGTACAGATGCCGTGTCCGAAATCGCAAACTGTCTGAGTAGGTAATATATTTGAATTTGAACTTACTTCACAAACGTTAAAAAGTATGTTCTATATAGTATGAATGAAATTCTGATGTACTACATCTGCCATGTTGTTACTGTCACATGACCTACCAGAATCGGTTGCATTGCTTTACTGCCATTCATAGATCCTCTACCGTGGCTTCATGGATAGTTAAGTCTGCAGCGAATGTGCACTTCAGAATCTTGCCGGAAATGTAGTAGGTCATACGGGGACTTTTCACCGACTGTTTTTCGAATGCCATGCATTGGTATACTATATAGGAGGGAAGTATTCAATTTCAGATGCAGTGAGAATCTCCATTTTTAGGTGAACTACCCCTTTAAAAGTAGGGATTTTTGATGGACACTAACCCAACAGTAAAAGAGATAGGTACATGTGAGTTTTTTGATGTGATTAAAAGTCAGCACCTACTGAATTTGTTATTCTTTTGGCCACAGGAGAGTCTGTAAAATGGGACAGTGGGTGTTTCAAGTGTCTTTTGGGTGAAATGAATAGGCATACCAGATGTAGGAAAAACAATCATGGTCACACACAGGGCTTCCTGTCCAGGCCACACTGGCTGGTCCTGCTTCCACTGATACTACCTTATTATTGATATATGGACTGACCAGCTGTTCCACCATTTTCTAGCACAAACACGCAAAATGTAACTAATTGTATTACAGTTTCTCGACATCAGGACTTGCTATTTAGAGCACTGGAATGCAGTCTCTCGGGATCGAATGACTAAAGCCTTTGTGATTAACTCCACGACACGTTTTAATGGCTTGTGCATTAGTAACTCTAGCCAATCTGTTTTTTACAGATTGGCTAGAGTTTTAGAATTACAGTACATCCAGACAGGATTTGAAGGGATAGTTCATCCTAAAATTATATTATAATTCTGTCATCATTTACTCTCCCTCATGTTGTTCCAAACCTAAATACAACACCATTCAACAGTTTGCGGTCGGTAAGATTTTTAAATGTTTTTGAAAGAAGTCCCTAATGCTCATACAGGCTGCATTTATTAGATCAAAAATACAGTAAAACATGTAGTGTTGTGAAATATTATTACAATTTAAAATAACTTTTTGCTATTTGAATATATTTTTTAAATCCTCTAATGGCAAAGCTGAATATTCAGCACCATTACTCCAGTTTTCAGTGTCAGTTTTCATGATCCTTCAGAAATCATTGGGTTTTGAACACCATGAGGGTGAGTAAATGATGACTATTTTTATTTGGTGACTTAAGTATCGACAACAGGTAAAGCTGCAGACTGAATCTGCAGTGGTGCTGTAAAATGTGTGCACAACAAATGTGTTTAATAAGAAAATAAGAAAAGCAACTCTGGCTCTGTTCCTGCCTCCAGGTCCCTTAGCTGTGGCTTTTAGGAAAACCCATTCGAGGATCCGTTATCAGAGCAAACAAGGTGGCAGAAAGACAGGACCTCAGAGTCCGATCAGCATTGCTGAAACATCTAAAGAAACATGACCAGAAGATTCAAGATCATGCATAAATGATGTGGAAAAAACCCAGCCCTGCAACCACCAATTCGGAGCATTAGTCGTGGTGTAAAGATAGAAAACAGTAGGGTAGAGATTATGAAGTCAACAGGCGAGATATAGTGTTTCTTAAAGGGGTCATATCACATTTTTAAATTATTTTTCCCCCCGAGGTCCACATATAATGTTAAACAGTCATATTGCACTTTTCATGACCATTTTAGACTATTCACACACTGTTAAAAAAATACAGTGAACATAATTCTGGTATTACAGGCTGGCAATATTGGTGCCTATACAAACCTAATTCCCAAAAAGTTGGGACACTACAAATTGTGAATAAAAACAGAATGCAATGATGTGGAAGTTTCAAATTTCAATATTTTATTCAGAATACAACATAGATGACATGTCAAATGTTTAAACTGAGAAAATGTATCATTTTAAGGGAAAAATAAGTTGATTTTAAATTTCATGGCATCAACACATTTGCCACGTCTGCAAACGTCTGGGGACTGAGGAGACAAGTTGCTCAAGTTTAGGAACAGGAATGTTGTCCCATTCTTGTCTAATACAGGCTTCTAGTTGCTCAACTGTCTTAGGTCTTCTTTGTCGCATCTTCCTCTTTATGATGTGCCAAATGTTTTCTATGGGTGAAAGATCTGGACTGCAGGCTGGCCATTTCAGTACCCGGATCCTTCTTCTACGCAGCCATGATGTTGTAATTGATGCAGTATGTGGTCTGGCATTGTCATGCTGGAAAATGCAAGGTCTTCCCTGAAAGAGACGACGTCTGGATGGGAGCATATGTTGTTCTAGAACTTGGATATACCTTTCAGCATTGATGGAGCCTTTCTAGATGTGTAAGCTGCCCATGCCACACACACTCATGCAACCCCATCCCATCAGAGATGCAGGCTTCTGAACTGAGCGCTGATAACAACATGGGTTGTCCTTGTCTTCTTTAGTCCGGATGTCATGGCATCCCAGTTTTCCAAAAAGAGAATTTTGATTGGTCTGACCACAGAACAGTTTTCCACTTTGCCACAGTCCATTTTAAATGAGCCTTGGCCCAGAGAAAATGCCTGCGCTTCTGGATCATGTTTAGATATGGCTTCTTTTTTGACCTATAGAGTTTTAGCCGGCAACGGCGAATGGCACGGTGGATTGTGTTCACCGACAATGTTTTCTGGAAGTATTCCTGAGCCCATGTTGTGATTTCCATTACAGTAGCATTCCTGTATGTGATGCAATGCCGTCTAAGGGCCCGAAGATCACGGGCATCCAGTATGGTTTTCCGGCCTGGACCCTTACGCACAGAGATTGTTCCAGATTCTCTGAATCTTTGGATGATATTATGCACTGTAGATGATGATAACTTCAAACTCTTTGCAGTTTTTCTCTGAGAAACTCCTTTCTGATATTGCTCCACTATCTTTCGCCGCAGCATTGGGGGAATTGGTGATCCTCTGCCCATCTTGACTTCTGAGAGACACTGCCACTCTGAGAGGCTCTTTTTATACCCAATCATGTTTCCAATTGACCTAATAAGTTGCAAATTGGTCCTCCAGCTGTTCCTTATATGTACATTTAACTTTTCCGGCCTCTTATTGCTACCTGTCCCAACTTTTTGGAATGTGTAGCTCTCATGAAATCCAAAATGAGCCAATATTTGGCATGACATTTCAAAATGTCTCACTTTCAACATTTGATATGTTATATTTTATTCACAATAGAATATAGATAAGTTTATGAGATTTGTAAATTATTGCATTCCTTTTTATTCACAATTTGTACAGTTGTCTCACTGTGTTTTTTGGAATTGGGTTTGTATATTTGATAACATAAACATATTTAATTATGTAAAAAAAGAACATAATTTAATTTATGTAAAATATAAATTATGTAATATTAATACTCAATCTACTTGAAGTGCCAATGTCTGCTTGGTACCTTATACTGATAACCACCAAAATAATACAGGTGGCACAATACAAAGGCACATGATTAATCACTTCTTTTTACGTTTTTTCAATTCATAATTTTACATATGGTAACAAATTACATATGATGTTAAACCATTTACATCGGTATGGTGTATTACAGTTCACCAAGATTTTTATCGTAGCATTTTCTGTAAAAAATTACAAAAAACCTTTTACAGTGTAGAAATAATTCATTTTATGCTACTTCACCTTTAAGCACCCAAATCACATACAAAATTCGCACTATAACACTGACTGTGCTCCAGCTACAGTGCTTTCTTGTCTAATATATTTTTTTAACTCCTCCATCCTCTTTGAAGTTCCACATTACATTGTGACAAATTCACAAAACAATCTACACTGAACAGTTGTAGACTGAAATGCCCAGGGATCGTGTTTAAAATAAATATTAGAGAATTTTTCATCATGGTCACAGTTGCTGTGGTTGCTAAGTTGAGTTGTTTTAGAAGCCTAGTTTCATTAAATGATCTTGTTGGACGGGGGAGGACGTTTTGAGTTCCAGTAAGTTTTTCTAGTACGTTGAGCTTTTTTATGACCACTTTAATAAGGAGGAGGGCTGGTTAGCATGGCCACAGCTTGTTACAGATTCTGTGAGCAAAAACTGAAGATTTCAAAATTGCATGCATGAATGCGTCAACCAAACAATTGACATTGATACGATTAGGAATGCTACCAGACAGATTTCATCAGGTATTATAGACTTCTTTGGAAGGCACATGTGCAAGACCTTAACAGAGAGAACGTTAACGGAAAAGGCTGAGTGAGATAATGTGAGAGCGGTGAAGAAGTGGAGAACAGAGGCTTCAGTGTGCCCCGTTTCTCTCTCTCCAGACAGCCAGCGCTCAAAGACGACGACTGCTAAAGAGAAACTGCAGCAGCAAGAAAGAACGAAAGAAATAAACGAGTGCGCTGGGCATTCCAGCGTGACCCTGGCAACCTTTCTACAACAGACTCCCTGTGAGTTATCCAAGAGCTGACGTTCTGCTCTTCCACACAGAGGGGAAAAAAAAGACGCTTGCTGCCTTGGCTGGCATTTCTTACCCAGGAACTAGAGAAGAAGTGGCTAAAGGTGCATTATAGACCAAGAAAGGCAAAGACTTTGACTCACAAACAAGACCAAATAACTCTGTACCATTGACTCAGTCAAAACAACATCAAAGAATGCTGCTTCTATCTAGTTAACGTCCTAAACGACTAAAAAAAGATACTGGCCAGTGCTTCATCCACTTGTTTTGCTGCTCTGTAACAAAGAGAGCTCAGAGAGGGACACATTCCACGCTGAAATCATCTGGGATAATTATGAGGAAATTACAGCTGAAATAGGAGTCAAACCACTGAGTTTTGTTTCACTAAATCAAGCAACAACAAACACAAATGCCTTTAGTAAGCACTACTACGTGATTATGTTACATTGTTGTATTATGCTTGCTCACATGCAGAATTTTTACACTAGGAAAGACAGTGACTGCAAAGGTGTGACCTAGTGATTAAAGATCTGAGCTGAAAACTCACTTTGAATTAAAACATTTGCTAAATAACTAGTTAGAGGTTTATTGTTTGCATAAATCATTTTTATGTGACTGCCTAAAAAATATAAATGACATCATATTATTAGCCACTATTATAAATAAAATATTTACATTGTACATTATGTATTTACTGTTACAGTCTAATGATTATTTACCTCAGCTTATCTAAAGCCGAAAAAAAAAAAAAAAAAAAAAAAAAACGATTTAAAATGGTTTCTGCTTCACGTTTGCTCTAGTTTGTGCGCATATGTTTATAATAAAAACTTGGCATTGTGTACCACAAATGTTGCGCTTATGATAAATTGCTTGTGATGCACCTCATTTGTAAATTGCTTTGGATAAAGGCTATTAGCTTATTAGCTAAATAAAGGTAAACGTTAATATGTACAGTAATGGTTGTAAAACCAATAATGCTTTTTATCACTAAATCAGTACAAGTATAGTAATTTGTCCTCATAGCAAACATAGCTACAGAGTGACATTTTGCACAGTCCATTATTATAACTATTATGCAATCTGATACCGCTTTGGCAATACAACTATACCATTATTAGTCATGCAATAAAGCTATTTCTCCAGATATAATGTACGTCTCATACCAAGACAATCTCTGCCAGCCTAAATGGAAGAGGTTTTTAAGATGGCAAAGTGGATGCAGAATGCAGAGCTCTATCATAAAAAGATAAACTTAATGGCTCACAGTATGAGGGCCAGCTGAATAATGGCTTTGAGCAAGAGATCATTTTAAAAGACATCTGACAAGACAGAAGCGCCCTGTGACCTCCTTTTGTAGCCAGTCCATCTCTCCCCAGGAGCAAAAATAACTGACTACAGGCCGCTGAGAAACACCAGAAAGAATCAATCAGACTAGAGAGAGAAAATCAATGGAGGAAATGACAGATTTTTCCTGATTTGGCGCCATTGTTCATTGCTTTTAGATCTGTTACCAATGCTTTGTAGTTAAGTGCTGATCTCTTAATGTGTATATGATTTACATAACTACTGCAGCCAGTGCTGGGTAGATTACTTACAAATTGTAGTCTGTTACAGATTCCAAAACATTTTAGTTAGTGACGTAATCCATTACATCACAGATTTTGGGTAATATAATCAAATTACTCTTTGATTACTTTTAGGATGTGTTCACACTTGGCATGTTTGGTGCACACCAGGGTTTGGATGGCACAGGCTGCCATTCGAACCCTTTTTTGGTCCGGAACAAACTAAGCAAACCAAACTACAAGTGTGAACACACAACCTTAGATTACTTTTGACCTAACTAGATTATCACATAGAATTGAATAAGATAATGGGGTTTGTGAAAAATTTATAAAAATAATCATAAACATTTTAAATTAAATGCTTTTTCAATTTCACAAAACTAGAAGATATGCTTTTTTACAAAAAAAAAACGTAAAAAATGAAAAAGAAGATTTAGAGACATGATCTGCATGGCACTTAAGCCCCTAATTTTTTTCCCTAAGAATCAATGCAAACGGTTTAAAATGCCAGATAAAAAGATAGGGGAAAAAAACATTAAAGAAAACAGCTTCCAATGCAAAAATCAAGAATCCCCTTTGGTGTTCAGTCACCAAAAGCTACAAACAAGCTTTTGTTAATCCTCTCTTTCTAATTGAGAAAAACAAACAGAAAATGGTTGGAAGTTAACGTGAAGAGGTTCTCAATCACCAGGCAATTAACACATGTCATAGGGTCTTTACTCTATAATTGCATATATTTGAAAGCCTTTTCTCAACAGAGTGTATGTCCGGGATCTGACTGTGTGCAGTATAGCCTGCCACTGACTGAGGGGATGGGAAGCGAGAACTGTTTAACAAAATGAGGCCATACATCAATCAATAACCTCACCTAAAAGCTAGCCAAAGGCCCTCTATAGGATTTAAACAGTTGTTGAAGTGTTTATTGCATTAATAATAAGTATTTTATTACAATTCAGCTGTATGATTATACACTATTATTTACATCTATATGATGATATTCAGCTGAGGGAGTGCAGGGGTCTGCAGGAGACTGGAAGACCACCCCTCACAGTGTTGGGTGTTAAGTCCATATATGGAGATAGTGCTGACTCAAGCCAAGTTAAGACATGTGGGGAAAGATAAACAATGACGTAGTATGTTTGGAATGTGTAGGAACTGCCTATATAATAGAGGATTTCCCTGAGTCATGAGGAGCTCTGCAGATCGACTGGTTTTGTTTGAAAGAATAAAACCTATATTCTGGCATCAAAGACTGAGTGAAGTGTTATTTCCAAAGAAGAGGAAAACGGCATCATTTTAAACCACAACATTTGGCACCCCAGATGGGACTTGAGAGGAGCTCTGCAGATCGACTCGGTTTTGTTTGAAAGAATAAAACCTATATTCTGGCATCAAAGACTGAGTGAAGTGTTATTTCCAAAGAAGAGGAAAAACGGCATCATTTTAAACCACAACACAGTCCACCCCATTTTTCAGTATATTATTCAGCTTGCCTAACAATGTCTCTGTCTTTCTCAATCAATGTACACGAGTGGATCGCAATATATCAGCGTTCTAATTGGAAGGTTTGGAGGTTATTCTGGCAAACTAACTGGTCTGTTTGGAAACCTCAAATGCTAAAACTCATGTATATGAAATTTAATCACACTGCAACTATGCTGGATGTTTCTAGTATGCCAATGTAACAATGTACATGATAATATACATATAGACTTCATGTAGGGCTGAGCGATATATATCTAAACAAACAAATGCAATATTTTTCAGCCTTTTGATTATATTCAGTATTAATGTATTTGTACTGAAAACAGTGTTATTGTTAACAAAAACTAAAACTATTAAAAGCATTTTGTTAATTGAAATAAAATTAAATATAAATGTTATTTGAAAAACTTAAACTAAACAAATTATTTTAAATTGAAGCATTAAAATACTAAACTAAATAAACAACTAAAGTAAAAAAAGATTAAAAACTAATAAAAAGACAAAGCACACGACTAACAATTAAACTAAAATTAAAATGAGAAATGAAAACATAAAAAGCTCATTCTAAATATTAATAAAAACTGTAAAAGCATATAAATACAACTAAAATAACACTGACTGAAATGCCTTAAAGGGATTAAATGTAGCATAAATTTAGTTATAAAAACTAGCTAAAAGATGTTTTTAGCACTGTTTTTCACATTTTTATTTATATGCACCATGACCTTAAAATAAGTGATGATTCAAATATTCACTGATATTGAGTCAAATGATAAAACCAAAAACTGTATATGTGACATACTGTATAGCTCAGCCCTATTGATTACCCAGCAGATGATCTTGACATCATTCTTCAGATGCTGAGGAATGACGCATAATTTCTGCCACTGGAGAACAGAAATGGTCTGTGATGCCATGCTAGATTAGTTTAGATTAGGCAACCTAACAGATGCATTCATGGGTTTCAGTCACTCATTAAAAAAAACTGCACTGCCTCTTTAAGGAAGCATTTCCTTTTTTTCATCAGTTTCCTGCTGCAGCCTAATAATGGCCTAATTCAGCAACACCACATAGCTCTATTATTTATTCCCTGTGTTACTGCCTGGAATCAGCGCTACCTTAATCCAGAGAACAGCTCCATCACCACCTGTAGTGCAGGGAGTAAGACTTTCTGGATTATGTGAAAGTGAAGAGAACGCAACTATTTTTAGCAGCAGGAACGGACAAATTATTTTGAGGTTGTGAGCTGCTAAAGCACACATATGCCAGCTGAGACAATCAGACAAGCTGTGGTGGATACTGCTCTGCCATCTTCTTCCTGAAAAACTGACCGGTATACTTTGATGTAGGGTAGCTGCAAACATTAGTACACTTAAACTTGTAGGATTTTCTCGAGGAAAAAAAAAAGCTATAGGAAGCATGCGCCAAAAATCAGTTTTTATAGTGTATGTCTTTAAGGGGAATTATGCAGTTTGTCTACGCACCAGTATTAGTCTGAGACTAGCAAACTTGAATATCACTTCCTCTATACTGATTTATGCTCCAGTCTCTCAAGTTATATACAAGTAAAACTTTCACTTTCTGCACTGTTTTTAGGATCTGATCACATCTAAACCCAGGGTTCTCACTCCTGAAATAAACTGCAGTACTGGTCTTAGATCACATCCAAAAGTCAACTTCTACCAACAGCTCTGAGTTAACCACCTCCCTGCCCTAAAATTGCTGTAGCTCTTCCAGTCTTTGAGAGGATAAGAGAGTCTGCCTACATCTGTCTGGACTCACAAAGCACTTAATAATAAGGCCACTCTATAAAATATTTGTGAACACTAACCAGCAAGGAGAATACAGATGGTACAATGGACAATGAATATTCATGCAAGCAAACATTAGCATGTAAGCAACAGCAGACATGGTACACAGATGGGTTCAAAAAGATAACTTTTGAGTCTTTTCTCCTTCCGTTCCCTCACAAACACAGATACAGTGTTCCCAAATTTGGACACTTTAAACACTTTATACACGTAAACACGTTATACATGTATAAATGCCTGTGCATTAGCTAGCACAAGGACAGCATAAGCATGCTATTCATGCAGAACATTTAACAAAAAACTAAATGTTAAAGTTTTGAATTATTAACCAACTGATAAGCTTTGAAAACTAAAAGTATCTGGACACTTTAGTATTTGATACTTTGATACTTAGGTATCCATGTATTATCTATTGCAGGTATTCCCAAAATGTATTTGACAGCCTAACACCTTTGCCGTAAAATATTACACAAAATTTGCCTCTGAGATTTTAGATACATTTTTAAAAACATGAATGTTCACGATTCTCTGATGTTGGGCCACCCTTAGAACTTCTTATACATATATATTTAATATTGATCACAATAGTTGTACTTTCTGTGATTCTGAAATTGAAACTACAGTACATTTGTTTTTTTGACTGTTTAATTAGTAGAGCCTTTTGGTCTGACATGTATGTATGGCTTAAAATTACAATTAATTTTCTAAAATTGTATAATAAATTCCATTATTATACATTTTCTAAAAATGTATAATAATGGAAGATGTAGGCTACACATTAAATTTCTACTGAACAATATTTTCATTTTGGGTAAATTCTATATTCATAAATGTAAGTGCCTTAAAACAAATCAATTCTTTTCTGTTTTTCAGAAAGAATTTTGGATTTACTGTAAATCTTTACGAATGTTAAAACTGAAAAGTGAAAGAAGACTACTTGGTTTATTGAAGAAACGTAAACTATTAGAAGACGTGGATTTATAATTGTTTTCTTGTTCCCTTTATATAAAGTTGACCTTAATTTAATAATTTTATGTGATTTTGTATTGCCTTAAAATGTGATTTTATTGCAATAAAAAAAAAATCTCTGATGTTGATTAATGGTCACATGCAGGTAAACAAATGAAATATTTCATCTTTTTTAGTATGGGTCTATTTTTGATTTTAATTTTTTTTTTTTTTTAATCATTTATTTTAATTTGATATTTATTTTTATGATTTAATTAATTATTAGCTTTCCGTTAACTTACAAACTACCTGCAGTTCCCTCATGAATCCTAGTTTGGGAAAGCCTGATCTAATGCAATGAAAAGTGCTTTTTGGGGCCACTCCATGTAAAAAAATAAATAAAAAAAAATAAATAAATAAAAATAATTTATACACAACAAACACACTCATCTACATAACATTTGACCCTTTTGGTTCATTAAACTACCTACTGTTTTATTAAAACACACTCACACTCCTCCATTGCTACAATGACACAAGAGCTGTTAGAGAGAAAAAAGGGTGAGGAGAAAGAGAAAGATGGTGAAAAAAGGGAGAATGATCAGGAATGAAATGGATGATAAACAATGAATGATTCCATAGGGTAAACAAGGCTTGACAAGAAAACACCCTTTGGAGAGCGTGTGTTTACAGGTGTGAAAGGTAAAATTAGGTTAAAAAAAAGTTATACATTTCAAGCATCTCTTTTGCTACTGAAGTTAACATTGTTATTCTGCTTTAAAGTGTGCTATATCTATACTAGGAACAAAAAGGGACAATGACAGCCACAGTTTTGTAACATGGCAAACCCCCTGGTATCAAATCCCCTTGACGTCAGTAAGATTACAATGTGTTCACTTTAGATACAGCATGCCTTTGGTATGCTTTCACTGAGACTTGGCGATTCCCATGCTGTGAATCTAGTACCTGCAGAGCAAAGTACCTTACCGTTTTGGTAGCGGTTGCATGCTTTAAACGACTAAACACAACTTATCCCTTTGTTGAGCACATGAACAGTTTGAAGCGATGGCCCTCTGATAGTGATGGTCATCATGTGAATGTGCCATTTTCTCAAGAAAACAAATTTAGATGAGAAAGTCGCCAAAGCACAGAGGAACACGACCATGTGACTCTCATGCAAAGGACACTATGCAGCACCTGACAAACCATGCAGTCTGTTAGTGCAAACTGAAAACAGCCAGAGAGTGAGAGCTCTTAAACCAGCAGAAGTGGGCCGTCAGCAGATGGAGAGGGCTAGTGGCATGCTTGTGCTATATCAAAGTGCTGATGGTGCCCAGAGGTGACTCTGCAAGCAATGAAGCAGTCTTCATAGAGAATCCAAGTCTGAACATTTGAGAAAACAAAGGCATCTACTACTTGAGTGTCACGCCAATAACAAACACACTTTTAGGCGTAATTTCTTCAAAGACTGGCTTCTAATTTTCATACTCCTGCAGCCATCCAGACCCTGCCAATCCATATTGTTTATTCAAAATGTTGGCTACAAGCTATCATCATTTATTCTAGAAAGCCTAAGATTGAAACTGTGCCCACAGCTTTTAAGGCGGCGTACACTGTCACACCAGTGCATTAAATTTATTATACAATGTGTTGTTTCTTTCAGTCCTTGCTTTCACACATTTTAGGCACTTACCTTGATGGGGTTTGTACTGAAACAAATCTTCCTGCTGGGGGGTGGTTCATCTTCTACAGGCAACCCAGGGATTTCTGAACAGCTAGATTCTGGTTCGTAAGCATCATCATCCTCAGCCTCCTCATCTTCGTCCAGCTGACTACCACCAGAGTCCTCTCCAATCCCGCTGTACGCACTGATGTCCACTAGATCTGCTTCTGAGATATCCTCTCTGTGGGATTCCTCCTCAGCACAGGCCTGTCCAATTTCCTCTCTTTGTTCTGAGGGCTCATGGCTGCTGGTGGCCTCCCCATTTTCCAGAGAGGCGTGGACATCCGCCTGTACCAGTCTGCTCCCTGCATCCGGTGCACTTGGTGCTGCATGCTCCCCTGGTTTGGAATCATTGCTTGATGCATTCTGGATCTCCTCTGACCTGGATGTATCAAAAACTGTGCCAGCACTTCCAGAAGTTACATCCTCGGATGGTTTGCTATTGGGTCCATCAGGTTGGATGCTTGTTCTACTCTTTTGACTTCCAGGTTTAGCTTCTTGCTCTTTGCGCTGAGCTCCCTCCTCTTGATTTTCTGTTGAAGGGAAGGCTTGTGCCTTTCTGGTGGTGACTTTGGAGTTGATGTCTTCCACCTTGGCAGGGGTAGAGTCTACCCCTTGAGAAGGCAGCGGGGAGGTTGAGGAAGGTCGGTGAAGGTTGTTACGCTGGTCTGCTCTTTCAAATACTGCGCTTAGCTGGCTAACCGTAGGGGACACTGCATCTGCAGGACAGTCCCCTGCATCCAGCCTGTCCAATGACTCAGTGCTGCCATTGAAGCGAACTACCACGTCCAGGCGGCTGTCTTGGAACCCTGACGCCCGCTCTTTCTTTAACAGGATTCGATTAGTTGCTGCCTGCTTCTCCTGCATGTGACGCTGTTCAAATATCTTCCGTGTCTCCTGCAGCTTGGAGAAGCCTGTGCTTGCTCCACGGGATCCGCTACCATCAGTCTTTCCATCGAAGCGGCTAACCCGCTCTGACACAGTCCCACCGAGTTTGAGCAGTGCACTGTGATCCACATTCTCATTCAGACTGCTTGCTCTGGGAAGGGACAGTCGGATCGCCTGGTCTGGGGCTTTGGCCTTAGACGGATCCTCTTCATCCCCGGGAGAACCCATCTGCATGAACATGTTCTTGATGCGGTGCACATTGGAGCCGTACCTGCGGCCCCGGCCCTGTGGTCGAGGTTTCCCATCCTCCCCATTAGCAGCACTGGAATCTTTTACTGGCTTGAGAGATTGAATTCCAGCCTCATAGGCATTCCTGTGCGGCGATGCACTTCTTGCTACAAGGGTGGTGCTAGTGCTGCCGCTGGCTGCAGATGTGGGTTCAGTCTTCATCATGGTTAATCAAACAGCAGTAAAGACAAGCAGAAACAGCATAGCCCTCTGCTTCTCCTCTTTATTGAATGAATAAGAAGGGGCAGCATTCAGGATCGGTCCATATTATCAGCCGCAAAACAGAGAAAGGAGAAAGTATGAATAAGACAAAAATAAATGACATTTTATCAGAAATATAAACATATAAAGGGTGGCCCTTTGAACACTTAAACCACACTTATAAATGTATGAACCTCATTGTATTACATACAAAATGATGGGATGAATCGCTTTGTAAATCATACTTTTTTTTTGTCATTTGTAAGTCTCTTTGGATAAAAGCATCTGCTAGATTAAAAAAAAAATGTCAATGTAAAATATTAAACCAATGGCATCTGCAGACAAATTATGCTAGGCCGTTTCTCAGAACTCCAGTTCATACATAAAGTTCAGTTTTAAAAACGTTTTAATATTGTGTATCTGATGCAATGGCATTCATTCATTTTTCAAGTGTATTTTTAGTGACTAAACATTTTTGACAACTCAGTTGGGTCCACGAATATCAGAAACAGTAGGCCTAACTGCTCAGTCCAAATGCCTACATGTTTAATACCAATGTGTTTGTTGAGCTTTCCTTGACAGCTCTACCATGGCCACACACAGATGCTCCAGGGTCATAAAGCCAGAACACACTCTCACACAAACACACATTCTCAGTCAGACACCTCTTACTTTAGGGTTAATTTAAAATTGACCTAATCAGGAGTAAATTAAGATATAAGATTAATTTTGATATATAAAAAAAAAAAAAAAAGTCAAGAAATAGCTACAGGCACATTACATTAAAATTTGTAACAATATCAAAGACTGTAAAGGAAACGGTTTAAGCATTGATGCGAAACACTTCCGTAATGGCTCTAAAATCTTTGAGAAGTACTTTAAAGTATAGCCTACATCTCAAGTAATAATGCTTTCAACACTTAAACTTAAACTATTCATTTTGGCAGATAAAAGTAAAATAAGACTAGTAGCTGTGCTTTGGGACATGGTAGCTTGTTTCTAGATGGCCTACGATAGTGATTAGATGACAGACCATCTTAGACCTGCAACAAACCATCTGTTTTTTAGAGAAATAAATTCAGCTTGAACAGGAAAATGACCAACTAGAAGCCAGCTACCATGTTACAAAACGCAGCTTTGGATCGCTAGACGTCAAATAGATCTTTCTGTCAGATAAAGGAAGTCAGATTGTCAACGAAACCGTGAACACAGGCACAAGAACATGGGACATATATAAACGGTGCTGGGAAATACCATGCATACTGGCATGGACAGGCAGGCTTTGTTGTGATCCCATGCTGCTGCTGCTGATGCCAGTAGATTACTTATCTTGGCAGCATGAATCAACCAGCCTTTAGGCGCCGAAACATCGGCTGTCGTTTTAATTTCGCTCAGATCTAGATGCTCCTAGTGTGCAAGACAAACCAAATCGCTGATTATAATCGTAAACGGTAGATTATATATTTTCTGCGCCGCTGATTGTGTTGAAGGAGCGTCAGGAGATTGAAGCTGCAGCCTGTCAAAACATCACATTAGGACCCAGCGGGAGCGAGAGAGCGGGCCGCGCTCTCGCTCTGCAATGATGCCTCGACTTCCTGCATCCTCTACCGTACGAATAACGGTTCTACCGTTAGAATCAAAGAAAATGAGGAAACGAGCAACATACAACGTGTCGCGCTCTCCTCAAATAACTGAACGTACCTTGTTTCTCGTGTTCATCGAAGACTCCGTCCTTTAATCAACGCAAAGTCCATTGGTTCGCAAATCCATTGTGTCCACGAGCCGTTTTCGCCCTCTTGATTTCCCCCCACGAGCGTGTGACGCGCCTGCCCCCCTCTCTCTCTCTCTCTCTCTCTCTCTCTCTCTCTCTCTCTCTCTCTCTCTCTCTCTCTCTCTCTCTCTCTCTCTCTCTCTCTCTCTCTCTCTCTCTCTCTCTCTCTCTCTCTCTCTCCGCTTGTGCCCTTCTCTCCTCTTCACCGCTAGTACACAGCAGCATCGCAGGTTATTTTAACATTTTAAGGACAATACATTATGGTAGCTTAGCTACATGCATAGGCTACACCGGTAACTTGACAGTCACTGAGCACTACTGCACAGCTGTAGCATGCAGAGTGGTAGGCCTAGTACAGTAAGCTAGCACAGTACAGACGCAAATGTTTGATAATCCATCTGGCTACCTGTGTATATTAATTCACGTTTTACAACGGAAGAAAGAGAGATTTTATTTTATTTATTTATTTATTTATTGTCCCATTTCATGCATTTCTTTATTTAGTCTACTGTATTTTTGCCCATAATAATTTGTAGCTGACTCTAAATATGTGTATACTTTTTAAATTTGGTAGCCTATATTCCATAATGTGAATTCGCCTATTTATTTTGTTCCCTTCCCTTCCTTTATTTTATTTTCCATTTCTTATCATTCTTTAATTCAACATTTATTTTCTATTTCAGGACTATACATGCTTTACAGTTTTTCTCAGTGGCTTATGTGCATTTCTCAGATCTGAAATGCTCAAAATTGTTCACGTTCACATTCAATTTGGTACATTCATGCAACTGATGTACAATTGTCTGCTGTTCCTATATTTTCAATTGCGTATGTCATGTTGATCAAACTATATTATACTGGTTCCCTGTTGAACAGTCATACCCCTCAAAACAGGCATTGGTTCCTTGCGTAAGTCATTAAATAGACAGACAAACAGATGATAGATAGATAGATAGATAGATAGATAGATAGATAGATAGATAGATAGATAGATAGATAGACAGACAGACAGACAGACAGACAGACAGACAGACAGACAGACAGACAGACAGACAGATAGATAGATAGATAGATAGATAGATAGATAGATAGATAGATAGATAGATAGATAGATAGACAGAAGAAACAGACAGACAGACAGACAGACAGACAGACAGACAGACAGACAGACAGACAGACAGACAGACAGATAGATAGATAGATAGATAGATAGATAGATAGATAGATAGATAGATAGATAGATAGATAGATAGATAGATAGATAGATAGATAGAATTAAATTTTTACTATACATATCCTTTGAATCTCTCGATCAAACCACTGCAATGTGCGAAGGCATACAGGAAAGACACACTGACCCACTTTAGTGACATTTGGGCCTCTTTCTGCAGGCAAATGCTCGTGTGTAGAGGGCGACATCGTGTGGTGAGTTTTAGAAGTTCAGAATATCCCTAACCATTGTACAGACTGTAGCCAGGACACCGGTATGGAATCCCACACCCTGGGGAGTCTTTGTTACACTTTCAATCTGTGATTGTGGAAACCGTGTCTGTGGGCACTGAATATGGACTCAAGATGAAGTGGGACAGCCTTTTCAGTTCCATTTGCATTGAAATTTAACATGCTGCTGCAAAGAATTTTGAATTAAGGGATAAAGATTTTTTACCCAGCCAATGATGTTGCACAGTGCAGACACAAAAGATATACAGATCATCTGTGACAATCTCGTTTGTAGTCTAGGAATCATGTACAGGAGCTATGAGCTGGCCAACAGTTACCCACATTATTCAACTACAATATGACTTAATATTTTGGGTTGACAATGACCCACATCATCAGTTTTAGTTTGTAGATGACTGACTTGTATAAAAAAATAAATTTAAAAAAAAACATGATTTGAACTGAAATGGTTGTTTTTCCATTGCAAAACCATTTGCAAAAACTATTTGTGAAATGAGGAATTATTGATCATCTATAGTGTAGACAAATGTAGTTATATTATACTGAATAGCGGGGGCTGCTGAGAAGTTAATTTAAAGAGTGTGACTCTCTCATTATGTTCCTGGTGACAGCAGAGCAGGAGCGGATGATTGAGACTTCCTCAGGGATTCAGAACAGCTGAACGCTGCAGTTCCAGGCTCTTTGCTAACATCTGTGTGGTTGCCCCAGCAACACCTCCACTGCATATTGTCTGCCACGGTGACCCATATTTCCTCTGATACTAATCTCACTACTCACATAACACACAGACTCCCCCTGCGCTGGGCTTTTATGCATGAGTGTGTTCAGTGAAATTAGATCACACTAGCTATTGTTTGTTTGACATTGATCAGACTCAAACAGATCACAGGGTGCCGTGCCACCTCTAGATACTGAACTACTCCACATTTTTCGTCTGGTTTTACTACAATCCACTGTAAATAGCAAGCAGTTAAAAACAATATTATATTATAACAAAATTATATCTTTACAAATAGACATGATAAAAATAAAACAAAATATGAGAAGATATGATAAAAGAAAAAATATTTTTGAACATAATATAATTGTATTTAATATTTTCATTTTCACAAACTGTTTATATACAGCAATTACAACTTTTTATACTTTTCAAATGTTTTATGTTTGTGCTTGGAAATGACTAACTATCCTGATAATTAGCCTTAATATTCTGCATTTTAAGGTCTTCTGCTAATGTAATTGTTGCAAGTCTAATTGTTTAGTTTTTTCATATTTGATTTCACCTTCACCACGCGATATAGTTAAGAAGATGTGTGTGTGGAAATCACTGCGTTGTTGTGACTATGGAACTTTGTTGAGACCCTGTTATAAAACACATATAAACAGTATTACTTTAATTTAACATCAATGTTAACACCAAGTAGAGTCAGCTTAGCTCGTAGCGCCATCTGATGGTGAAAATAATCACTACATTATTGCACATATAACTAGCAGGCTGCTGTATGTTGGTCGGGCTTTTTGCAATGTAGCCTATTTGCGGGTTCTTTTAAGCGAGCTGTAAAACAGGGACATTTCAGAAGACAGCTCCAGTCGGGGACAGAACACCAAAAACCAGGTCATCCTACCTTTGGAGGATGCATAGCAAGGTAAGGCATCAAGGCACGTCCGAATCCAATGTTAGCTTCACTTCACGTCTCTCTTGATGAAAGGCAGGATAGATGTATCTTTCGCTGCCTTTGATATCCCACAATCCTATGTGTTCCATGACAGTTGCAGTTGGTGGTCAGTTTGTGTGTAAATGTAAGTTTTTGACCAACATTTTCCACTTTTGATGTCATTTCTAGTGAGAAATTACTATTCAATACTACTACTAATTCAATACTTGATTAGTTATCACCAAAGCTCTCTCTGTTTACTTTTTAAACATTACGCTGCCACAGAAGCCTGTCTGAAATCAGTTTTGTGAGGGACCTTCATACACAAACGCTGGCTCTAAAGTCATCGCCTGATAAGACATCAAGACAACAAGTCCATCATGTCCCCTCCCAGTCACAGTAAGAACTAGCATTATGAAGAAAAGGCAAAAAACACAAATATCAGTCCAGTTCAACAACAACAAACAATACAAACACAAACCAAGACAGCACAGATGGTCAAGAACCAGGTGTAAAGGACATTCAGAATTTTAGTATAGCTAAATAAGACTTTGCAGAGAGAACTAACTCCTGGCCCATAGTTGCATTTTTGGGCCTTAAATCGTCAGCTTGGCTACATCAAAATGCGTCTGTCAATTTTGCACATATGGTCTTCTGGTCCTAGGCTATAAATCCAAAATTTTCTTCAATGGTAATTCTTTCAACTTCCCTTTTTCTTACATTTCCAAGTTCACCCAATGTCGCCTTCTCAGTTCGAACTCAACTGACTCTAAGACTCTAAAAAATAAAGTTTTTTTGACACAAGGTACACTTTTACCATAGTGAAAATTAGGAAGAATTCTGCTTACACAAGTCAGTCTATCCTACATATTAACTTACATTTACTTACATACATTGTCTTTTTAAATGCCATTTTTATTGAATTACAATAATTTGTTGTACTGTAGGCCTACTTGATCCAGTAGAGGGCGCAGGGAGCCAGTACGAGTACAGTCTTCCTGTGTTCAGTTGCATAAACTGTTTAGACTACTCTACTTTAAACTGTAAGACTAGTCTTTTTTTTTTTTATTACATAAAAAGGTAGATTGTGTCATGTGAATCTGAAAAGTAAGACTGATTAGTTAACTCCTAGTTGGTCAGACCGGGTCTTAAAGGGATAGTTCACCCAAAATTTTTAATTCTGTCATTATTTACTTACCCTCATGTCATTCCAAACTATGCAAGGCAAGGCAAGTTTATTTAGCACATTTCATGCACTATGGTAATTCAAAGTGCTTTACTTTGAATTACCTAACACAAATGCTAAACTAACACAAATGAAGGACTTTTTGATAAAATTTGAGAGCTTTCTGCAGCTGACATTTGATCGCTTTATATGATGAACAGATTTGATTTAGGCTTTTATTCTCATATAAACATTGATCAGCGAACTTTAACAGAAGCTCAACCGAACCTGCTCGTTGAACAAACCTCATTGGTTCTCGAAGCTCAAACGTGCTGCGTAACACAAGAATGAACCTCACTGGTTCTTGCACATCAAGCAAACATGCTTGAGTTTCCCTTTACCACAACTGCTATGTGAGTTGATGAATGTTTATATGTGAATAAAAGCCTAAATTCTGTTCATCATATAAAGTGATTGTATCTCTTCAGGAAATTTGGAGTAAACCACTCAATTCATATGGATTAGTTTTACGATCTCTTTATGAATTTTTTGAAGCGTCAAAGTGTCAGTTACCTAACTGTCAGTGGAGGGACAGAAAACTCTCAGATTTCATTAAAATATCTTCATTTGTGTTTCAAAGATGAATGAAAGTCTGTTCGGAAGACATGAGGGTGAGTAATTAATGACAGATTTTTTTGGGGGTGAACTATCTCTTTAAAACACACAGTCTTCACATAGTGGCTATGTTTATGCAGCTGGCCCTCATCTATAAAGATCTAGATCTATAAACTGATGCCTTGAATTAGTTCTCATTTTATTAATAATTTAACATAGTTAAATCTATTTGCCCTGTAAGCACAAAGAACATAGTAGCATGTGAAGAATGAAGCCCAGTTTTCCCAATTCACCTAGCCTCACTTGCATTTCTTACTCATATCTCAACTAACCTTTACTACTCTTTTTTTATAGTTTTAATGTTTTACCCTAAAATGTATTGTATGTGCTAATATTTTTGCATAGCCTACAAAAGCTGTATTTAGAAGTAAAACTTACATAGTCATTAAATTAACTCAAAGAAAAATAATAATAATTTAGATGTAGCTAGATGCAACAGTCACTGCCAATCGTGCAAATAATATGCTAATGATTACACATTTCTTATAATCTTCAGCTACACTTTAAATAAAGCCTACTATTTCACTTTAGTTAGGTTTGCAAAATCTTCCCCTTGCCCAAAGAATTTCAGTGTTTAAAAGTGAAAGTGAGTGTATGGATCCAGTTAGCAGTTTAGATATTCAAGCCCCCCACTACGGAAGCCTCCGCATACCTTATGATACAATGGCCCTGTTGTATCCTACAGGACTACCACCTTTACCACCTACCACCTTTAGCATTTCAGTGCAGATTGCAGCAAAAGAGCGGTTCTCCTCAGTCTGAGCTCCACAAAAGCTCCTCTTTTAAATATTTAAAAACAAAAAAAACAAAAAATATGTTTACAGCAATATCTCTAAGTCAAAGGAATCCTACGCTTGCGGATTATATTATGCTCGACAGCTTGGATGACCGATGATTTCAACAGATGTGGCGTTTGGAGCATCAACCAACAACCAGTGAATCAGAATTTTCACAAATGGATCATTTGGATTATCAGTGTGGAATATTATTCGCAACATCTTGGAGTGCAATGATTTCAAGACAAATTTTTTGGTCAACATAAGTGCCTCAAGGCTGCACAAGGTTAGTACATGCAAACATCAGAACATGCAGTATTTCTTTCTAACATGCTAACTTTAAGTTATTTTGCTCAAAGTTTATGTCCTGTTGGTTACGGATTGCTCAGTAGTATAAGAAACTACTTTTGCAAAAACAACAACATGAAAAAAGCACCAAAAAAGTAGCACATTTCTGATATTTTCTTTAATCTTTCCTTTTAGTCAAACAACTGTAACAGGTGCAAGCTGTGCTTCATTCAAGTCCATTGGGCAGTCAGGGACGAGTCAAGATCACTTCTGACAAACATAAGGTCGACCACTTAACATGCTTTATTTCAGCATTCAAAATAATTAAAAACATCTCAAATTATTATACATATACAAAATAGGTACAGATCTTCTTGTTTTAACCCCCCTATGGTGTGCTTCTCTCATAATTTTAGGACTTTTCTATTTGATTGCCTGTTTTATGCTTTTTTTAAAAAATAAAAAAAAAACCCTTGGCGAAAACAAAACAAATCCTGATTACAGAAGGATGGGAAGGAAGTGGGGAAATAGCTGGAAGCAACTGGACAACATTGGGGGGGGATATTTTGAAAAGAAACCAAAAGACAACAACCAAAAAGTGTCAAAAGGCGTTTGGAACATAAAAACAGACTCCACCTGCTTATTCTGCACTTGAAAAGACTGTGTGCATCACAGCTACAGTACTGCTTCTTAACAAAAGCTCTGCTGTCTGGCTCTTAGCTTACACTTGAGAAAGAGAGGCATCTGTTACAACTGGGCAGCAAGACACTAGGGTTTCTTTAGCACCAAAGGCCCTTTGAGCAAAAGCGACGAATAATACATTACTTTTAGAGCTTTCAGGACCTCAAGAGGGAAATAGCACCTTTACAGCTGTCATCTTTTAACCATACTTCTGCCAAGTAAAATCCTGACCTGGTGTTGGTCAACACTGGGAATTGCAGGTTTCTTTTTTGAGGTAGCCATAAGACATCAAAACAAAGTTGAACCCCTGTCTCTACTAGATGTACTTTGTGTGATTCTTGAGAGGAACGTTGGTATTCAGCACCCGGTGGTCCTAATGGGTACAACACAAAGACACTTAAATGTCATTTTACAGATTTATTTAACACCTGAACATGGTACAAAGCATTTGGTTTTGCTCTTTCATTGTCCTTCCTCAGTGGTTGAAAAAAGTCACTGTGATGTTTCTTTAAAACTCCAGGGGGATTTTACACTTTTTGTAAGCATATATTATTTTCTTGTTGCCAGTGAAACAAATGAGTCTTCTAAAGTATCCTCAGTGTGGGTGGTGACAAAATAGTGGTCCAAAAAAAAGCCTGATAACACACAACCACTGTCTTCTGAAGCACAGGTCTAAGCAAGTGGACCATTTGGACAGCCAAATTGAATTCTAGGGTTTGGATTTAATGCATAGAAAAGATTTTAGAGAGATGATTGCTAGAAAAAAACACACACGCACACAAACAATCTCAAGTCCAGATTTCTTTTTTACAAGAAGCAGACTGGGCCAACTTCAATGCCAAATTCCTGATTAGGTGCACCAACGTCCATAGGGGCGATGTCAATAATAGGCAGACGGGATGTTTTCGTTGTTTTGTAGTCAATGACTGTCTTGCCCCATGCACCGGTGTGCGACTGGAGAGATGGAAAAAAGGAAAACAGGGATAGAATTAGAACCTTTACAAAACCATTCTTTATGTTGCTATAATAAACATTTATGTTGCTAAATTAATGGAAGTTCATTCGGAATGCAATTACTAAATTAATAAATGCAACTACTAAATTAATACATGTTAACGTAATCAAATTGATATTAATTGTCATTTTAATAATGTATCTTGTATTAGCTCTCATATTCAAATATGTTGTGATATTAAGATGCTGATGGTCACATCATGATTTAGAACTCACCGTGCAACCATCCTCAGTGACGCTGTATGTGAAGCGGCTGTTGCCCTCTGCTCTGATCTCAATCTCGTTGGAGCCCTGCAGCAGGAGAGCCTTCTTCAGGTTGCCAGAAGCCTGGTCCATGTATGCAATGCTGTTCTTGCAGTGGTATGTAATATTCTGGGAGGCCTCAGTGGACATGAGGCGCAGGAAGGTGAGCTGAATGTTGACATCCTCAGCCTTGGAGCCCTCGCTGCCATACTCGAACTGTAGGTTTGGAGAGGAAAGCACAAGAAAATGAGCAAATATAATAAACAGACATATGGGAAAAAAAACATCTGTTATACTTTTTGGCCTAGCTGACATCCTCACCTGGAAGCCATCGGTCATGGCCTCTCCGAACCAGACGTGCTTCTTCTCCTTGATGTTCTTGCTTGTGTACCAGTTCTTCTTGGGAATGGAGGACTCAGTTGGGTAGACACAGGTCTCGCCAGTCTCCATGTTGCAGTAGACCTTGATGGCATCCTGGTTGCAGCCCTGGTCAGGGTCAATCCAGTACTCACCTGTGTATTGTTTTTGAGGAATTAATGTATTAATTATGGATTAATGTAAGCATGACAATGCAGTATGATGACTGTAGAATTGTGTAATTGAGAAACGTACCGCTCTTCCAGTCTGGGTGGCACATCTTCAGGTCACGGCAAGTGCGTGCAGGGTTCTTCTTGGTGCCATCTGGGCTCATGATGCTCTCAATCTGCTGGCTCAGGGACTTGAGGGTGGTGTCAACCTCCAGATCACGGTCGCGCATCACATTGGCATCGTCGGCACGGAAGTGGCGGAAGGGATCAGGGGCCTTCTCCTGTGGCTGGGCAATGAAGCCGATGTCAAATCCACCACCAGAGGGTCCAGGAGGTCCAGGGGGTCCGGGAGGTCCAGGAGGTCCCTATATCAGAGAGTAAACCAAATATGGCGGGGTTAAAGTGTATGTTTGGTTTACTGGGTGCAACGTCATGTAGAAAAAGAAAGAATCACCCACAGATGGTCCGATTTCTCCATTGCGACCACGGGGTCCAGGAGGTCCAATGGGTCCAGGAAGTCCGCTCATACCATCCTTACCAGCAGATCCAGAAGATCCAGCAGGGCCCTATTAATACAAAAATAGAAACATCGAAATCCACTCAGAATGATCTTAAAAACATTTGATCAAAGCAGAGAAATAACGGTAGTATAAACACGCAGCAAGATTATATATTTTATAAATAATAATACTTACTCTAGGTCCAGCGGGTCCAGAAGCTCCAGCAGGTCCAGGCTCTCCAGAAGGTCCCTATGGACAAAAAAAAAAAAAAAATCAAAGCTATGGCTATTACATTCGAGAATTATATTGTAAGTTCCATAAGCTAAACAGAATCACTTACAGGAGGTCCTGGGGGTCCCTGCATTCCTGTAAATCCTCTGTGTCCCTTCATGCCTCTCTCACCAGCCTCGCCAGTCTCACCCTTGTCTCCACGAGCTCCAGCGGGTCCCTGAATAAAGACATTACACCTCAGACGACAGTATTGTGTATACCACAGATGGAGCTACACGCAGAGTCTGGCAATTCTTTTGTGGTTTGAGCCTTTAGGTCAGGACTTACAGCGGGTCCACGGGGACCAGTAGGGCCAGCAGCACCGGCAGGACCAGCAGGGCCCTAAGAAGGAAAAAAATTATTTTGTTTAATCTCCGCTCGTACTTTTTAAGCCATCAACAATTCAATTCATTATTGGAGATGGGACACTTACAGACTCTCCACGATCACCAGTCTTTCCAGCAGGGCCAATGGGTCCAGGAGCGCCAGGAGGTCCAGGAGCACCAGGAGTACCAGCAGAGCCAGTCTCACCACGGTCACCCTATGTCACGAGCGGAAGAACAGAATTTTGTAAGGGGCACCATCACAGTCACACAAACTAATGTGTGGTAAAGTGGTTTGACTACTGAGTGTGTTGCATTATGGGAAACCATGAAGGCTCCAGCTCACCTTGGGGCCAGGAGCACCATCACGTCCAGCAGAGCCCTCATTACCTGGAGTACCCTAATGTAAAGCAAAGTACATAGGTGTCAACAAGGCAGGGCTCTATAGTTTCAGTTTGTATATGTCAATGAAGTTCAACAGGTATTGGAGTATAGGTGTGCATCCTTACCTCACGACCAGGCTCGCCAGGAGGTCCAGCCAATCCAGGGGGTCCCATGGGTCCAGGAGGTCCACGTTCACCAGAGGGACCAGAAGGTCCCTGTTTGCCAGGCTCTCCCTAGATGGAATGATGAAGAGATGTATGATGAAAGCTTTACCATGATTTATGCTAAAGAAACCAACTTTCCAACAAGATGAACTCTTGAAAGTAGATACTGGCTATTCATGAACAAGTTCATGATTGTATGGCATTAGATGAGCCATTAAAGAGTGTAAAACAAGGGAGCCAGAATACTCACAGATGGGCCGGGGAGACCAGGGAAACCACGCTCGCCTCTTTGTCCAGGGAGACCAACAATACCACGCTGACCAGCAATACCAGCAGGTCCAGGTGTACCAGCAGGGCCCTGCAAGAAAAGGAGGAATATTAGTGAGATAATATAGGAAGTTCATCACAGACAATAACTGTTCTTATTGCAAAATAATTTATTTATTATATATAAATTATCCTATTACTAATTTATACTAGCATGGAAATCAAGATGGAAGACAGAGGGTGAATCTTATTTCCTTCTAGCAGAGAATGTTTTAGGGCGAACAATTGTGATAAGCACATAATTGTCTTACAATTGAACTACCTATAATTGATTAAAAAAAATCTCTCAAGGTATAACTACTCAAGTTGTGAATTTGTAAGATAACTGTGAAAAAGAGCATCAAATAAAGAGAAACAAGCCCATGAGTTAGGAGGGTACAAATTAATATTATTTCAACCATAAGTATTTCAAACAATCCTGCCTTTCATTTTGGGGATGACTTGTGAGCGAAGAAATTGAGAGGCCAGTAATAAGTAATCTCCTTGATACAGAGTTTACAGGCCTATACTCAAAAATAACCACATTAAAGCTTTGCCTAAGGGCGTAACATTGGGCCAGTTGTGATGTGGGAAAATGTTTTGTGGTCAGTTGAAACCAGGATAGCCTTTTAAATGCTCAAATAAATATATGTTGTGCACATACAACACTGCCAAAAATTGTGAGGATTTTGAGAGACATCTGAATAATTTTGCAAGCCATTGTAATTGATATTACATTCATAATTAGCTTACAGTCATGCATTTAGCAAGGCCAGAAGGTAAGGCAATAATGTTATTGTTCGACATTGAAGACTTACAGTGGGACCCTCAGCTCCGGGATTTCCTTTCTCACCAGGGGCACCAGGTGGTCCAGCAGCACCAACTTCACCAGTGCGGCCAGCAGGTCCAGTCTCACCACGGTTACCTTTCTGGCCCTCCTTGCCAGCGGGTCCAGGAGGTCCTGGGGGTCCAGAGTTTCCCTAAGAAAGAAAAGAAATTAGAGAACCGTTGTTAATTATGGAAGAGGATCACAATTACCACTTTGATGTACAATTTACTACAATGTAAATTATTTCCGTAGAGGTTCTTACAGCAGGGCCGGGAGGTCCAACTCTTCCAGCAGCACCAGGGAAGCCAGTAGCACCCTTAACAAAAAAGTAAAAATGGATTAGACCATTGTGATATGTAATTTCCAAGTGTATTTAAAATCATAACATACTGTAATTTTAAGTTGTGCTCAAGTATCAATACCCAGGAACATGAAATTATGGAAGTCATACTCACAGGGGGACCAGCAGCACCACGGGCACCCTTGGGTCCAGTAGAACCGACAGGACCCTGTATGGCACAAATCAATTTGGTTAAAAATGCTGATGACACAACATTAGTAAAGACTACCATGACTATTACATGGATCTAACTTTATAGACCCAAGGAGAATATGTCTGGATGAGGAGATGAGGAGGAGATGATCTGAGAAGGTCACACCTGAGGTCCTGGGGCGCCAGTTGCTCCTGCAGGTCCTGGAGGACCAGAATCACCCTTAGCACCATTGTCTCCAGCCTCTCCCTTAGCACCAGGCAGACCGTCGGCACCCTGTTGGAGAGAAATAAGATGTTTGAACTAAGAACTGGCCAACTATATGTACTCTATGTACTAGAGTTTGTTACTTACAGGAGGACCAGCAAATCCAGCAGGTCCTGGGGCACCAGTCTCTCCACGCTCACCCTATTTGTAATAGAACAGATGATTCCATCAGATAGAGTAAAAGAGCTTCAATGTTTCTTCAAATTATGAATTTTGAGTAGTATATCTGTGCGTCAAGGATTGTGCTTACAGGTGGTCCACGGGCACCACTAGGTCCAACAAGTCCAGGAGCACCAGATTCTCCCTATGTTAAAATACAAATGATGAAAAAATACCCATGGTTGAATATACTCTTCAACTTTGTAAATATTATCATCAGTGATTATGGATATATGGAATCTAGCATAAAATACACTCACCTTGTCACCAGGAGCTCCAGCAGGTCCGGGAGGTCCAATTGGTCCGGTCATACCACGGATGCCATCTTTACCAGGGGCACCATCAGTACCCTTGGCACCTTGGTCACCCTGGGATAAGAGTTTGTTATCAGTTTTGAGAGTTTGTGCCATTCCATTAATTTGATCACTTGCTGTGAATTAGTACTGAGTTTCTGAGAAGTTGAGAGAGGTGCATCATTAGTACTCACTCTGTCACCCTTAAGACCTGGCAGACCAGCAGCACCACGCTCGCCAGGCATTCCTTGAAGTCCGGGAGGACCCTGAGCGCCAGGAGCACCTTGGGCACCAGCATCACCCTAAGAAAGCAAGAAAGAAACAAAAAAATTATCTTAATGTTGATACATACTGTCATTTGATATCATTCTCTTCAGGACTTTGATTCGCATTTTGGGACAACCTTTGGATTTTGCTTAGCCATTCGCAGTAAATGTGTGGTATAATTTCAACAAAGTGTGTTAGGACAGGTGAGACTCACCTTGGCACCATCGTTACCAGCTGAACCAGGAGAACCGCGAGCACCAGCAGGACCAGCAGGGCCAGGGGCACCACGCTCACCAGGGAATCCTCTGTCACCCTAGGTAAAATTAAATAGATACACCATCAGTTCTTGTCCATCTCATATATCTAGAACTAGAATTACAATTATGGGCTATGTGGCATTTGGTGATCATGCTGTAGATACTCACTCTGGATCCAGAAGGTCCAGGAGCTCCAGCCTCTCCAGGAAGACCCTGTAATAGGCCAAAGAAGGCAAATCAGTATTGTTTCGCTTGGCATTTCATTTCTAATGAGGGTTTCCAAGGGACTTAATTGCTGTTGCCCATGCAGTTGTCAAAGAAAATGTTTATGCATAGTATCCTTGCAAGCAATGCTGAACATTCATTAATCCCCTCTAATCATTTTAGATATTTGGTTCACATCTTCTGGTTTATGTAATAAACAGCAGTTCCATATCAACACATTGGCTAGCAACTTACCTGCTCACCAGACTTGCCAGGCTCACCAGTAGCACCCTGAGGTCCTGGCAGACCCTGTAATTTAGATGCATAAAAAAGAGATTAGCCTATTGATGTCAATATCTATAACAAAAATATTGTGTATTGAGTGGATGGAATGGGTAAGATGAGTGGCCACACTCACCTGGAATCCGGGAGGACCAGCAGGTCCCTGTTCACCTCTCTCACCAGCAGGCCCCTATATCATGAGACACAGTGGTTCATTAAAGTAATTATACCTCATTGTTATTTTTAAGTATTACTGTAAAGGAAGAACAATATAAGTTGAAGCAAAATTTTTTAATGTTGTATTCATGGCCATTATATGAACATTTGAGACAGTTTGTATAATAGATTAGCAGGACCACTGTTTAAAATGAGACTGAAATAATGTTAAATAACAAGATGCATTATTGGATATTAAAATGCAACTCACAGAAGGTCCAGGAGCACCAGGGGCACCAACATCACCGTCCTTACCAGGAGCGCCCTATAGTTAAGCAAAAAACACAATAGAATAAGGCCCAGACTAAGACACTATGAACCAAAAAGGGTCAAAGATAACTGTGGCGTGGAAAACAAAAGAACAGATACTTACGGTGGCACCGAGAGCACCTATCACACCTCTCTCACCAGGTTTGCCAGGCTCACCCTGCACAGGGGCAAAAATAAACATCACACTTAAAAAGCTTTTTGTAAAAAATGCACACTGAACCAGAACTCAAAAGTTTCTTAGACATACAAAAATAAGCTATCAAGGAGTGATTGACTGCATTTTGGATATGTAGTGAGAATACTGACAGTTTATAGTGTAGTTTGTTTCAAACTGAAAGAGTCAAGAGTTTTGTGCACTCACAGCAGCACCCTTGGGTCCAGGGAATCCCATGACACCAGGCTGTCCTCTGGCTCCAACGGGGCCAGGTGGTCCAGGGCGGCCATCTTGTCCAGGATTACCCTATTAAATATAAAACAAAAAGATCTGTGAGTTTTGATCCTTTGACAGATATGAATATCTGGGTATGAGATGGTATGTATGAATGAATGGGAAACACTTTACAGTAAGGTTTACATTAGTTAACTACTTTAGTTAACATGAACAATAAGTATTCATCTTATTTCATTTCAATTTAAACATTTACTAATACATTATTAAAATCAAAAGTTGTATTTGTTAACATTAGTTAATGCACTGTGAACTAGCATAAACAATTAATGACTGTATTTTATTAACTAACACGAATAAATACTGTAACAAATGTATTGCTCATTGTTAGTTCATGTTAATACATTCAACTAATGTTAACAAATGAAACCTTATTGTAAAATGTTACCAATAAATATATGGTATGGGAATATATGAATTTGGAGGTGATTAACCCCTAGTCCAAGACTAAAATGCATGTTTGAGCTGTTTTAACTGAAAGCAGCTTGCACTGACATATCTTAAAACCCTGGCTTAATCTAAGACCTGTCTGTGAAGCCAGGCCTATGGGTTTGACTGATTTAGGGTTCTTTTTTAAAACCTTTTTTCTTTAAATGTTCTGGAATAAACAATCCATGCTGACCACTTCAGCATGCATTGGGTTATCTGTTATGGTGTATTGGGTTTGTTGAAATATTATGGAGAATTGTGTGGGCACTCACAGATGGTCCGGTCTTTCCATCAGGTCCAGGGCTGCCAGGGCTACCAGTCATACCCTAAGTGGCATGAAGACAGATGGAGTCAAACACTGACATGCTAATACACAATCAATCCCACCAATGATATATAACATTCCTGCTGATGCCAATTTTCTCACCTTGGATCCTGGCATACCAGGTTCACCATTGCGGCCAGGCTCACCAGTGGCACCCTTAGGTCCAACAACTCCAGGGCCTCCACGCTCACCAGGGGCACCCTGTTACACAGATCAGAAAGAGTTGCACCATTTACCATTGCTGAAATATGATATATGGATATGATAATAACCTAAACATATTTTCCACCATTTTTCTGCTTAGTTGTGTACTAAAAAGGATGTTAATTTGTATGAAATATTTTATATCTTTTGTAGACCTACCTTGGGACCAGCAGATCCATCAGCTCCAGGGAAACCACGAGCACCAGGAGCACCCTGCACAAAGAGGTGTGTAGAATTGTTATGGTCTATGCCACTTTTAAGGTTCTTACTAGTATTTTTGAATATCTGGAGAGGTTTAAGTGTGGGTACATACACGTTCACCAGTGGGTCCACGGGCACCGGCAGAACCGGGCTCACCACGGGCTCCTCTCTTGCCTTCCTCACCAGGTGGGCCAGGGGGACCCTGAACTCCTTGGGCACCCTGGGTAAGCACACAAGAAAAAAGAAGATGGTTAGAAATGAAACAGAAATTGAGATTAGAAATCAATTATTGTATAATAGTTGCTTTCTCACTCCTAGGGCACTGGTTTTACAAAACTGTGGAATGTTTCGACTAAATGTGCATGATAAGATTGACATAAAATGATAAAGAGAGTGACCAGGTTTTCTAGATCAAATAAGTGAAGTTTATACTTACAGCCTCTCCCTTAGCACCAGCCTCTCCTTTGGAACCAGGGGCACCGACCTCACCCTGTAAAATGTAAAAAGTAATTGTGTGAAATAATTCACATTTTGTTTGAAAAAATGTGGCTGATGATCTGAGAAGAAATGGACACTTACGGTGTTACCCTTAGGGCCAGGGGCACCAGCAGCTCCAGCAGCTCCGGGAGGACCACGAGGTCCAGGGAAACCAGGAGCACCAGCAATACCAGGAGTGCCCTGTAGGTGGCAGCAGAGAGTAACAAAGATGTGGGCGTTAATTTACTAACACCAAAGTTCTTATCCAGGAAGAGGAAATATGTTGGCCTGAAGAAGAACTTTTATCAACAAGAGCATTTGATTAAACCGATACTTACAGGAGCACCCTTGGCACCAGTGGCACCATCAGCACCATTGTTACCCTACAGTAAAAGGAAAGGAAAATGGACAAGGTGGTCAGGACATATCTACACAAATAATTTAAATTTAGGACCGAAAAAACATGATATTATATTTGATGTTTCAAAAGATTTACTCACAGCGGGTCCAGCAGGACCAGCAGGTCCAGGGTTACCAGCCTCACCACGGGCTCCTTGGGGTCCCTCTGCACCACGAGCTCCCTGAGGACCAACCTCTCCCTGGGGAAAGCAAAGATCAAGAGTTAGATGGGTCAACATAATGTAGAGCTACAAGGGGGATCTCAATTGTCAATGTAAATGAAGAATTGTGTTTATAATCCATAAAAAACCCTTAAGATGATCAATATCTCTATGATACTAGAAGATAAGTTTATATGTAATCTCAAGTTTCAGCATGCAGCAGGATGATTTTTTTATTAAATCAAGCTCCAAACAAATATTAAGTTCAAATAAATAAGCTTCAACCTAATGACACATTTCCAAAGATCAACTCTCGGCCTACATAATTGAGATGATTGACATGAGAACACAGACATCTGGCTCTATTGGCCAAAATACAGTTCCACAATGCACTCTAGCTATTTGTTTGGTTTTATTTGGAGTTCAAATATGTGCAATCATGTGAACAAATTAAAGTATTTTATTTTTTAATTTTTACCTTAGATCCAGGGCCACCAGGGAATCCTGGGGGACCAGCAGGGCCAGTTGGGCCCTAAAAAAAGAAAAAGAAAAGAAATTATAGTGAGTTTTTACTCATCATCTTTTTCAGATTAATTAATATCTGGTGGGTTTACAAAAGAATATGGTCAGAAAAAAAAAAAAAGGCGACTTACAGGAGGACCAGCAGCTCCAGCAGCACCATCATTACCACGAGCACCCTGAAAAATTGAGAAGCTGTGATTATTTGGAACTCATTCATTATATATTATATTGTTAATTATGATATAATATTATTCATTATTCATTATATATTATATATATATATTACAAAGTGTAATCTGTGCACTGTAGAGGACAGGACTTAGATAAAGGATTTATAAACACTGCGTTATATGTTTGAGGGATGCCTTTGATAAAGGCTGTTAAGCTACTGTGAAATACTCAATATCATTGTCTGTCCTTTGTTAACAAGGTACAGCACGTCACATATACTGCAACATAAGTCATATATCAGGACAATAATAAAGTACAGATCACTTCAGGGTTAAAAGTTAATATGGGTTACTTACAGCAGAGCCAGGAGGACCAGCACGGCCTCTCTCGCCAGGCAGACCACGAGGACCCTGCGAAACAGTTACATTAGAAAGGACTGCAAATGTGAGAGAATCTGCGAGAAACAAATGTCATGCTTAAATATGCAAATCGAGGGTGAATAGATGACCTTACCATAGCACCAGGAGTTCCGTTCTCACCAGCGGCACCAGCCTCACCCTAATAGATAAAACAGGATGTTAAGTGGTCTGCTTAATGTGAAATTTAGGTTTAAAGTGTAATACTGATTTTAAATTCAGATTTCACCTTAGGTCCAGCAGGGCCAGTATCTCCCTTAGCTCCATCTAGACCGCTGAATCCCTGAAGTACAGAGGATGCGCATAAAGATTTAATTCATGTAGACACATGTTGACAGTCATCAAACGAGAGGAACCATTCCCTAGAGCTAGAGCACTCACTCTGTGTCCCTTGATGCCTGGAAGTCCAGGGGTTCCGGGGAATCCACGAGCACCCTAGGGAGAAAGGGAAAGGCAGAAGGATTTTACAGTCTTTTCTCCTTTTGTGTGTCAAACACCATAATGCTAATAACTAATATAATAGTGTTTTCATTCAGAAATCCTGTGAATAGCAACACTCACCTGTGCGCCAGGGGGTCCGCGCTCACCAGGGCGACCGGGTTTGCCAGACTCACCCTACAGAGTCAAGAAAGAAACAGATGAGAAAAGGAGAAAGAAGCTGAATAAAAAAAACAAGGCATTGTTTAAACCCTAGAATGAGCTATGAGAAATGCATGCTATTTCATTGTCACTGTTTTCTGATGTTTCTTTATCCGTTTCTCTATGCTGTTGATAAATATAATGCTTGGCTTCCTGAAATCTTAGATGAACAATATAATGTACTATAACAGAACTACACTGCAATAACTAATGAAGTAAAAAAAAGATTCTTACATTATCTTAAACCACAATCTAAAAATTACAAAATGTAGATTACTTACATCCTCTCCGTTCTTTCCAGGGGGACCAGCAGCACCACGGGGACCCATTGGACCCTAAAGCAGGAAAACCGCAGAAAAAAACTAGGTTAGGGAAAACATTTGTGTCCATGTGAGTGTATTTTTATGTTTCACATTGTGGTGGCATTAGTGAGTCACACTTTGGCATGTAAATTATGATGAAAAAAGGGAACTATTGACTAAAAGGACTTTTTGCTGGCCAGTAAGAGACTTCTGTTATACAACAAAAAAAGGCTTGATGTCATGCATCCACTCAGCAGAAAAGCAATTTAGGTGCCTGAGGTCAAGATACCATTTTGACCTCATTTGAGTCAAACTGGAGTCACATATGTAAGTAGGTGAGAGTAATATTTATGTGGGTGAATATAAATGGGTAAACGCATTGACCTCAGATATTTACTGAGAAAAAGCTGTGTGTTTGATTGGATAGATGTACAAATTATTTGTTCAGATACTCACAGGAGCACCAGCCTCACCAGGCTCACCAGGGGGGCCAGTAAAACCTTGGGGTCCCTGTATGGGGAGGACAAAAAGCCCAATTACAAAAAGCACAAGCCTGAGGAACACTGTTACATGATAGAAGCGAGATTACATGATCAAATTTGCATTGAGGAAATAGGTAGTAGCTTCAAAATTCAGTAATAAAACTAATTTCATAATTATTTATTTAAAAATGACAAAAAGGGGGGTGGGTTGATATGAAAAACATTACAATTCCATGATGCATATTTATCTATTATTTGAATTATGATTCCCAATATGGAACTGGTTTAACCATATTATATGTCAGGATGATAAGATTTTTAAGAACTGTTAATGAGTACTCACAGAAGCTCCAGGAGGCCCAGGGGGTCCACGGGGGCCCATAGGTCCCTGTAAAAAAGAGAAAAAGGAGATAGAGTCAGTAAACCTGACAAAGTAACAATTGGTGAACTTATTGTTCAAGGGATATTTAGTTTGAATCTACATGCTACATGCGCATTGGTCTACAGTGAGTTCTGTTCATATCAAGAATATACTAAGCATGTGTTTGTAGTGCAGCAGCTGATTTGATGCTGTCCGTTAATAAAAATATGAATGGTGATTATATAGAGAGATAAATAAGTGGGCATGCATATTGTACATTATATTGAAGTGACATTTGCATCACTCAGGGGTTTGTATGTATAGGAATATGCATAGGTTAGCATGTGTGCATTTTTACCATGGGGCCTGGGACGGCCATTGCTCCTCCGGACTTCTCATCAAAGCCACCAGACATCTGAGGAGAAAAGTTCTGTGGAGGGACAAGGAGAAAAAGCAAAGACCTTGTCAGTAATTTGGACTGGGTCCATTTAGTTCTTACAAAGGATGAGATGCTCATCTCAGCACAGGACAGGATGCAGTGTAACTGAAGGTATCTAGTTAGCTCATGTTCAGGGGCTTATCTTGAGCTCCATCCTAAGATTTGCATGCCTGTGTGCAACTGTAGCTACTGCCCCGGTGGTGCTGTCCACTTAAATGGTGCTGAAATGTGTCAGCCCTGTGACCTAAAGGACTTTTAAATGTGATTTGATTTCAGATTCTGGCCTAGACCAACTCCAGAAGTTTTACACCTGGCCTGAAGGTACATTTAAATCTCACCTTTCACCTATCTGCTGGAGAAATTTAGTATTTTCTCACTTTAAGTTAAGATACTTACTCCACCAAGGCCAGGAGGTCCAGGGGGGCCTGGGGGCCCAGGAAGGCCAGGCTGTCCAGGGATTCCATCATTGCCAGGAGGGCCGGGAAGACCCTGTTTAAGATCAAGGAAAAGGAAAATTAGGATTTAAGGGGATGAGGCAGATGTTTCACTATGGTACAGAAAGGGTTGTACACTGAGAGCAGCTCACATCAAAGCCCTTACAGTTCAAAATGATGCACCACATCTATAGATCAGTCCTTTTTACTTGGTAGAGGTATAATTAGTGGAAAGTGGTGGGCTGATATATAATTCTGTTGTCTTTTTACATTAAATACAGACCAAATCATCTCTCTGTGCCTTATCGCAAAAGCTCACCACAAATACCATATAAGACGACAAACTAAACCATCTGCAATTTTGATGTTATTAGTTATATATATATATATATATATATATATATATATATATATATATATATATATATATATATATATATATATGTCTTTATATTAATATATATTATTATATATATTTATATGTCATTAGTGATGCTGGTACTTGCTTTATATATATATAGGCCTATATAAAACCATGCATAACCTAGCCAACAAACACTTCTCAAACCATCTCAAAATCTTAAATAAATAAGATTTAAAAATCCTGTAACATATATACATATATAGTCTTTAGGAATAATTTATATACGATTTGTGCAGCGCTAATGACAGCTGATTTAAAAAAAAAAAAAAAAAAAGGTCTCCAAGAACTTAAAGATGTTCGTCAAGTAAACAAAACCCTTGATGAAGCAATAAAACAGATGCATAAAAAGAGAGAAATATGAACCTACCCTCTCACCCTTCTCGCCGGGAACACCTCTAGGTCCCTAAGAGTGATGAGCACAAAGAAGTTTATAAGGATTTGTTTTCCCAGATAAGTAATATAACAACTTTAACTAGTTTCAAATGAGTTAAAAAGATGCTATACTTATTGCAATATTCATGCTGGCCATTTGACAAGATTTTTCTATGAAGCAATGATCTGAAAACTTATTTGAGGCTGATAAAAGTAAAATTTACCTCAACACTGGGTTCCTGGAAATCTATACAATTGAGGGGAAAAAAGAAAAAATATATTAAAACCAGATAAAAATATAAATTAATTAGATGCCTCTTATCAATTCTAATCAACAATCAGCCTAACAAGTGAGTCTCTGCTTTTTCCCAAATAGATTTGAGGCTTTGAGCCTTGATTTAGGCCTACTAGACCAAGGACCAAGCAAAAAATTAATCCAGTGAATGACCATAAGGCTGGAAGCTTGAAGATCACATTTAAAAATCCAAGGGAGTGAATGTTGTGGATCCATAAGAATTTCCTCAGACATTAAAATGGGGGGATGTGGGGTTGTTCTGTTTGCCCAAGGTGTTTATAAAAAAAAAAAAAAAAAAAAAACGGTGCGTGAGAATCAAGGCGTCGTACCGTCGTCTGGGCAGACGGGGCAGCACTCATCGTGGGGAATCACTGGGTTGGGGCAGTCGGTTGTGTCTTCGCAGATCACCTCGTCGCACATAACGGTGCCGCTGTCGCACACGCAGATTTGGCATGGCTCTGGTTTCCAGACGTCCCTGTCATTGTAGACCTGACCGTCCAATGTGCAGCTGCCGCCTGTGCCTAAGGGAATAACGAGTAAAATAGTTGCATGAGTATAAAAGTTTGTTTTTTTGAATAGCCTATGTCATAAGATTTATATTTAATGTTCAGGTCAGCCTGTTTCTTGTTTACTGTCGTCCACGTGAGCCTAAATCAGTGACGGAAGGTGGGAAATGCTGATAATGCACTTTTTGTCGTCTCTAAATAACCTTCAAGTCTCCAAACTTAAAGCTTATAAGGAAAGTGTGAAGGATTTGGCATTATATCAACTGAAATAAAGCAAACTCTTCAGTATTTTGCTTTGTAAACATTTCCCGTGGACGTGGGAACAGAATAGAGGGTGTTGAAGCACACCTTTGCTTTTGCTTGAAAATGTTTGGTTTGAAAATGACCCCTAGGTGGCGTGGTGCCGTTAGGCCCAGGTGCCATTATTTAGAGGAAAAGGCTTGAGGGAAAATTTCCACGTCTGCTGAAGCTGACCGTCCATCATGAAGTAATTGAAAACTGTCGGCTTGGCAACGACTAACGTTTTCCTTCAGTGGAAAGTCTACAGGGTCCGCATGTGTTTTCAATCATCATAACAGAGGGGGGGAAAGTGAATGGGATGGGATGGGATGGGGGATTGGCAAAATATGATGTCATTGCACATTTAACCACCAAGTGGCGCTGTGATACTGCCTGAAATACGTAAGCCCTCCAGATGGTAAAATACTTAAAGATATTAAAATATTAATAAAAACAAAAACAAAAAAAAAAACATTTAAACTTATTTCTTTATTACTGTACAGAAAACCAAGTGCTTTTGTTTTAATGTAGTTAGCAGACTTCACTATCCAGTTTGGAGAGATGCTTATCCAAGAATGAGATCATCTCTCTCTCTCTTTTTTTTTTTTTTTTTTAAATGAAAGTAGCCCATATCCATTTTTTTCTTTTTTTTTTGTGACTAAGCTGCTTGTTTTCCCCCCCACCTGGTAATTTTTTATCACTTGGCAATGGCTGAGCTTTAATTTCTCTCAAAGTTTTAGGTTCCACATTTTTATCAGTTAATTCTCAAATATTGGGCGCATTATGGAATATTTGATCTTCTCTTCCCTGTCTGCTTTTCTCATATAGCAGCTGTTGAGGACAACACATTGCGCGTGGAGGAGAATCCCCAAACCTGTGCCAACTTGTCTCCAAAGACTCGCGCATGCAGAACGTGAAAAGGCCCAGTGGGTCTAATGCATATCCAGACTAAGCAAAAAACAAAACATAATCTATGCTTAAAGGTAGAGAAAACGCCTGCATGCCTTTTTTTTTTTTTTTTTTTTTTTTTTTTTGTCCTAAGAGAATAGTTTCTCTTACTGTTTCCTTCTACAGCATCACAAAATAGCCTCACTGCTTCACTTTTGCACCCACTAACCTCCAGCAGAGCTTGAAATGTTGTAGAAAAGTTATACTTACGATCATCCTCGCCTTGTCCTCTTGCCAAAAGCACCGTGGCGCTGAGCAACAGCGCCAACCGAATATCCACAAAGCTGAACATGTCTAAATATTAGACATGTAGACTCTTTGAGGCGAGGGAAGTTCTTTTTTTTCCTTTAGACTCCAATCATACACGGTAGGGTCCGGTCTTCTGTGACTCCAATCCAGACCCCAGCAGAAACTCCCTACTGCCTAAACCAACTCTAGGTCCTGGCTTTTATACCCCAAACTTTCTGGGAGGCGCCGGGCGCAGCAGATAACTCAAGCATGTTCACGTTTAATAGAATAGCGTCCCTCCTTCACAGGACAGGGGGGCTGTCTTCACAGAGTTTTCAGAACTAACATCTAAAGAAACCTGATCTCTTAATAAAAAGGTGAGGGTTTGCTCTCAAAACTTCTTTTTGGTGAAGCTGGGTTGTGTGCCAAGGTGGCCACCTGTATTGTGGGCATATCACCGGACTTTTGTTTCAATCTTGAATATTCTGGAAAGACCTCTTGACCAAAGACTTTCTTCAGATCAGGACTTGGAGACGAGGACCACGCAATGCTTTCTGAACTAAATTTGTTATCGTTTCTTTATTAATTTGCATACCGACGGTACAATTCTGTTTTTTGTAGAGCCTACAGCCTACTGTAGTCCAGGTCTTTTTTTTTTTTTTCATTAGTAGATTTCTGCAGCCAAGTATCTATCTATCTATCTATCTATCTATCTATCTATCTATCTATCTATCTATCTATCTATCTATCTATCTATCTATCTATCTATCTATCTATCTATCTATCTATCTATCTATCTATTAATATTAAAATAGTGATTGAAAAGTTATTTATGTAGGCTATTGTTTGTATACAATTTATGTTTTTATTATTTGCACCTGAAATTATTAGCCAAATACAGTATTTCGTTTTATTTGTTTTATGAATCTAATTGTGCTTGGTGCATTTTTGAAATGTATGTGCCTTATATTCTGATGCTGATTAAAAGCAGAACAACAGCATTGTTATTTCCCCCATTCTTTTCATTTGTCACCATGAATTCTATCATGGGCTTACTCGATTTTATGATTGTTAAATTCCACGTGTTTCAACTCAGTTTTCGTCATCAATAATTATACGTGGTCGAAAAGTTCCATGCACTTATCACTGCAGGTTGCCACCTTGGCATCATTTTATTGACAACAGCAATTCAATTTTTTTTTCATCTTTAGTGGGCAATAATATATATATATATTCTTGTATATTTGTTACAGTGAAATAAACCACACTTGTAATAATAACGGAAAGAAAGAAAGAACACAAATATGGCCTAGAGACTATAATAACGGAATACGCTCTTAAAGGTACATATCCTTAATACGCGGCCACGCACGAGCCATAAAAAGTGACTTGGCTTGCGAGCGGCTGCATCTCTCTTCCGCAGACACGTCGCACCTCGGGAACTGCCCAATCAGAGCTTACGCTCTCCCCCCTCTTCATCTTCATAGCAGTGTCTCATCCAAGAGCTGCGTCTGCCTCCTTATTCCGTTCAGAATAATGCAGATGAAAGGAGTCGCGAGCCTTGAGAGAAAGGGAGGGAGAGGAAGAGAGAGAGAAAACGCCACCTCATCGCTTTCAGGTGCACGTAGGGTCAGTCGCGAGGAAAGCACTTGTGCTACGTTCACACACTATGGCAGGTCAAAGGCATAATGAGAAGGATTGCATGTATATTTAAACTAATAACCTACTAAAAAAATGATTCTGACAAGTGCAGACTATGTTAGTCTTATTTATTTTTTATGCAGTTCAGTGTGTGAATGCATGTACTCAATAAGAGTTTCTACATGCATTCAAGACACTCAAAAGATGCTCAACGTTTCTAAACATTTTTATTTAACGGCAATAGTTACTTTATATAATTTATTTACATTATTCAGTTAGCAGATATATCCAAAGCAACTTGCAAAAAATTAAAAGCGAGCAGAAGATAAAATTATTAGCATTAGTTTTAATACCACAATACTAAATTTGAGTACAAAAGCTGAAGATTTATAACTGCAAAAGTAGAGAAAAGACAAAAGATAGGCTTATTCATATTTATTTGTATTTTCTTTGGTAAAATGCACCCGATCACTGGCAACACTCACTGTGACCTCTCTACAAATCCACAAAAATGAATTGTTTTTGCTTATAATTTGTTCCCCCATCCAACAATTTTCACAAAAATATACTAACCAAACATATTTCAAATGAAAGGCATACAAATGAAACAAGAATGCTGCCAAAGGCTTGCCAAGACCTTTCTACTGAACAAAACAGCAAAAACACATTCATCTACCTATAAATAACTAAAAAGTCACAGAAACAGACGTATAATTAGTAGTCATATAGCCGACCTTAAGTTATAGACGATTTCTGAAGATTGAAGTCAAGCATATGAACTTCTCACTGCCAATCATAAAGGCCATTTCAGTAATAGTGCCAGTCAGTGGCTTATAAATGTGACAAAAAGTGCACAGTGCTATGCTAAAGACTCATTTCCATGCCATCATGCACAGCATATATAGCATATTTTGCCATTTGTTGTCAAGAAATGTGCAGAAAAGTCTCTTCACATGGCCCTGTCATTTGTCTAAATACTATAAATAAAGAAATATGCAGCAGTGGCCAAAGTAGACTTGAAAATTTATGAAAATGGATGCAACCGCAAGAAGCCAAGTATTAGTGTTTAGCCTGGGAGAGCAAAGCCTTCTGGGAGCTCTCACATTGTCCAAAGCCAGCATGAGCTGCAACAGAGAAAGAGCCAAGCACAACACAGCACAGACGGCTTCTAAAGATGTGACCTGGAAAAGGCAGCAGGATAGAGGGAAGAAGAAGTACTTTTCATTGGGCCGAAAAATTGATCTTAAATGAGATCTGGTTGGTTTTGTAACAAAACAAACCAAAATGGTTCATATGGAATGAGGGGCTACTGTGTCAAATAAATTTACTTCAGTAAACTTAGGCCTGGTTTCACAGACAGGGCTTAGATTAAGCTAGGATTAGGCCTTAGTTCAACTAGCTTTTAGTTAAAACAGTTCACACATGCAATTTAGTCTGGGACTAAGCTTAAGTCTTGTCTGTGAAACTGGGGGTTAGACAATTAAAAAGTCCTTTTACTTCATGTGAGATGACAGGCCTCTGTGTCTGGACATTTAAAGGGATAGTTCACCCCCCAAATTTTTTGTTTTGTTTCGTACAATTAAATTCATGGCGTCCAATGTTGTTCTGGACCACACAGTTCTTTGAAATCTTCAGGGCAGTTTTCCCATTCCACTGCGCCACTTTCCATTGTTTTTCTACATAAATGCGTGCTAGACGGACATCTTTAACCATTGTGCATGCGTCTTACATGCTTAAAAATGTGTTCTGTGCAAATGGCCACCTACACATACATGTTTGTAAATGAGCGAATTGAATGTAATTTTTAGGTGAACTATCCCTTTAACAAAGACCAAATCTGTTTCATCATGATATCTAGGTATTATTTTAAACCCTTTGAATGCCAGCAAACACATTTCAGTCAGGACCATTTCGTCAAGTATATTGTTTATTGTCGTTGTTGACAATGAAAGCATACAGTTAGTGTTGGCGGTATGGTTCTGTTCTGGGCAAGAACAGAGCGGGGAGAGCAGCAAGTCAACTCCCCTGGGGTACAGAATGGAACCAGTTTATGCATATGTAATTACAAATTCACATTATGCGAATGTAGACAATACATGAGAGAAAAGCTTGCCATGTAGAGACCTACAGAAAGAAACAAAGCAAATTAAACACAGGTGAAGGTGGAGTTGGGGTTGGAGGAGGGTGTGTTTGCAAGCAGCGATGCGATCGAGAATTGCTGAGAAATGGGAATTGAAATGGCCGCGGTGATGAGTGTTGAGACCAGATTGGTACACGTCAGGAACAGCAGGTTATCAGCTGATGCGAGCTTGACTGACGTGGCCTGCCTGAACTGACGCGATGCTTGATATTACTGTCATTATCAACCAGAATCAAGATAAACACTAGCATTTGATAGGCTACATTCATACTTGAGGAAAAGGGACACGCTGGCGCTGCAGCATTGAGGAGCTTTCTGACTGTCTTGTCATTATACGGCAACCGGCTCGGTCTTGCACGGTCGGAGACTCTGTGCTTTGATAGGCGGGTGTCTGTCCTGAGCAAACAGGTGTTGTGACCCACCCCACGCTTTCATGGTGCAGAAGGCCTGCTCTCCAAAAATACCAGTCTCACTCTACTCTTGCTTCCACAGCTGTTCCTCTTTAGGAAAGTGCTTATCCTCTTTATGGTTCGCAGTCCTGCACACACACGCACACACGCTCAATATGATGAAGGATCTGTGAACCTGGAAATACGGGAAGCATGTGCTAAAGGAATGGGAGGGTGACTGTAAAACACTGATAAATCACATCAGATGCAGGCCCGCTCATCAGGAGGTTGGGTTTGTTTTATTTTACATTAAAACCTAGTCAAGGTTCTCCAAAGTTACTCTGTGTAGTTTGGACGATTTTCATCTCAGCCCAATTCTACAAAGCTCTGCTTTTTTTCATAGAAATTTTGTTTGGTTACTCCGAGTTGTAGTTTTTAATGGCATGAGGAAACCACATACTACAACATAGATTAAAACGTTTCTAGTAAAAAAAAAAAAAAATGGAAGTAGCTCCAAAAATTCCAATTAAAGGATGCATGCTTGCTTTCTCAAACAACATGTGCATTGGCTACCATGAAGACAACAATCTTGGCAAAAGTACATTTAACCACAATGTTTTTGCCAACAAGTCAATTTATATGTTATGATAGCCTTCTCAATATAGTGCCCTTTTATGTTACACACCATCAGGGTCAAACACAAGCATACTTGGATCTCTGCGTTTTATTGACTGCATTTTATAACAAATAAGGCTTGCACAAAATAAACTGCAAACGGCAGGCGATAATTCAAGAAACTACATTTTTGAGATGCATTAAAATAATGCAGAAGCATTTTGCTGTATATTATAGCACATACCCCCAAGTACTGAAATACAGAGAACACAAATATCTGGTCTTTATGCAATATCTTTAGGTTACAAAAGGTTCTTAAATAAAGTCTTTAAATTCTGGTGATACTCAAACTAGATTTCAAAATCTAGATTTAAACAATAACAATTGTATCTTTGCAGGAACGGTGGCCTGTATTTACTGGATTTTTGAAAGATTTGATTGAAATGTAATCTCAATCCAGGGACAATGGGGGGAAAAATCTCCTGGCCCAGGAATGACGGCTCACCAGAGACTGGAGTAAGAACTCTACTAAAATGGAAATGCAGATGAGAATCTTTGGAATGGAAGAGGACATTTACATTTGATCCTGAACTTAGTGACACATTACAATAAGGTTTGATTCATTAACATTAGCTGATACATTAGGATTCATGAAATGACAATATATAACTTAAAGAAAAAAAGAATACATTTATAAAGTTACAAAAGATTTCAATTTCAAATAAATGCTGTTTTTTAACTTTACACTAATCAAAGAATCCTGAAAAAATGCAACGGTCCACAAAAATATTAAGCCGCATTAAACTATTTTCAACATTGATAATAATAAGAAATGCTTCTACTGTATTTTCGATCAAATACATGCATCCTTGGTGAGCATAAGAGACTTGCAAAATATGAATAATCTTGTCAATCCCAAATGTTTGAACGGTAAAGAATTATTCATATCCTTTTCACATCTAGTACAGCTAAAAGTGAATCATGTCTTCAGATATAATTGTATGCATTTTATTTTTAAACTATAAGCAACCATTGCTTGCTGTTTTCTGTGTCTCACTGCTGTTTATATACAGTACATACTATACTCAAAAATAGATTTAGGGAGCATTCCTAATGACAAAGAAATGAGGAAACACGAAGCAGTCATGTAACTTCCATGTCACGCCTCCCATGTCCTTCTCATGCTGATTTCTTTAGTGTTTGTAGTGGATGCCTTCAGCGTTCACTGAGTTTACGGAGCTACAGTGGCAGAAAGGCACAGCATTGAAATAGAAACTGGCATTTTCAGAGCCTCCTCGTCTGACCCTGGTCTTTGTAATCTATAGTTCTGTGGTCAGAGTCTCGTCGAGGTCAGCTAGTGATTATGGGTGGAGTCCCACTGGATTGAGAAAAGAGGCTAGATCTGAGTAGGGACAAGATTTCTTTCTTTCTTTCTTTCTTTCTTTCTTTCTTTCTTTCTTTCTTTCTTTCTTTCTTTCTTTCTTTCTTTCTTTCTTTCTTTCTTTCTTTCTTTCACAATACAATAATAGCTGATGGAGTTTGCAGATGGCTGGTTGCTTGCTGACCGATGGATGGATGAGTGATTGTGAGGCAGACACAAAAGACTCTAATGTGGTCAGATTGTGGCTGTAAATCTAGGTTACTAAGAAAATATGCCTCCACTTAAAACACGTCTTTGAATGAAGGTTATTTACACAAGATAAAATCAACAGATTTGTATTTCATGGTAATACATTATCAGTCAATGGCTTCCTGACTGATGTAGGTGTGTTTCGGAGAGTTTGTGAACTGCTATTGCAACCTCTCCTATTCGAACCGCCTGCTCCAAGCAGGACTCAAACCCAGGTCTGCTGGCATGAGAGTCGAACGCTCTAACAAGGAAGCTAAAGGCTGTAACCTCTAGCGGCAGTCGCCAGAGCGTCTCTTGAGATCAGAGTGAGGTTTACTCATACAGTGACTAGCTGGCCTCCGTTATACTATACTGTCTTAAGCCAGGTTTCACACTGAATGATTTTGGCCAAATTTAGACACATTTTGACAGACATCGCTGACAGATGATTAATAACAGTTGCACTTTTGAAGTGGCTGGCCCCACGCTCTGGAACAATCTCCCAAATTCGGTCAGAATGGCTTCCAGTTTATGGGAGTGTAAAACTTGTCTTAAAACTCATCTGTTCTCTGTCGCATTTGATATGTAAATATGGGGGCTTTTGAGGATATTAATGTGTGGTTTTATACATATGTGTGTATTTCCATATATGTGTGAGAGTAGGTGTATGTATATGTATGGATGTACATGTATGTGTATCTGTGGATAGATATATGTGTATATAGTGATTATACTTTTGCTTTCTACCTCTTTATCTTTTAACAGATTTTTTTATTTTTTTTTATCTCTATGTATATTTCTCCCATTATTACTTGTACAGCACTTTGGTCGGCCTTGACTGTTTTTAAATGTGCTTTATTTGACCCACAATGAAATTCTGTCAGAAGTTTTGAGGCACAGTCCTGCAGTGTGGCTTCTCCTACGACAACTGTTCAGTCAAAAAACAATAGAATCTGGAATTAAAAAACAACCAGACTTTCACCAGATCAACTGATTAAGATTCATGCATGTTGCTTTTGAAAATATTTTTCCCACCATTCATATGTAAAACCTTCATGTGTCTGTAGTGTACATGATTACAGAACTCTTTAGCTAAACGGTCTATTAAAGTGTGTAAAAACACTATGAGTACTACACGGTGTTGAAGGCTTATGAATCCCCTGTGAGCAGCTGCTTTTTTCATCACCCTTCATAACAGGGTCCTAATGAGTACACTGTAGCTGTCCACTCTGACTGCCTGAACCAAAAGGTGCCTCTCTTTGAAGACCTCGCTTTTATGAACGGAAGCTCGTTTGAAGAGCTGTTAAAGGACACGTTGGATGCAAACACACACACACATGGTTTACACACATCTGCAGGGCAGGAACCAGCACACCAGGTAATGAAGCATTAGAGCAAAGCTTTAATGAAACACTCCACACCTGAGGCAAAGCTGCTCTTCTTTCACCTTTCTCCACTTCTGTCTATCTGTCTAAAAACAAGCCTGGGTTTCTATCATCTAGAAGATTTGTGGTAGTACAGTAGGAGAAAGTGAAATATAATGGCTTTACCTGCCGAAAAACCCGAGTTTAGATAGATAGATAGATAGCTAGATAGCTAGATAGCTAGCTAGCTAGATAGATAGATAGATAGATAGATAGATAGATAGATAGATAGATAGATAGATAGATAGATAGATAGATAGATAGATAGATAGATAGAGATGCAGCAGACACAATAGCTAAGACAATACGATCTGTCACACAACTGACATCAAAGACATATAAATCTGAATGATTAGATGGCCAGATGGGTTCATTTCATAAATCTTCATTGGAAAGATGGACACATTTCAGAGGTTAGATGCACTACTATCCCTCTCTCTACTTGTAGCAGCTTGTAGACAGATGTTTCTTTTGGCTGTGCCTGCCCAAGGCACTGCACAAAAAAAAAAAAAAAAAGTTTAAAGTAGGTACCATAGCTGCCTTGTTACGCAGGGGCCTTGCAGTCTGAGGGGGTCATTTAAGCATCAGGAAAAGATCAATACATTTATGTCCTACAACAGTGTGTAAAAATTTACTGTTCCTTCCTCTAAATATAAACTGATGCAAACCTAAAATTAACGCCCCCATAATAAACCAAAGACATTGCAATTTCTTTGCTCCATAATAAGGGAGTAAAAAATGCAAACTGCTCAAGTTTACGTGTTCTGTCTGTCTGTCTAATTCTACTTCCTTGCATTCAAATTTGAATCACAGTTCTGCACACTGATTTTGCCATTCAATTCAAATTCTGGAACTGAACTGCAACTTAGAAGGCAATCTTAATTTAGGTCTGAATGTTGTAGAACCTTCAACAAGTTTTTTTATTTATTTTTTTAAACATGCCACTTGACAGATTACACACAATTAAAACTGCACACGTCTGCATATGCACCGTGTTCACGCTGTGTGTTTCACTTAGTGTGTGTTTATTAGCCCTGTGAAGTGCGTGTTGGCCTGTTTGCGTGTGCATTTTGCATATGTGTGCCAAACAGTAGCTTCTGGGTGTGAGGCACACTTCACAAGCTCCTGTTAGAAGTTAAAGAGCAACGAGAATCTGTTAGTTGGCGCCTGTGCTTACTAAGACACTTCTGTAGCTCAGCAGGTGAGCAGTCACACACTTACACATGCTTTTACAGCATCACATCTCACTCCAGAACCACAATGCAATTTAACAGCTTGCATACAAAAACCAAGCATGCAAAAATCCACAATGCTTGATCAAAGAGGCCACAAAGCATGTATTGAATTTTGAAACAGCTTGCATTCACTCAGTCCAAAAGTGCTGAACGGGCCATCCGTCCATCCGTCTTTACGTTTGTTCGTCTATCTATCTATCTATCTATCTATCTATCTATCTATCTATCTATCTATCTATCTATCTATCTATCTATCTATCTATCTATCTATCTATCTATCTATCTATCTATCTATCTATCTATCTATCTATCTATCTATCTATCTATATTCCTGGTCATCCTGGTGTGCTAAAAAAGGTATATATGAATGTGGATATACTCTCACCTAATGGATTATTAGGAACACCATGCTAATACTGTGTTTGACCCCCTTTCGCCTTCAGAACTGCCTTAATTCTACGTGGCATTGATTCAACAAGGTGCTGAAAGCATTCTTTAGAAATGTTGGCCCATATTGATAGGATAGCATCTTGCAGTTGATGGAGATTTGTGGGATGCACATCCAGGGCACGAAGCTCCCGTTCCACCACATCCCAAAGATGCTCTATTGGGTTGAGATCTGGTGACTGTGGGGGCCATTTTAATACAGTGAACTCATTGTCATGTTCAAGAAACCAATTTGAAATGATTCGAGCTTTGTGACATGGTGCATTATCCTGCTGGAAGTAGCCATCAGAGAATGGGTACATGGTGGTCATAAAGGGATGGACATGGTCAGAAACAATGCTCAGGTAGGCCGTGGCATTTAAACGATGCCCAATTGGCACTAAGGGGCCTAAAGTGTGCCAAGAAAATATCCCCCACACCATTACACCACCACCAGCAGCCTGCACAGTGGTAACAAGGCATGATGGATCCATGTTCTCATTCTGTTTACGCCAAATTCTGACTCTACCATCTGAATGTCTCAACAGAAATCGAGACTCATCAGACCAGGCAACATTTTTCCAGTCTTCAACGGTCCAATTTTGGTGAGCTTGTGCAAATTGTAGCCTCTTTTTCCTATTTGTAGTGGAGATGAGTGGTACCCGGTGGGGTCTTCTGCTGTTGTAGCCCATCCGCCTCAAGGTTGTGCGTGTTGTGGCTTCACAAATGCTTTGCTGCATACCTCGGTTGTAACGAGTGGTTATTTCAGTCAAAGTTGCTCTTCTATCAGCTTGAATCAGTCGGCCCATTCTCCTCTGACCTCTAGCATCAACAAGGCGTTTTCCGCCCACAGGACTGCCGCATACTGGATGTTTTTCCTTTTCACACCATTCTTTGTAAACCCTAGAAATGGTTGTGCGTGAAAATCCCAGTAGCTGAGCAGATTGTGAAATACTCAGACCGGCCCGTCTGGCACCAACAACCAGGCCACGTTCAAAATTGCTTAAATCACCTTTCTTTCCCATTCTGACATTCAGTTTGGAGTTCAGGAGATTGTCTTGAGCAGGACCACACCCCTAAATGCATTGAAGCAGCTGCCATGTGATTGGTTGATTAGATAATTGCATTAATGAGAAATTGAACAGGTGTTCCTAATAATTGTTTAGGTGAGTGTACTTCAGACATTATACTCATAAGAATTTCTAGGGGTGCCAATAATTGTGGCCAACATGCATTGGAGAAAAACATTTATTTCATAATATGAGCATGTATCAAAGCACCATTGTATTCAGTCTGTACCATGGCACTGCCACAGCACTTTTTTTGTAAGGAGGGTGATGTGGATACACACCTGCAGAAAGGAAATGATGGGGATTCAAAGACCTCTTCCTCCACACAGACGGCGTGTTTTACTTCACTCGCTGTCTGGCCACCAGGCACTACCATGGCATCACTTCTGCTTTGATAATCTCTTCACGTTCCAGACTAATGACAGGGTGAAGGTGGGTGGTGGTGAAAGGGGGGATCTCGCTCCTGAGTGCCGGTCTGGAGACGACTGTAAACGTCTGTCATTAGAGCAGAGGTAAAAATCAACCCACACAATTACAGGTGCCCTCTGTACACAGAGACTGGAGAGAAATGCTGGGCTCTGGGGAACAGGTGGTTGAAGCTTAACACTTGCGGCACTTAATCTAATAATCAAATTTTTTATGGTTTTAGAATTTGAATTTAATTTAATAGCGGTCATATATACTCGGCAAAGAAGAAGCGTCCCGTTGTTCAGTTTATGTCTCAGTTGTTGAATCTTTTTGTTCATAAAATATTTTCACATAATAAAAAAAAAAAATCTGTTTAGTCTCCCAAGTCAATTTGGAGGTTGTTTTTTTTTTTTTTTTTTTTTTAGAAAAATTAGTCAACACTTTTTAAAGGATGGGAAAACCAATACTAATGGCTAATTCCTGTTAAGAGCCCAGGCACCTTATTATAAATTCATTATTTTCACAATTTTGAGAAAATGATCAGGATGAAACCTGAGACGAAAATGAAGAGCTAAACTTAAACAAAATAATCTGCTGATACTCACTCATGCGTGTGCTACTGCTTTTTCCCTCCAAAATGATGTCACTTCCTGGTGGATGATGGTGTCTTCAGCTAGTTAAAGAGATATATTCAATCGTGTCTTTTGTAATGATTACAACTATTATAATTTAAAACAGGAAAAATCTTTTGATTAACAATACAATTTAAAAAATTAAAAATACTGTAAGAAAACTTGTTTGTTTTGAACATTTCCAGTCAAATAAAAGAAATAAAACATACCTGGAATGGTTTTAGATCTTAGTTCATAGTACCTTCCATAGCAACATCCGATCAGAAATTTCACTTAATTGTGGTATTGTAAAAAAAAAAAAAAAAAAAAAAAAAAAAAAAGCTAATATGATTACCATCTTTTTCAAATGTAAAGTTTAATATTTTATCCAATATATTAAGACATATACAGTATGATGGGGGAAGGAAAGCACATATTAGGAACCACCCAAATACTATTACTTGCACCAAATATTTTTATTTCCACATGGACTCAGATCAATAATAGTACATGTACTTTTGAGTTTTTATTGACATTTTATGTTATTTGCACTTTTATAGCTCAGGAAGGAACACTGAGTAGTTGAGGAAACCGGGAGTCTGTCCACCCTCTGTAGTAAAACACTGCAGGTATCCAGTATTTGGGATAAATTTGACTTCTCCTCCGTGATTATTTGTGTTGGTTAGAAAAGAACAGCTCTGTGGTTAGAGGAGGAGACAAGGCCGTGGACAGCCACGTCTCCATGGGCATCTGCTGACAGAGGACTTATAGGGATTGGAACTGAACGATTGGAGGATTTCAAGAAGCTGCTTAGGTGAGCTTCGCCTCCAGGTTCGATTCCTGCTGTTTCCATTTAGTTGAGACCAGCCGTTCTTGATGCAGTCCACCTGATATCACTTAGTTTAGTCCTACCTGCCCTCCCTGACAAAGGCTCCGGATGCTTGTTATGCCAGCTCTCAACACAAACACAGACAGCTCTAATGATTGGGCACGCTGGAGGCTGCAAAGCATTATGGAGCCGTGTGTGTGTGTGTGGATGTAAGAGCCGCCCAAGCCGGTAAAGCTGAAAGAATCAAAGTGGAGGCGTCTACGGTGCAGTTCACTGTTCACTGGGAGGGCAGCTGCAATTCTGACAAATATTCAGACCGTTTAGTCAGTACAATCTATGCAGTCCTATGCAAAAGGTTTCGAATATCAAAATTAATGTGGCATGAGTTTTTGATGAACATACATTATTGGTCAGCCATGGCTGCTCACAGCTCACACTGCACTGTTAGGAGGGTTAAGGGACGACCTACAGAGAGAGACGAGAGAAAGAGACATGTAATTTACCAAAAGAGCTTGAAAGAGTGGAAGCAGGATTCTGTTTTACTTTGGTATAATTTAATCTCCTTTGCCTTGGACTGATTATGTGTTTTAGGTTTAGGCGAGGCTTCTTGTCTTTGGCTCTTGATTTTTTTTTTCTCTCTCTCTCTCTCTTCCCTCTTTTTCTTTCCGTCTCTCTCTGTCCTGTTAAGGAAGGTATTATAAAGTATTATAAGACTGCTAAATTCATTCCACCAGTTTAGGTTCAGTGGCCAAACTTGAACTATTACCATGCAGGGCACAACAAATTACCATCCGTAAAAAAGTACTTTAGAAGCAATTAAGTAAGTCAAGTAAGATTATTACTCCAAAATCATACTTGAGCTTAATGCAACAAGGTCTGTTCTATAAAAGACCACCACTAGAAGTGCCTTGCAGTGCACTATATGAGATGTGAGACTTACAATAATATTCCATGTGACTCAAAATGCCAAAAAACATCTTTGTTATGCAAGTTAATGTAAGGTAAAGTAAAAATAAATAAATTAAATGATATATATGTAACAGAGGCCAGCTAGTAGTCACTGTGTGAGTAAACCTCACTCTGATCTCAAGAGACGCTCTAGCGACTGATGCTAGGGTTTGCAGCCTTTAGCCTCCTTGTTAGAGTGTCTGACTCTCATGCCGGTGGAGCCAGGTGGTTCGAACAGTAAGGGTTACATTGGTGCCGTGACCTGGATGGAAGTGAGGTTTAGGGGGGTGAGTGTAACGGAGGCCAGCTAGTAGTCGCTGTGTGAGTAAACCTCACTCTGATCTCAAGAGACTCTCTAGCGACTGATGCTAGGGGTTGCAGCCTTTAGCCTCCTTGTTAGAGTGTCTGACTCTCATGCCGGTGGACCTGGGTTCAAGTCTCGCTTGGAGCCGGGTGGTTCGAACAGTAAGGGTTACATATAAATCAACATTTGAATGCAATCTGAAGCAGTTTAAACTGAATTAAAATTAGGATACTGTGAGGTGGAAAGTATAAAATGTAAAGTGCTGTTTTGCAGACACAATGCAGTCATTTTTTACACTTTTGCTACATTATTTGAGGACCACAAGGCTAACGAGTGAGAAAGAGAAATAGAAACGGAAAAAGACAGAGAGTGAGTGAGTTTATGGAAAGTATGGCAACATTCTGCGTTTATGCAGCCAGAAATGACAGCACAGAAGGAGGACACGAGGCAGTAAACCCAGTATCACCTAAAGTAAATGGTAGGAGATGAGGGGAAGAGATGAGGATTTCAGGAATGTAGGCGTAGAGAGAGAGAGAGAGAGAGAGAGAGAGAGAGAGAAGCAGAGGGAAAATAAAGTATTTTCACCCTCCGACCACATGAATGCATCTACGCTGCTACTGTATTTGTCAATTAATAAGATGAGCTCATGTGATCTTTGTGCCCAACTACAGGTCGCAAAAACAAACAATACATTAGATTATGGCGTAATACATTAGATTATGATCAAAACTACAAAACGTGCACAAAGGCCAACATGACATTGTGTTGTCATTGATGATGTAATTTCATTATTTATTAGGCCTGCATGTAAAATTCTGAAAATTTCAGGAGAATTCAAGTCACTCACAAACTTCCCTGAACCTTGCATGCTAGTTATTACCTAAATATTTTAGCTATTTAAAAAAAAAAAAAAAAAAAAAATGCTTTTAGTTACCAATAAGAGTGTACAACTCTCAGCTCAATTTAACTTTTTTTACTTACGTGTAGATGATGTGGGAAAACTCGCCTGTGTGGGCCTACAGTATTTAGCACTCAGCAAGAACCTAATTATTAAAAGTGGAGCTGAAAATGCAAATTTAGTGCTCAAGGAACATGTCTTCTTATCAATTTTGAAAACAGTTGTACTGCTTTATATTTTTGTGGAAACTGTGATTCTTTGGGAGTCTTTGATGCACGGCGAGTTCAAAAGAACAGCATTTATTTGAAGTAGAATTTTTTTGTGACAGTGTAAAAGTCTTTAATGTCACTTTTTTATGAATTTAACACATCTTTGCTGAATAGAAAAAAAAAAATTGTCCTGACCCCAAATGTTGAACAGCGTAGTGCAATTATAAGTAGTTGTGATAATGCACTTACTATGTGATGTCGTATTCAAGGCTTAAGAGAGCTGTGGATATTTTTATACAGCCAACCTAAGCACCTTGCAGGATGCTGGACACAACCATTTCCTCTCCACTGCAGGGTAGGACAGAGAAAGTCAGAAAGTCATGAAATATTCCAACAAAGTGGATGGAGAGCAGATAAAGGGGAAGAATACAAGAAGGTGTTGTTTCTTCTAATTGAGTGCATGTGCTCTCAAGTCAAGCAGATGTCTAGTCTCATACTGTTTCCAGCATAACTAACCGTAACTGCCAAGATAAGATAAACATGCAGCAGAAAGGTCTTTAAATACTAAACATGTATCAGGAATATTGAAACGATTAATTTGCGCAATGATGAAGTTATTTACAAATATTTACAATATTTGGCGATCAAACACAAGCAGTTGTGTTTAAATGGGTCTGTTTAGAGAGCATCTATCAAATTTTCATGACTTTGTAGCCTCACGTTTTGGGACTTTCATTCACTCTGCCACAACTTGATGCTCCATTATAAACACACAAAACCTTTAATTAGTGATGCACAGAGGATGCATTCACCTGGATCTCAGCTTCATTTAACGTGTGCAGAAATGAAAAACTGTCATCATCTACTCACCCTCATATTGTTCCAAACCTGTTTGACTTTCTTTTTTTCTGCTTAGAGTAATATCCTGGTCAAAAGCTTCCAAATAAAAAGGGGGTTGGAGGCTGCAAAATAAAAATAAAATAAAAAAGCACCATAAAAAAGGCTAATACATATTGTGCACAATATTCTACCTCTTATAATGTCATTAAATGGGGCATTTTGCCCACACTGAAGTAACAACTCAGTTGACAACTTCAAAAATTGAGAAAACCTGTTGCCTTAAAATTATTAATAAACATGTGAGTTTAATCAAGTTCACATTATGCATGAAGTTTTTCAATTACGCATGAAGTTTATTCACTTAAGTTAAGTCAACTGATCACTTTTTACAGATACAGATTACAATTTTAGAGGGGTTTTCGACAGTTTTTTGCAGGTCAGTTTATACTAGCTTCTTAACCCAAGCCCAGCAAATGGTTTTAATCAGAGTTTTTTTCAGTATGCAAGTCTCGGAATAACCAATTACACAGAGGAGCAAAAAGATAAATATGAATAAATAAATAAAAATAAATAAATAATCATATAAGCTAACTTGTGGGAGTTTATGAATGGATCGCAAGACCTTGTAAATTTATGTTTACTGGCAAAACTGTCTGTAAATGATGTTATTCGATCTCTACACATTGGGTACATTAGATATGCAGTCATCATTTTAAGTGTCATGGCAACCTCATGTCCTCAGCAGCCTCTCTAATTTAGATTTAAAAGACCAAGCAATGAGGCTTGTTCTTCAACATGCCATTTATCAGTCATTCTGAGAATCACCACTCTCAATTTTTCGAACTCTTTCTACTGGGAGCACTTTGCCCAGACCTGCGTGCTGCTGGAAAAATGTCTTGCTGAAAAGCTATTAGTCGCTCCCTTCCCCCTTTCTGCAGTGTTCCAGCCGGGAAAATTAGTCAGGGAGTGAGCTGAACTCTACGTCTGCAGAGAACATTACCTCCCCCTTTCTCTCTCTCTCTTTTTCTCAGGCTCTTGAAATGTGCAGAAGAGAAAAGACAAAACTATATTGTGAGAATAATGGTCATGGATAGGAAATTTCCAACAACTTCCAGGTGCATTTAGTTATATATTACTGGTAAACAACCATATGTAATTGGTTTTCCAAATCTGTCCCAGAAGAGAAAGGTGGTGCAGAGCTGAATGTTCAAGGGTAAATGCAGACCATGAAGAACCAGGCCGTCACTGTCCCTTTAGGAAAAGCATGAACGTTGCCTTCTAGATAGTGTTTCACTCTCCAGCTGAAGGAATTCCTTCCCATAGGCTAGATTATCTGACTTGAGAGGCTGTCTGGCACTAAAGTCCTCCTCATACCCTGGAAGGGGAGACTGGGTGATTCATTTCACGAATATGTACACACATTTTCTCCTGCATGCTGATCTATTGTAGAGGGCTGGGTTCGAAAAAGTGAACGCAAAATTTAGGAGGAGCCAAGAAAAATTCACCATGGTGTCAATAGAAGTTGCTCATTAAAGCTTTTATACTATTTATTTAGCTTCCTTGTACTTAAAATATGGATTTTGCAACCTGGTCCTAGGTGAGAGTAAGAGTGAACAGTAGAAAAATAAATAATGTGACTCTACAGCAGTGTTGGTCAACTTCAAAAGTGGTCTCCTTTTTGATGAATGTGTTTAAATGAATATATGTGTGTTTAATCTGAATTAATTTTAATTTTTTCTACATTTTCATATTTCTTATTGTCAGTTAACACAGCCATCAACACATGGTTCAATTAGAATTGAGAGTGGGGCACAACTTAATGCAGGGTTAGTTGTAACACGCATGGTTTAACACTTTCCACACATGCCAGGATGACGAAACTTTGTGTATTTACTAGTTGCCATATCAACATTATTTGGAGAAAAAATTGTGCCAAAATTAAAAAATCTTTGGAAGATATCACTGAACATTTATTTAACCATAGCAAAAGTACATTTCTTACTTAAGTTTATTTTTCATCTCTGCTTTTTGTGTTTATGTAAAATAAGACAAATCTGATATTATTGTAATCTTCTATCTATTATTGAACAGTTGAGATGGTTCTTTAATGCTGATCTAACAGCAGAAGACACGAGCCGGGTGATGGGGTGTGTTGTCACTGCGTTACAATGAGTTAAGAGTTAAAAAATTATTAAAAAAGTTAATAATTGTATTGTATTGACAAAATATGTTAGTTTGTCTTGGATATTTTTTGGATTATATCAGGTAACATTTTAAGCTGTCATTAGGTCATGTTACGATGTGCCCCCTCACATGTTACAGTGAACCCCACCCTATGGGGCATGTTGTCACATTTCACTTCCCTTCTTTCGGGGTAAATCAAGAAAAAGTATCCACTGTATTAATGAAACAAAACCACATAATTGTACTAGACATGTGGGAAATTAATATGGGAAAAAAAATACTCTGAACCCCAATTACACAAACTGAGAAAGTCAAAAAGCGGTAGGTTGTGCCCTGCTCTCCCCTACATTGTGTACAAAATAAATGAAAATAAAAAGTACTGTAAATGAATGAATGTGATGCATTTCAAGCAATGTTTGTGAGTTTTAATTGATGTATGCAACGTGCAAAATGTACTAAGGTGAAGAGTCTTCAATAACGGTGCCACATAAAAGCTGAAGAGCTGCTATTTCCTGTGCGTTTAACAGCTTGTCCGACTGTTTTGAGTTTCATTGGAGGATCTGTTTAGATCTGTGTGGCGCCTCGGACTCTGTAAAGCAAAACTTTGAGAACTGTCTTAAAATTCAGAAGTAGAGAGTTAAGTTTACAACAGGAAAGAAGAATGACTTAATTAGCCTCTACTAGCGGTTTGCAGGAATATATTGGAAATACAAACACATGTATTTGTGAAAAGGCATTCAGCTTAGTTTAAACCCAATTTAAATTTCAATATTGGTGGATAAATTAATAGTTTTACTACACTAGTTCTGTGTGTTGCTGTTGTCGATAAGATCTGTTTGGGTCTATTTTTTAACTTGATGCCTCCTAAACATCTCTTTGATCCTAGTTGACCTTTGACCTTAGACCAACTGGGACTCTGGCAACAATATTCCGAGAGAAAAAACATGATCCAAGAAAAACAATCAGGATGGTGAATCACAGCATGTGGAAATATGAAAGCTTAGGTTAAATGGCAGGGAGGGGAGCTCACGATCTATATAACTGTGAAATCATCATAAGCCATCCAACTAAGGACAGGATTACCTGGATTATTTCCATTTAAAGGTATAACCTATGTAATCTTTAGTGCAGTAAAGCTGCCTGCAGTGCAATAGGCAACTGCAACATATCACGAATGGAGAGAGTTAGGCTTACTTCCTCTGTCAAGCCCACTCTTTCCTATGCGTCTCATTCGGTCCATCACCCCTTCAGCGCAAACAACATTCTCCATTCTGCAGTGGCCATTACATCAGCTGTCAGGAGGCTGTTGAGTCAGCTTCAAATCAAGCCCAGGTCTCTGTGTGTTAGAGAGAAAGAGTAAGAGTTTCCCATTCAGAGAGAAATGTTAATTGGTGCTAGTTGGACAAAAGATAAAGTAGGTGAATAGGTGCATTAAGAGAGGGTAAAAGAAGAGAGAAAAGGGAGAAACAAGCCCAAATGTCTTTAAAAAAAGGGGGTTTAGGAGCTGAAAGAATTGTTTTGGAATTCAGAGATGATTTCTGTATTTCTTAATGTTTATTTTCAGCCTTTTTTGATGGTAAGAGAGGAAATAATGGGGAGAAAAGAGGGAATAGAGAAATGTAAGAGGATGCGAGCCAGATTCAAACTCACAGCGCCCATATGAGCACCAATGTGCAATATTGAGGACATACACTAACTGTCAGGCCACAGTTCTTTCCCACGCACAGCGCATAAACACTACTGAGGTAAAGTAAAATAAAACATGACAGAGCCTCAGCTGTTTCTCGCCACATACAATAAAATATGCAAATGCAACATTCATCACCATAACTATTCATAAATACTCTAGTTTGTATAATAATAACAAAATTGATGAATACTCAAACGCATACGTAAACTCCTCCATCGCAAGGCCATCTTTAGTTCTGACTGGTGATGCTGTTGTGCACAGAGACAGCTGAGTGATTTTTCCGCGCCACTTTCTGTGAAGTGACGTATCGATGTCCCCTTATTTCCCTATGCTGTTCGCAGTGCCCTTCGGACTGAACATGTTTGCTCCCATTGGAATCTCACTTGTATGTGATTGAATGAATACCCTGTGAAGTCCACTTCGCAGTTCACTTACAGACGAATGGAACTCACCTTAAAACTCTCTTTCTTCTTCTTCTACTGTACCTTATTTATGCGGTCTTCATGTCCCAATTACAAGAATTATTGTTTTATTTTATATAGTTTATATAAAAATAATAAATAAATAAAAAAACGTCTAAGGTGCACGTACTGACTGGATATACATTTTTTTAAACAAATCTGTATAGCTATACCAAACTAGATTTAACGTTTGCCATTTAAAAATAAAGAAATAAAGAAATAATATATATATATATATATATTTTAACTTAATGTTCATTTTCACATCAGTTCAACGCTCCAATAGCTTCCTTTAGTTTCTATTCTATTCTGGCATGCATACTCACCCACTGTTTTTATATCTAGTCTTAAATGCATCTTTATTCTTTGGCGTTTTCAAAGTAACATTTGATATAGTTTTCTTTGTTTTATTTATGTATTTTATTGTTTTGTAATTTACCTCCATCACTTTGGTCAGCTTTGCTGTTTAACTGTGCTATATAAATATTTTTTACTTGCTATTCTATAATCTATTCTTTTCTTGCTGGGGGAGTTTTTAAACATTGTACAACACTTTAACCCAAAGGTTTGGGTCTTTCCATCTTTTATCTAACTTCCACGTGGTCTGCAAATATTCAAAAAACTTTGATAAAAAGGCCTATGCAAAACACCTGCCAGAAATAAAGGAAAAAGATCAGGGGAGGAAAGAGAAAAATGGAGCTCTGAAAGCTGGTTTAGATGTGTCAGGGCGTTTAGGAATATGCCCCACCCATAAAAGCCATAGGCCCCGCCCGCTAACCCCGCCCAGCCCTCTGCGGCAGAAGCTTACAGGAAGCAACATTCTGGGCTAAGATCCCTCTGTAGCCACGTCTCGATTGGCTGAAGCCCAGGCTCACAGGCGGCGGACAATAGTAGGTTTCAACCACAGAAAGTTACCATTTACAGTCCCTTTTCCTTTTCCCTAACTGGATCTGGAACTCAGAGATTGTCTAAATCTCAGCATGTGTTTTGAAAAGGGACCTATCAAGTCCTGTAGCCTCCATACCTATGAGTACATCAACATTTGCTTAAATACAGTTTTCCTGCCTTTATTTTTCAACGCACATCTGTTTGTGCTTACAGCGACGTTGCCAAGGTGATCCTCCAGTGCTAAAGAATAGAATAAATCCCATCCCTCTCTGCAGCCATATGTGAAATCCAGGCAGAAGACATGATGGGAAGAGGGCCATCAGACGTCTGGTAGCAGGGTGAATTAAGAGGAAGAAGTGGGTGGGATTTGCTAGAAGCCGGGGTCAAAGTTCATACCCTTGAAGGTCAACGTTGGCAGCTGCTACAGTGGCCAGGGCGGCTTTCTTGCCCTTAAAAATGTGCAGTGACACCATCCCATAATATACCAGTTAACTTTATTTTAACTGTAAAAAATTATTGTGCAAAGTTGTACTGAATAAGATAAGTTTTTCTACTTCAAAATGAATTCAACTTGCCGTTTCTTTGTAACTGTTTGGGAAATTTACTTGCAATTTCTGAGTGAAAAATGTTTCTAAAATCGAGCTCCTGGAGAGCCACAGAGTTCAGCTAATCAAGGTCTTACTAGAAACTTCCAGTCAGATGCGTTGAGGCAAGTTGGAGCTAAACTCTGCAGGACAGTAACCCTCAGGGCCAAGTTTGGACACCCGTGTTCTACAACAATTTTTATTTTTATTTCAGTGTTGGAGGAAAAGTTTGAAATGCATTCAGCTACTTCTTCATAAACAAATGCAAATACCTGCATATATTCTCTTAAAGCAGGCCCAGGATCAGTCTTTCCTCTATTTTGTTGAAGACTGAAGATGTGAGAAACCTGGTCACAGACCTTGTGGTTCTCCCCAGAGAGCTGTAAATTTCAGACTGAGATGCAGATGTTTCCTCCATTAGACCGTAGCTCCTCCTTTCCATGACCCTGCACATGGTAGAATACATACAATCAAGGGTTGAGCACTAACATACCAGCCCAAGCATTGGCAACATGGCACAAAGTGGTCACTCTTGGCTGCAACAGGATACCAACTTGTTTTGATTCTTTATAGGCCACGATCAAAGACGGTTAAAGGCTTCTTGGTCTACGCCCTTAAAATTAGTTTTAGCTGAAATTGGCATGCAAATTATATACTAAGTGAAAGTCAAGCAAAATACATTCAATTTAAGTTTGCGAAATGTGCTAGCATTTCAGTGAAGCATATGTTATTATCTAGATTATCTAAAAAACAGGCTGAAATGGAATAATCCAACAAAACTTGTTAAAATCCTGTAATATTTCATAAAAATATGTTCATACATGTATGTGTATATCTTTATGGAATATTACAGTAATAATATTTTGTATAATATATTAATATTTAAAATAATACAATAACAACAAGGTCTCGTTTGTAAACTATTTAATGCATTAGCTAACAATATGTATTTATTTCATGCTTTCATTTCATTTTCATTTCATTCTTTATTTCATTCTTTCATTCTCCTTTCATTCATTTTTTTAATGTTAGCTAATAAAAATTGTTCATTGTTTGTTCATAGTGCATAGTGCAACAAATGCAAATTTGATTTAAAAATGTACGAGATGGAGAACTATTTAGCTTAATGGAGTTGTATAAATAATTCCAGTCCTTCGTCAATGTGTTGCGTGGCCGAAATGTAGTGACTTGGGTAGAGGAAGAAATGACTACATGCCATGTGTCACGTGTTAGCAGCATTACGAGACTCTATAGTTCAAGTTTAGCTTCTGCTTTTCGTTGCCCTGACCTGCAATCATGAATAAACAGTCTCGGCCCATTACAGACTGGGAGCAGGAGCCCATGAGAGAGAGGGATTTGCTAAAAAAAAAAAAAAAAAAAAAGGGTTCCACTTTTTTAACATTACGTCTAAAATGGGGAGACCTTCTCCTGACCACACCACAAAAATGTAAGGAACGCCTTGTTCCTTTAGAATAGACATTCTCTCTGCCACTTTCCTCTCATTTCTCTTCTCAATATGCAACCAAGTATACAAAAAGCACACATACACAGTATATGCACTCGGTTCTAAATTCTAGTGAACTGCCTCAGTAGGCACCATTTCAAGTCATCATAGACACACGCCTGAAGAGAAGACTATTCCAAAAGTTATATACCTCAAATTTTAAGGCAGCATGAATCTTTCAAAGAATAGGCAATCCCAGAATGCCCAGTGAAGAACAAAAAAAAAAAAAAAAAAAAATAGTCCAAAATGGCCTAAAGAATTATTTACTTGTATTCTAAATAAATATTAAAATTATAAATTATATTATATATATATATATATATATATATATATATATATATATATATATATATATATATATATATATATATATATATATATATATATATATATATATATATAAAAATATTTCTGAATCACAAGATTCTGAATAAAAACATAAAATTCATTCAATTCTGAAGTGGTCAGGTTTTAAAATGATTAAAACCTGACCATTTACAGATGTATATTTAAGCTTATTATATTGTGCCATTCATCTCATGCCACCTGTATTGAAATCAACTGAGAACTGAGAGAACTTATGAGGCAGTGTACATGTCGGCTGTAAGTGTGGCAGGTTTGATACAGCTCTGTGGTCAAATGTTGGTAAAAAGTATGGATTTTAAGTTAAAAGTCATGAATAAAAAAATCATGAATCTACTAGTTTTGAAGGAACTGCGGGTGAAATCTGAGCTACACAGACCAGGATTCTTGCAAATGGTATAAATCGAACCGATCATGACCATATTCAGATTGTTTTCCCAAAAGTAGATTCTGGCCAGTAGAAGCAATCCAGAAACCAAAAGACAAAGCAAGAAAATATGGCTTTCCGATAACGTGGCAGTGTGACGTACCGAGCCTTGAGGAAAATCCACACTTCTGACATTAATATAGACTAGACACACAGAGAGAGACAGAGAGACAGAGAGAGATGAAGACAAAACCATAACTGTGATACAATGCAAAACAGTGAAATTACTTTTAAACTCATATTCTCCAAAAAAGAAGAAGAAGAAGAAGAAGAAGAAGAAGAAGAAGAGAAAGCGAGAAAGGAAGGAAAAGTTCAGTGTCACTTTAGACACATATTGCTTGAATTAAACTGCAGAGAAAGGGAGGGGGAAGAGGCTTTGAATTCTTTTCCATTGAGATCAGTTCTTTACTGCCTCTCTGACCAGTCTGAGAGAGAAACCTCTTCTGTAAGGCAGCTCCCATCCACCAGCAATGGTGCTGCAGAAGAACTCAGAGAAAAAAGACAGTTAGAAATTATTCCACTGATGCATGAAATAACAGAGCTCCCATGTACCTGATTTAATTTAAGATCCTTTCCTTTCAGGCACTGTAACTCGCTAAACATGTTATAATAGTTTCTTTTACAGCATTACAGACTGTTTAAATAACTATAACATCTTATTCTGTGGTCATGAGTCACTCTGACTAAGAACCAGATCCCAGCTGACCAAAATATGTTCTAAAAACATTTTGTTAATGTTCCAGTCATGTTTTGAAAATGGTATTTTAAAATGTTCTCTGAACATTCAAAATGTCCAGATTTTAAATGTTTCAAAAACGGATTTTTGCGTTAATGGAAGCTTCCATTTTATCATATTGCAAACATTATGGGAATGTTATTTATGAATGAGACAAGCAGCAACATTTAAAATTTTTTAGACAAACATCCAAACGTTTCAGAAAAAAAAAACATGCCATAAACAGTGTATAGCCTATATAATGTTTTTGTGTTAACGTTTTGAGAAAGTTAAACTGCCCCATTGTTTTTTCGATTACCTTTCATGCAGTGTGTAATATAGCTGATTGTGAATGTAAAATGTCTGCAAAGTTTATAGATCAAAGTGCACAGCAAATAAAGTAATTGTGTCCTAAAAGAAATAATTAATTCTGAACTGCCGAAATGAGTCGTCAGAATGAGTTTGCATAATGCCACCCTATGGTCTTCATTTGTTGTCCGCGAACGACATGGATGTCTACTTTGAGCCTCAAACACTGTAGTTATTGCTAAGGCCTGGAAAAGTTTGGTTTGTGTTGTCGACATGTAGAGAAGACACTCACGCTGAAATTGAGATGGATCTCAATTCATTTATCACTGTGTATCACTGAAGAAGCCTCCGAAGAAGCTTGCTAGAATGTAAGACAATTCTGAGAATGTTCCCATCCAAGCAGGTTTGGTCAAAACCTAAAGATTTAGAAATAGTTTTACTGCTTTGTTTGCAGTTTGTTTATTATGTAAATGTTATTTCTAAAGTTGTCATCTATCGTCCATATTCACAGTAGTTTCTTCTAGTAGTTCAAATCAGTTTGATGATTAAACAACTCAAAAAGTGTAAAGCACAGAATTGTGATGCCCCATTTTGTACAGCTGAAGTCCATTAGGGCAAATTTTTCAACAGTTTTATATGTTCTCTGGGGGTAATACATTTATTGGGTGCTATGACATACGTGTAATTGGTTTTCTAATTTCACTGTTGATCTAAGGACAGGTTTATTTGGCTTCTGTGGGCTTGCCAAACCCTTTTTGCTGTGGACATGGAAGACAAAAACATGAGAACAAAGACACAAAACATTTGGCTCACCTAAAATCTTACAAACTAACTTTATTCACATAGACAGCATCCCATTTGACATGGAATAAGTGACTCATGTGAGGATCTCTTTATGGGAAGCAACTCAAGTGAGGCAAGAAGCACAATTCTGATGTTAGCAGCTAGCTGATACTCTACACAGCAAATATATAAATTACTACATTTTTCACCAAATATCAGCATAATTCTTCCCATAGCTCAATCAACTGTTTTGGAAGAGAATGTTTTTGTGTGCTTTTCCTTTTTTTTTAGGAAAGAAAAAAATGCTTAGATTGCAGATACCAAAGTCTGCAGTGAAATTTCAGTAAGAACTCGTCAAAGCTTTCCTGTAGCTCAAACAGTAAGAGTGTGGCACTAGCAACACCAAGGTCATGGGTTTGATTACCAAGGAAAGCAAGAACTGACTAAAACTGTAAAAATGTGCACCTTGAATGCAATGTAATTCGCTTTGGATAAAAGCGTCTGCCAAATGCATAAATGTAAATTCTCCCAAGACCAAATATGCAATCTACTTTAGTTTTATAGCTCTACGAGCTTACTGTAGGCCTACATTTATAATTGTCTAATTTGTGTACAATTCTATGCCTCCTAAAGTATGCTAGGACAAAAATCTGAGACAAAGCTGTATACTCTCCAAAAGCACACATTAACAGAAACTCTTCTAAATTAGCATAAAACATTAATCACTACTAAATCTCCCTTATCATTAATCTTGCAGAATATATAACACTTGTATATTGTGTATAAGGCTGCTATTTATTGACTATAGCTCAGCCTTTAACACCATAGTTCCCATTAAGCTAACCGCCAAACTCCTGGATCTCGGCCTGAATCCTTCTCTCTGCCACTGGATTGAGGATTTCCTCACTGGCAGGCCTCAGGTGGTGAGAGTAGGCCAGTCCACCTCCACCTCCATCACCCTGAGTGTGGGAGCTCCACAGGGCTGTGTCCTGAGTCCCCTGCTCTACTCTCTCTACACACATGACTGTTTGTCCACACACAGCTCCACCTCTATCATCAAATTTGCTGATGATACTGTTGTCCTGGGCCTCATTTCCAACAACGAGACGGCATACTTGGAAGAGGTGGAGCATCTAACATCATGGTGCCAGGACAACTGTCTCTCTCTGAATGTTGGCAAGACTAAAGAAATGATTGTGGACTTCAGGAAGAGACAGAAACGGACATACTCCCCCCTCATGATCAGCGGGTCACCAGTAGAGAGAGTGAGCAGCTTCAAGTACCTGGGTGTAAACATCTCAGAGGACCTGACCTGGACTGCTCACATTCAGACACAGGTGAAAAAAGCCAGGCAAAGACTGTACCACCTGCGCCAGCTGAGGAAATTCAGGGTTTCACCAGCTATCCTGAAAACTTTCTATTTAGGGGCGATAGAAAGTGTATTAACTCAGTGCATCACAGCGTGGTATACTTTTTTATTCTATTCCTATTATAATTTCCTCCTTGTGTTTTTAACTGTGAATTTGCACTGTCCATGGAGCGGACCTGTTTACATTTCACTGCCGGTTGTATATTCTGTATATAACTGTGTATGTGACAAATAAAACTCTTGAATCTTGAATCTTGAATAACACTTAATTTTAGCATTTACTCACCCTTTCGAGTGCCATGGGCAAAGCATGCTGGGAAGGAAAAAATCCTCGAAACAATAACACAGTTCAGTTTAGTTGACCTATGTCGGTGCTGTGAACTCACAAGAAAAAGAAAGTTCTAAATACTCATAACAGTTAATTTAACTGAACTAATTTGTTTAATTTAAGTTTGTCCTACTCAAACCAATTAAGTATTTTGAGTATTAGGGTTTACAGTGTAATGGTTCCTGAAAACTATAAAGACATTTAAAAAGGAACAACTAAAAAAAAAAAAAAACTAAACAGACAGCAAAATATGTTTATACACTCACCTAAAGGATTATTAGGAACACCTGTTCAATTTCTCATTAATGCAATTATCTAATCAACCAATCACATGGCAGTTGCTTCAATGCATTTAGGGGTGTGGTCCTGGTCAAGACAATCTCCTGAACTCCAAACTGAATGTCAGAATGGGAAAGAAAGGTGATTTAAGCAATTTTGAGCGTGGCATGGTTGTTGGTGCCAGACGGGCCGGTCTGAGTATTTCACAATCTGCTTAGTTACTGGGATTTTCACGCACAACCATTTCTAGGGTTTACAAAGAATGGTGTGAAAAGGGAAAAACATCCAGTATGCGGCAGTCCTGTGGGCGAAAATGCCTTGTTGATGCTAGAGGTCAGAGGAGAATGGGCCGACTGATTCAAGCTGATAGAAGAGCAACTTTGACTGAAATAACCACTCATTACAACCGAGGTATGCAGCAAAGCATTTGTGAAGCCACAACACACACAACCTTGAGGCGGATGGGCTACAACAGCAGAAGACCCCACCGGGTACCACTCATCTCCACTACAAATAGGAAAAAGAGGCTACAATTTGCACAAGCTCACCAAAATTAGACAGTTGAAGACTAAAAAAAATGTTGCCTGGTCTGAGTCTCGATTTCTGTTAAGACATTCAGGTGGTAGAGTCAGAATTTGGCGTAAACAGAATGAGAACATGGATCCATCATGCCTTGTTACCACTGTGCAGGCTGCTGGTGGTGGTGTAATGGTGTGGGGGATGTTTTCTTGGCACACTTTAGGCCCCTTAGTGCCAATTGGGCATCGTTTAAATGCCACGGCTTACCTGAGCATTGTTTCTGACCATGTCCATCCCTTTATGACCACCATGTACCCATTCTCTGATGGCTACTTCCAGCAGGATAATGCACCATGTCACAAAGCTCGAATCATTTCAAATTGGTTTCTTGAACATGACAATGAGTTCACTGTACTAAAATGGCCCCCACAGTCACCAGATCTCAACCCAATAGAGCATCTTTGGGATGTGGTGGAACGGGAGCTTCGTGCCCTGGATGTGCATCCCACAAATCTCCATCAACTGCAAGATGCTATCCTATCAATATGGGCCAACATTTCTAAAGAATGCTTTCAGCACCTTGTTGAATCAATGCCACGTAGAATTAAGGCAGTTCTGAAGGCGAAAGGGGATCAAACACAGTATTAGTATGGTGTTCCTAATAATCCTTTAGGTGAGTGTATATATAATTTATTTTATTTTATTAAAAGATACCATTAAATGTGTTCAAAATATTACTAAAAATTACAGTAGTATCACAATGATAATAAAATAATACTGACAACAGGTTGAAGTGTTTGGACTTGCTATTATGGGGATCAGGAACAATGAGCTGAAATCCCAGCTCTCTGCTCTTCTATGTCTCAGACCAGCACCTCAATCCTTATGTAAACACATGCAGACGTCTGGGAATTCTCTCTCTCTCTCTCTCTCTCTCTCTCTCTCTCTCTCTCTCTCTCTCTCTCTCTCTCTCACACACACACACACACACACACACACACACACACACACACACACACACACACACACACACACACACACACACCATCTCTTTATATATATGATATCACCTCAGTGTCCCCCATCCCTCCCACACACACATTCGTTCTCAAGCTCATACAAACATATAGACAAATTTTTCCCTTTTAATCGCCCCGTCACACACGTTTGTCTCTCCCTTTTGCTCTGTTGTCCATCTCTACCGTCCCACCCACATTCTCTCCCTCTGTCTCTCCCCCTTTTCCCTTTCCTTTCCCTTTACACTCTCAATCTATTCAAATGTTTGGTAGCAACATGCCAGTTATGCTAACGGTCACTTTTGGAGGCTTTTAGTGTAAAATGAGTAAACAAAAAGTGTTAGTATTGTTTTGGGACAGCCTTCTCTCCCAGTACGGCCTCACAGTCAGTATAAAAAGCACTGTTCTACACAGTCTGCATTAAAGCTATACTGTTTACAGTGACTAAACGGGTAGCATACTTTCAGCTCCAAATGGCCTGTGAGAATCCAAACAGTACAATGTTAGAGGCAGCTCCTAAAAAAACTGTTATTTCTCTCTTTCTCTAGTCTCTTGTATGTGTCTGACTTGTGTGGGGAGCAGTCTCAACACTGTTTTGGTTATTGAACTGAATTATAACTCTGGAAAATTCCACAGACAAACTGAATGACTCTTAATGCAGGCTTCTTTTTCTTTCTTTCTTTTTTAAAGTATTGAAGAAGTTTGCTCTTTGGTATTTGATTTACAGTAGTACAGCGTTTCTGTTCCATGAATCATCAGCCAAACTTTAACTCACTGAGAGCGACGATAACTTGAGAACTACCAACCAGGAATTGGAAAAAAGGGAGCCTGCGTGGACATTTAATCTCTTTTCTGTCTACCGTTCCTTCCGTTTTCGTCTGACCCATTGCATTTTGCTAGAATTAATTGCTGCATTTATATTTCCCAAAATGTCTCACAGTTTTGCACTTCATTTTCTCCCTCACAACTGCATATGCATGCCTTATCTCTGTTTATTTGTCAGAGCGTGCAGGGGAAAGGGCACTGAGTGTGGATTTTGTTTACATGAGGAAGTGACGGAGTGCTGCCGTCTGGCCTTCCTGAGCTCACAACAGAGCAGGAAGAGGCAGTCGCACGACTTTACATGGTCTCTGGCCATAAAGACACTCATTAAACTCTTTCACACTATCCGCACCAACAGAATAGTACTAAAAAAGATGGTTTTTAAACCTTTTTATGTTTTATTATTTTACAGTGTACAGATCCTACTTGGACATCCTGTTTTAGTCTGCTTTTTACTCACCCTCATGTTGTCCCAAACTTCTGCAGAAAACAAAAAGAGATTTTGATTTATGTTACAGCAGTTGTCGTCCGTGTAATGAAAGTTAATGGGACCCAAAAACTTTCAAGTTCCAAACTGGACATACAGGTATAAAATTAATAAAAATGTTATATGCATAATACACTATATTGCCAAAAGTATCCAAATCATTGCATTCAGGTGTTCCAATCACTTCCATGGCCACAGGTGTATAAAATCAAGCACCAAGGCATGCAGATGCTTCTACAAACATTTGTGAAAGAATGGGTCACTCTCAGGAGCTCAGTGAATTCAAGCGTGGTACCGTGATAGTCCATTTGTGAAATTTCCTAAATATTCCACGGTCAACTGTTAGTGGTATTATAACAAAGTGGAAGCAAGTGGGAACAACAGCAACTCAGCCAGGAAGTGGTAGGCCACATACAATCACAGAGCAGGGTCAGCACATGCTGAGGCACACAGTGCGCAAAAGTCAGCAACTTTCTGCAGAGTCAATGGCTACAGACCTCCAAACTTCGTGTGGCCTTCAGATTAGCTCAAGAACAGTGTGTAGAGAGCTTCATGGAGTGGGTTTCCATGGCCGAGCAGCTGCATCCTCCATGCCTCATATCACCAAGTGCAATGCAAAGCGTCGGATGCAGTGGTGTAAAGCATCCCGCCCCTGGACTCTAGAGCAGTAGAGATGTGTTCTCTGGAGTGACGAATCACGCTTCTCTGTCTGGCAACCCAATGGATTAGTCTCGGTTTGGCGGTGGCCAGGAGAATGATACTTGCCTGACTGTATTGTGCTGAGTGTAAAGTTTGGTGGAGTGGGATTATGGTGTGGGGTTGTTTTTCAGGGGTTAGGCTTAGCCCCTTAGTTCCAGTGAAAGGAACTCTTAATGCTTCAGCATACCAAGACATTTTGGACAATTGCATGCTCCCAACATTGTGGGAACAGTTTGGGGATGGCCCCTTCCTGTTCCAACATGACTGAGCACCAGTGCACAAAGCAAGATCCATAAAGACATGGATGAGTGAGTTTGGTGTGGAGGCACTTGACTGGGTTGCACAGAGTCCTGACCTCAACCCGATAGAACACCTTTGGGATGAATTAGCGCGGAGACTGCGAGCCAGACCTTGTCAGCAGGTTGCGATTGACTACTCAGAATCAAGTATTAAAAAAAAGTCAAGCAATAATTAACTAATATGCCACATACAGATTTTAAAAGTAGACTTATATGACACAAAAGTGATAAAAACACATCTGTGTGCACATATTCTGTATTTCTTGTCATTAAAGTAAAGCTAAACCTCCTTTTCATTTGAGGTATATGCTTAAACCAAATTTGTACGCAATTTAATCAAACTATGAAAAACCATAGAAACAAACATATTTAAAACATGTGACAAAGACACCCAAAACAAAAACAAACTCAGATCATCCCGTACAGACACATAATAATGTTTAATAAAGATAATACAATTTTAAAATCACTCTAACTCTAACAATATAGCTGTTCACACTAAAACTATAACAATAATGACATATAGGAAATATTTATAGAAATAATGTCCGACTGCAGTGCTCACTGCATCTATGCAGAACAGCTGCATGTGCTTAAAAGGGTTTTCTTGTCCATTGGTGTGCATGTTAATATAGTTATTGTTATAGTATTTGATCTCGGAGTGAAAAAGTCTTTCCAAGTCCTAGTTACACATTTTGGGAGGCTTTTCATCTGTCAAGAACCGTAAAGCGCTTTTTTTTTTTTTTTTTTTTTTGTTAAACAGCTTGTAAAAATGACTTCTGGTTTTTAGACAAAATGTGACATTTAGGGCGTACAAAAATGTGCTATTTTACTAGCAAACACCTATAGAGAAACCCTATCATTTGGCAGAAGAGCAGACTGTCTCAGATAATTAAAGCTTTAGGAGAGAGGGAAAGAGATACTAGTACACACTGTTCAGTGCAAATTCAGATGTTATGTGACTATATATCACTCTTACAGGTCAAAGAAATGTATATTGTCTTGTACTGCATGCAGTAAAAGTTTCACTCAATCAAGCCAAAAAAAAAAAAAAAAAGAGTGATATTGAAGACAACAATATGGAAGTGTTTGCTATATGACATTACCAAACAAGTTCCAAACTATAAAGTCTGTAATACCTGGAAAAAGCTATTTGTTATAGAATACCTGAATATAACAAAGAAAGATGCTTTTATAAACCAGCCTTGACCCCTTGCTTCCAAACAGCATAATTAATACCTCCATCCATGTTAATGTCACTTCAAACCTAAATGGTAATAAAATAATAGCAAATCAAAGGACCCTTTGAAACAAACATTTTCAATGGATTCAACTGACAGACACTTTGCTAACACAGTGCATCAGAAACTCCCCGTTTGGTGTCAACAAGTTTTGCCAGACGTAAACTAAATGAAACCAGCTGCGCCTGGTTATGCAATCATAAAGCTGTAAAAACCTTTGACCTCTGATTTATCAAAATCTTTAACTACTATTATAAACCTTTTTAAAATCCTGTCATTTTGTTACTGGTTACTGATAGCCTGGATGCCAGACAAATTTAGCCCCGCCAACAACATTTGAGTTCGGGAAATTTGGTCTGGACTTGATCCGTTGTGGAGCAACTATGCCTGAACAGGAGCTGTTTGGACCAATCAAATTGTCAGGGCGGGCTTTATACGATGATGGACAGATGATCAACAGTAACGTAAGCATTCACGTCACCAAAGAGCGCTTGGGTTGAATTCGTTCTAATCCTAAACGGAGAACTTGTTCGAATGATGATCGTGTTGGTAAGTACTCCGTGTATCCTTAAATTCCTTTACAACACTGGTGTCATGAGAAATCCTGTCCCCCTGTGAAATAGTGTCCGCTTAGGACCCAACATGGTAGCTGTTATAAATGCCTGATCAAAAGCTGTTATCGCGATGTTTCGTTTAATAGCTAATCGAGCTGCTTATAATGTAAATAATAAAGAATAAAAAAATAATAATATACAGAACAGGTGCACAAAATAAATACAACAGGATTTTTTTTTTGGTTTTTATTGTATAAACATTAAAGCGGGGCTAGGGCTTTTAATATGTAGGGTAAGTGCAACCGTGGTATATAAACTAAGCTAATCGGGTAGCTGTATGCTATGCTAGAATGCACGCTAAATTAAAAAAAACATTAAGAACGAGATATGCTTGATTTCACAACTTATAGCTTCAGTTATATACTAGTATATAAAACATGATTTGCAAGACATTAAAGACTATTTTAACACAATTTACCCATTAAAAGTTCTTTCAGCCAATAGAATAGCTCTGGGGTCCTAAGCAGACACTATTTCACAGGGGGACAGGATTTCTCATGACACCGGCAAAGATCATTTACACTCATTATCTTCTTCTACTTCTTCCAGCGTGCCTGCAGTTGGTTGACAACTATGCGTCGCTCCGTTGCTCTAATTGGTTGTAAGTCTATCCAACTGAGGTCTTTCCTGGTTCGGTTTAAACATAATCCATAATCACAGCCCAATGGAGCAGTATAAGACTCATATTCTGACTAGAATTGAGTATGAAGACGTCAGGCTAGGTTACTGATGTTATTAATTTACAGTGAATGTCTTTGATCCATTATAAAAGTTGAAAAAAAGTATACACATTTAATTTATGTAATATTTATGTGTATATATTTCTGTCATGAAACTCTAGATGGTGCAGGTCCTTCACTCTACACTCTCAGAAAAAAAGGCTGTCATTGGGGCGGTACCCTAAGGTACAACAGTGAAAAGGTACATCTTACTTAAAGGTACCTTACTCACCCCTAAATGGTACATATTAGTACCTTAAAAGGTACATATCAGTACTTTAGAGTGCGGATTAGTACCTTAAAGGTACATAGTACTACCTTTTCAGTTTTGTACCTTAGGGTACCGCCCCAGTGACAGCAATGTACCTTTTTTTCTGACAGTGTAACTGATTGGTTCCTGCTGTATCAGTAGCCAATGAGCTTGCTGCTTAACTTTCAAATACTTGATTAGCATTTGCCTTAGCAGTGCAGCGTGCTTTCAGAAACCCTCCACCTTCCCCCTGTATCGATCTGTATAGGTAATTCATGTACGCTCTATTACTTGCTCACAGCAGTGTGTCGTGACTGCTGATGCTGGGGACTTGCTACAGGGACAATGATGACGATATATAACAGAGCATAGTTTAACCAAGTTAACAAAGCTGTGGTGGATCTGCTTACCCCGAAACCTCCATAGCTGGCAGATTTGAAGAAAATTACCATTGTCTGGCAAATAAATAAATGACAGACATTTACATATGCATTACCAAAATTTATGTTAAGTTGTATGGGACACCTCAAACAAGGGAATGTATAGTCATTTACAATGATAATACTTATCGGCGAGTCCACAAATGGCTTTGATATGCAGAGCATTTGCAGCTTTTATGGACCGCATGACCCTGATATATTATATATAAAATATATATAAAATATAAATCATTTTAAAATCTAGAATTTTTCTTTAAACTCTAGAAATTTGTCTTTGGTTTTGGAGGGATAGATCTGCTACGCTGCTGTTGGTTATAGGTGCCACAGAGCTAGTCTATTTTTTTTTTTTTTTTTTTACATAAAATCTAACAGTTGTAAACGAATTAACTTTCCCTGCATTCTAAAAGAGGTTATTAGTATGATAAAGTCATGTGGATTTGAAGCTAGACACAACTGATGTTTGCTAGTGACGATTATTGTGCAGCGTGGCTAGAAACACAAGTATTCCAAATGGACTCCTATGCGCAGCTCTCACTGTGTAGGGAATGGGGCACAGGCGTGATCTCTTCTGAATGGAACACACCCACTGTTACAGCAATCAGCCTGGACTGAAAGTGGCTGGTATGGCACTGTTGTCATGGCTGCATGACCCGCTTTATCACTTCCAGATTACCGCATCTTGGCTTGACATGATAGCTGTCAAAGGTTACTCATTAGAGATCTCTTTCTAACAATGATAAGAAATGAAGATTGAATGATATGATTGTGGCCTAATCAATGCATTCCTGAACCGCACAACTGCTTTGATTCAACTAGTGTTTATTTACAAGACAGAGTTTATTAATGGCAGATCTGCAAGTCATCCTGCAAGAGGCATTGAGAAACTACAAAATGCAGTACAGAAGTATATATCTAATCTAACCTGGAAACTTTATACTGAAGGTTTTAATTTCAATATCCTAAAGACATCAATATGGACAAATAATTATATAATAAATAGGTACATTAAATATCAAATACACTATATAATAACTGAACTGGAAGAAATTGGAAAAATTATAATACACTTAGACAAGTCATCCACTTTAATGGAAAATACAAACAAAACAAAAACAAAAAGATTTAAAGAGTTGATCTGAAATTAAACTGATCTGATTCTTATTTCCATTTATTAGTATTTAAAATAAAATAAAATAAAATAAAAACGGAAAGGCTATCCCAAAAATGCTCTACCTCAAAGGATTGGAGGATTGGAATTCAGAGGAAATTCCAGTACCCTTTATTTCTGACTAAAAGAAGAAGTGGAAAGCTGGCAGATCTTCTCAGTAGCACTTGGAAACTCATCGATTGGACTCAGATCACAACTGCTCTCTGGATATGCCATTTAAAACAGAGCTTCTTTCTTTTTGGGTGAAAAAAAAAAATCTCAAAAAATTAAAATGTGAACTAGGGAGAGCTTCATTTCTGGGCTAAAGTCTGAAGCAAAGCTGATAAAGGAACTTGATTTTTTTAGCTAATTTAAATCAGTACAGCCAAACCAAGTAAATGTGATTTGCAGATGTGATCTCTCATTACAAAACAAGAGGGGTTTTGAACACCTTGTGTATGTGTATAGTGTCTGGTATGCTCTGGTATTCTCTGTTCTACAATCACATACAATAGGGACAAACCTAAAATGTCGAAAATCTGTAAGGTCATCTGGTGTTAAAGCTGAAATGCATTCGGAACATTCCTGTCTTAAATGAGGGTTGAGATGTGGGTCCCTCAAATTCTTTACAACTGCACACCTGGACCAAAAAGGTGGTGATTACAGCCCTCCACAAACTTATACCTGGGTATCAGGTGTAGTCTTATTTCATTGGCTCCATAAGTACCTTTTACTTTCAGTCTGTTTTAAAGTCTTTTAAAGTCTATCTATCTATCTATCTATCTATCTATCTATCTATCTATCTATCTATCTATCTATCTATCTATCTATCTATCTATCTATCTATCTATCTATCTATCTATCTATCTATCTATCTATCTATCTATCTATCTATCTATCTATCTATCTATCTATCTATCTGCTTGTAAATCACACATTAGCTCTATACACCACAATGCTGTTGAGTTGCAATGCAAAACTCATTAAAATCAACTCAACTTAAGTAGCCAATGGTCCTAGGATAGAAAAGAGCACATAGCAATTGTTGAGGGCTTGTCTTTGCCTTGGCAGAGGGAAACTCTGTCCAATAAAGGGATGAAAATAAACCGTAAATGAAAGGCTTCACAGACGTGGCTGGACCTCATAGCCTGAAACAGATTAGAGCCTACAGACATCCTGACCACCAGAGCACTCTGTGCTCTTTCTTCAGCTCGTTTTCTCCCTCACTTTAGCTGTTTTTCTCAAGAAGTTATAATACATTTAAAATGAATACAGTGAATATATTTATTAATTAATAATATTTGACATTTTAATATTTTACTGCATTTTGTTGTTTCTAAAACTATACGAAAACTATTTTTGCACAGCATAAATACCCAACTGACGCCATTCCTTTATCTATGAAAGTTTGCAAAGACTCTCTCTCTCTTTGTTTACTTCCCTTCTGTTTTAGTTAACACTCAACCCAGATGACAATATCAGTCTGATGGTTGGTAATCCTGGAAAGTGAAAAGCCAGATCTCATCTGTGTGATTTGCCAGGTGGATCTGCAGCATGTCACCTTAAATTTGTCCTTTGTCACCAGTCCTGGCCTAGCAGTTTGGAAGAGCAGCTAATGAAAATAACAGGGTAAAACAGAAATCTCTCAAAGTCCAAAGAGCATGAGCATTCGGCTTCACTTTAGGAAGATTCCAGAAATGTTGGAAGCTGAAGGCAGAGAAATATGCCTCAATCTTCCAAATATTCTTTTGCACCTGGACGGAACATTTTTCAAAAAGTAATTGCTGTTGGGGAAAATAAATAAATAAATAAATAATTGTATTGTCTAAAGCAACTATATACATTCATATATAATAATGATGTGTTTCTTAAACTACAGAGACCTCATAAACAAGACCAAGAACAGGCCACCTTAAAATCAAGCCTGGAACTCTTAAATTCCTTTTTAGAAAAAATACAATTCTGTACTAATGCTCCTAAATCTAGATTTTGTATCTCATAAGGATGTCTAATTAAGTCCATTAAGTAAATAAGATCTAGTTAAGTCTCTTAGTGCTGGTTGGTGTGCTTGGTTTGGCTTACCCCAGCTCTTTCATAGCATTCCAATGTGATTTCAAGACGGAAGAACCTGAAGGGAGACCAATATGTCAATGTAAATGATGCATCCTCCTATTTGGCAAGATCTGTTAAAGAGCTTTAAACCTAAACTGATAGCAAGCACTACTACTGCCCACCCAAATTTGCACTACAGCATGCGGAACAACACTGACAAAGCAGGTCCATCATGAATTGACCCACTAAAAAGTGGTTGTTTCAATAGGTTGTGTATTCAGCTGATCAAAATAAGCCAATTATGGTACGTGACAACATCAGCAGCACATTTTAACATTATTGCTTGTGGGATAATTGGACATGGTGAATGAAAAAGATCAAAGGCATGATTAATAGCAAAAGTGAACAAGTTTCTTATTCTGTATTGCACATGATAAGGTATGCATTAGAGCCACAGGTAGAGTCTAGATGGATGCTTATTCAGGAAGCTGCTGAATATTTGGTCCAAACCTGCATTTTATGACTAACAGCCCCTTTTTACAAAACTGAGGATCAAGGCCAAGTGGGACGAGGCGTGATGGGTCCCCCAGTGGGTTAATAGTGGATCAGGGTCTTGGCTCTGGTTTGATGAGGTTCCAGGAAGCGGCAGGGGGCTTCACTGTAAAAATGGGTAAGGGGGCTTTGAGAACCTTTAGGGGAGAGGTGATATGGGCCAATCATGGGGAACAAAATGCCATGACGATGTGGAAAAGATAAATTGGTAAAGGCACTCATGTCAGCAGTGCTGTTTATGGCAAAATTAGCAGTGTGTGCTAATAAAGAAATGGAAGGTTTGTGTTGTTCTTCCATGCATATGTATTCGTGAACCTTTGTAAAGAGTTTAAAATCGAGTTCTCTTATATCCCTTTTCCACCGACACGGTTCTGTCCATTCTCAAACCAAGGGGGTTCCGGGCCAGAAAGATGGCCCTGGTCTAGAACGGAGGTGGGGGGGGCGGAGAGATGCTGTCGCTCTCTATGGCAGGCTTGTTGAACAATGTAATGATGATGCACTACATTGCTCTTTATAGCTATAAAACTGTGCACGCAAGAGATACCTAACGTGTGTGAGAGTTAGTAAATCAACATTTCAGTTTTAATATACACTATTTTACCAAAAGTATTGGGACACCCCTCCAAATCATTGAATTCAAGTGTTCCAATCACTTCCATGGCCAAAAGTGTATAAAATCAAGCACCTAAGCATGCAGACGCTTCTACAAACATTTGTGAAAGAATGGGTCACTCTCAGGAGCTCAGTGAATTCAAGCGTGGTACCGTGATAGTCCATTCGTGAAATTTCCTAAATATTCCACGGTCAACTGTTAGTGGTATTATAACAAAGTGGAAGCAATTGGAAACAACAGCAACTCAGACACGAAGTGTCTCTGTAAAATCACAGAGCCAACATTCTGCAGAGTCAATAGCTACAGACCTCCAAACTTGTTCTGGCCTTCAGATTAGCTCAAGAACAGTGCGTAGAGAGCAGCTGCAACCAAGCCTTACATCACGAAGTGCAATGCAAAGTGTCGGATGCAGTGGTGTAAAGCACGCCACCACTGGACTCTAGAGCAGTGGAGAAGTGTTCTCTGGAGTGACGAATCACGCTTCTCTGACTGGCAATCTGATGGACGAGTCTGGGTTTGGCAGTTGCTAGGAGAACGGTACTTGCCTGACTGCATTGTGTCATGTGTAAAGTTTGGTGGAGGGGGTATTATGGTGTGGGGTTTTGTTTTTCAGGGGTTGGGCTTAGCCCCTTAGTTCCAGTGAAAGGAACACTTTATGCTTCAGCATACCAAGACAGTTTGTACAATTTCATGCTCCCAACAGTTTGGGGATGGCCCCTTCCTTTCCAACATGACTGCGCACCAGTGCACAAAGCAAGGTCCATAAAGACATGGATGAGCGAGTGTGGTGTGGAGGAACTTGACTGACCTGCACAGAGTCCTGACCTCAACCCGATAGAACACCTGTGGGATGAATTAAAGTGGAGACTGCGAGCCAGGCCTTCTCATCCAACATCAGTGCCCGGATTAAGAATGGGATGTCATTAAAGTTCATGTGTATGTAAAGGCAGGTGTCCCAAAACATTTTTGGCAATATAGTGTATCTCGCTAAAATCAATCCCAGTTCTGTGAACAGCAAAAGTGCTACACTGCCTGCACAAACACCGGGACACGCAAACAGGTAAACAACATGTAGCAGCGTTACATCACCACTCATTCCTCAAGTCAGTGGAAATATGGAAATATGGATGAAATATATGTGGATGAAATATGGAAACTATTCTGGCGGATAAGAGATATTAAAGGGATAGTTCACCCCAAAATGAAAATCGTCATCATTTAGTCACTCAAACAACACTGAGCCCCATAAAGTGCTGCAGGGATGACATCATTTTTAAAATTGCTTAAAATAATCAAAATAATCTTTACAGATGAACACAACTTTAATGAATTTTGAATCTGATTGAAAATACAGTTGGCAGTAAAAAGCTAAGTTTGCGAGTTAAAGTAGCTACACCACAATCACACAACTTCAGTGTCACCCCCCTTATAAGTTTCCAAAAGCTTTTTTAAACTTAACCCATTCAAAAACACTCTGACGATGGAGCCTGTAGTCCGCAGATGCTAAGTTGTTTCAACGTTATTGAACTCATTCCTGCAGCACTCTATAGACTTTCATTATATGCACCCCCCTCCAAAAAACAACAACTAAGATGTAGAACAGCATGAGGGTGAGTAGGCTAAATGATGACAAAATATTTATTTTTAAGTGAACTAACACTTTAAGATGTTCTATAAGAGTTGCCTACTGTAGTTAACCAGGATGCACTACTCCCGCTAACAGCACTCAAATTCATTCAACAAGCTTCACAATTCATGACATCACCTATAAATGAGTTCTGACTACCTCATCTCTTCTACTGATCCAGTATGACCACATTAACCTGTAACTACCACCCTCTTCTCATGCTAAGTGGCACTAGGCACATTAGAGGCTTCCAGTGGCCTCTGGGTTGGCAGGAAACAGTTTGACCTCCAGCAGCTGTGCCCTCTTTCCATTCTCAAACAGAAGCTTTCATTAGCTCGCCTAAGAGAAGGCCCTCATTAGGACCAATGATCATGGTGATATTCTCTGCTCAAGGCCCTTTTGCAAGCGACCAGAGACTTCAAAGATGCCTACGGACCCCTCTGTGTCTCCAGAGCCCGGCTCCCTGTAAACCCCCTTCACTGAAGCCTGGTGCGATAATAGGCAGCAGAAGGCAGGTAAAATGAGAAAGATGGTGCAGCAGGCTTTATGTTTTATGACTTTCCAAGCTGGTGGAAACAAGTTGTTTTAAAGGCTCAGGACTTGCACCACCAACAAGCTAGAAACACAAAGGGGGATCCCTGTTAAAAAGGCCTGTAAAGAACCGTCGACTCCGCTCCTATATGATGGCCCAGCTGACGTGGCACACCGGAGCTAAAGGTAATCACACACAATGGAGGATTAGACTTTCACATAAATTACCAGTGTCAATAACATATGAACATTTAAGCATTTTTAATCTAAGATGTCAGAAAATATTTATTGTTTTAAAAAGCTTAAAAAGTATCTTATGTCCGTAGTCTTTGACAAAAACGTGATTTTCTCAGTTTTTTGTTGAAATATTTTTTATGAAATAGTCGCATTCAAGTGTTTATAAAAAAAAAAAAAGAATGAATGAATGAAGCTGGAATAAAAGTTTTTTTTTTTTTTTAAGCAGAGGGTCTGTTCTTTCTTTTGATATATTGTATGTTCAGATATTTATACAACAATATATTTTGGGGGTCATGAAAGTTTTGTGAAAATGATAAAAAAATGCTGGTGCTGGATGGCGATGTTCTGCTGAAACCGATACCTATTATCATTCTATATGAGTAAAATAAGAAAAAGGGGTGTAAATCACATATATTGCACGTGTGACTCTAAAACTCTTTACATTTCTTTAGCAGTCACTTTTATTCAAAGTGACTTACAAATTAGTTAAACCACAAGAATTTTCTAAAAGACAATTTTTCTTTTTTTCATCAAAGATGCATTAAATCTAACATTTTGATATAACAGTTGATTTTGATTGTACGTGTTATAAATTCAAGAATGTATTTTATGAGCATAGCATGATCAGTTAAATTTTCTCAACCAGGCTGCATGCACTTGGGTCTTACAGGAAATAGGTCTTTGCAAAGAACGTTCCTGGCACATCGCCCCCTAAGGTCAGTAAGAAATAATACATCAGTGTAAGTGAGCGCAAGTGTAACTTTGTGTGTGGAATGGATGCATGTGCTTGCCTGTGTTTCTTTGGAGAGAAGTTACAGAGAGGAAAACAATGAATATTATGCAGCTCAAGGTGTTGTAAGTTAAACACGTTCTGTTTGGAGGAAGAGACCCAAAGACCAATTTGCTAGTTCAAAACATCATAATCAGACTGAAATTGAATCTTATGAGAGCTGATTATAAAATACATAAATGTTACTTCTGTTTTAGGTCTCATTAAGTTCAGATATAAAGATAAAGAACAGATAGCCTGTTCAGATATAATCAACACCCCCCAATGTCCTACCTCGCCATTTAATTCGGTAACGTGATTATGATGTATATGCTGTTTAATGTTTGATGATCGCGTCCATGTAGCCTGACGTCGTCATACTCAATTCTAGTCAGAATATGAGTCTGATACAGCTCCAAATGGCTGTGATTGTGGGGCGTGTTTCAACCGAACCAAGAAAGAAAATGCCTCTGCACTCAATTAACTTCATTTCGTTATACTGTACTTGTACATGTGTAATGACAAATAAACTTAAACTTAACTTAACTTAATTGGATAGACCTACAACCAATCAGAGCAATGGAGTAAGTGACGAGCGACACATGGTTGTCAACAGAACTCAACTGCACGCACGCTGAAAGAAGTAGAAGAAAATGAGTGTAAACCTATAAAGAGATCAGTGGTGTAAACGATCTTTGGCGGTGTTGTAAAAAGAATTTAAGGATACACGGAGTACTTACCTACACAATCATAATTTTTGAGAGAAATAGTAAAGGTGAATTCAACCCAAGCGCTCTTTGGTGGCGTGGATGATTACGTTACATTATCTGTCCATCATCGTATAAAGCCCGCCCTGACAATTTGATTGGTCCGAACAGCTCTAGTTCGAGCATAGTTGCTCCACAACGGAACAAGTCCAGACCGAACTTCCCGACCTCAAATGTTGTGGGCATCCAGGCTAAGTTCGGCTGGCATCCAGGCTAGCGTCCATGCATGTAATCTATGCTTCTATCATTTGGATATGCGTCTTCTTCGGCTGTGTTTTGATCCACAGATTCTGTACTCTCTCAGAAGATTCATAATAGAGCCCCCTGTCACATAACAGCGAAAACATTGATACTACTAGTGAACATTCACATACGCAGAGTTAGGAACATATCTGTTTTCTTTATAAATCAATATTTTTAAACAAATCCATTGTATTGATGCCACAACATGCAAGACAATATAAAACTATGCAAAATAAAAAAGACCTCTGTACTCAGTCAAAAAAGTAAACAAGTACTTGGAATACTTAATTATACTTTTAAGTAGGCCTATATCTTGATCAAAAGATTGAGTACAAGTATAAGCCAAATATACTAATAGCACACTTAAACCTTTTTTTGCAAGGGAAAGCTTAAATAGCATTTGTCAGCTGCAGTAACATTAAATGAATGAACATTAGAATACAACATTAGTATTTTTACACATACATCATTGGGGTCACTGGGACTACCAACTAACCAACTAGCACCCGTTAAATATGCTGATGTCTGCCTCTCCCTCCTTTTTTATGCGTATTATTTGCATTTATGAATCTATATCCTAACTGATTTTTGCACAGAAGGTGATTTTCATACTGAAAGCTGGCCTTTTTGTTTTTTGTTCTGCTCTCATGCCTCTCTCTCTGTGTCTGTTTTTCCATGACTCATGAAAGAACACTGACGAATTACAGAGGTCTCAACACATGGAAAAACTTTGCTGTTACGACTGACCACAACCACTGACCTGAAATCAGCTGCATGCTCATCTCATGTATTATTTTTTTTCACCCCGAGCTGATCTAACATCAGAGATAGCGTTCGGTTTCTACCCCCCTTATAGTTTTGTCTGGAGTGAGTAAGACAGTGGAAAGGAGGAGGGTAATCTGTAACAGGGGAGGAGGGATGTTCTGTGTGTGTATCCCAGATTTGTCCCCCTGCTGGTATTGATGCAACAAGGTTAAATGATACTGTGCAACTCAAATCAACACGCAAGTGAATAAAGACAAAAACAAACAAGAAAGAAATGAAAAGAAAGAAGTAAAACATATGCATTTAAGTGAATGTGTTTGTGGGTTTTGCTTTCACGTGCAGTAGAGGGAATAGAGGGATACAGGGTGGGCTTATTTCACAGATGGGCGGGTCGATATGCAGTATGAAGCCTTCTCACTGGTCATTGTTTGACACCCACTACATCATGAGTGGTCTCTACTGTTTTATCTGTTATTTCTCCTTTGCTTTTCTCTTTTTTCCCCTACTTTTTCTCTCCCACACTCATTCTTTTGTTCCCATCTGTAAGCCAAAACAAAACTAAAACTCCCCTGTCATTCACAGGAAGAATCAACATGATTTTATCTACTAATATGCAACACTTTACTATAAAGTTAGACAGTATACATTAACATTAAAGAATGAATTATGCATCAGTAGCAATGTATTTAATGCATTTACTGTAATAATATTGGTTAATGTTCATTTATAAATATTCTATTGTTCATTAGTGTTAACATACACTGTATATATTATAACATTAAAAGATGTGGTATTTTTGAAATAAATATTAAACAAGAAATACAATTCTGTTTAAAAGTTTGGGGTCAGTCATTTAAAAAAATGTTTAAGAAATTAATACTTTTTTACGGTAAGGACACATTTGATCAAAAGTGACAGTAAAGACATTTATAAAGTTACAAATATTTCAAATAAATTCAGCTGAACTTTTTATTCAAAGAATCCTGACAAAAAAAAAAAAAAAAACACATCATAAAATCCACATCATAAAATCATCATATTAGAATGATTTCTGAAGGATCGTGTGACACTGAAGACTGGAGAAATGATGCTGAAAATACAGCTTCACCATCACAGGAATACATTACATTTGAAAAAGCCTTGGTGAGCTTAAGAGACTTCTTTGAAAAAAATTCTTAAAAACTAAATTATTTTAAACAACATTACTGTTAAGTTCTACTAGATATAATAAATTATTAAAATGAAGAATCCTTTTTATATTACTCAAAAACTATGAAGTCAAGTGTAAATTTTACAGGAATTCACAGCTGATGGATGATGACAACTTCCATATCATATGTTTACAGACGCCATTGCTTGGTTTGAAGAACATGATGTATATTTCTCGTTCTCGCTCCCTCCTCCCTCTCTGTTCTATTGTAGCTAAACTACTGCCACATCAACACTAGGAGTACGCTGGAGTACGAGAGACGACAGTAATGAAGGGGAAAAAACTGTAGGGGGGAGCAGATGTCCTGAAGTCGAACTCATAGAGGAGGAGTGAAGAGAAGACAGACACATGCCTTCAAGTAGATTTCTCTCCAGAAAGAAGGTCAGGAGGAGGAGAAAGAAAGATTTAGGGAAAGTGGAATTAAAGGTAAATAAACATTAGTTCATCATCCACACTTAACTACACCGATAACATCCGTGAAAATGTCATTTCTGATGGCATCAGGAGAGGCTCTGCTGGTTATTTCTGTAAAAGAAAGTGAATTAGCTGTTAGTTTTCAGACTGATTTTTTTTTTTTTTTTATTAAAAAAACATAACAGACCATGTATTTTCTTCTGGATATCAGCAAAACTGTAATGACAAGAAATACACATTTCACATTTATTGCAATTGCATAAGCTTAAGCTTTTTTAATTTTTATTTTTGGTCAACAAGTCTCTGAAATGACCAACTGTTGTTTTTTCTTGGCTTGGTGAATTTGTTTAATCCTAAAGTTTCTGAGGAAAACTAATAAAGTAGAAACTTACCAAGTTATTGAAATATTTGACCCTGTTCTGAATAAAATGATTACTCTGGTAACTATTATCTATGCGCTGTATTTATAGGCTACAATATTGTCATTCAAAATTTTGGGGTCAGTAAGCCTTTTTCAAAGAAATGAATACTTTTATTTAGGAAGGATGTGTTAAATTGATCAAAAGTGACAGTAAAGACATTTATAGTGTTACAAAAGATTTTTATTTCAAATAAACACTGTTCTTCCGAACTCAACTCATCAAAACATCCTAAAAATTTTTTTTTAAAAAGAGTATCAATGTTTCCACAAAAATATTAAGCAGCGTTTTTAACATTGATAATAAAATGTTTCTCGAACAGCAAATCATCATTAAAATGATTTCTGAAGGGTCATGTGACACTGAAGACTGGAGAAATTATGCTGTAAATTCAGCTCTGCCATCACAGTTATACATTACATTTTAAAATATATTAGTAACAGTTACTTTAAATTGTTATATTTCACAATTACTCTTTTTTACTGTATTTTTTCTCAAATAAGTTCAGCTTTAGAGAGGATATAACAGACTTCTGAATGACAGGAGTGTACATTTAATGAAACACAAGCAGAACAAATAAAATCCATACATCATTCTTACATATATTGCTGCATTTTGTTAAAGATATATTTATAAATTATTTCCACAGAAATTTGATAATAAGGCCCAATGTTTCTAGTTCTAACTGGAGAATAACTTGCACCTGACTGGCGTCCTTACATGTGCCATTTTGTGAGCCTCTGAAAGAGGCAAATCTCACACACAAACAGGAGAGGGGACAGAGAATAGCTCCACATACAGACATCATGTAAACAAACCCTCACAAGCCAAAGAGAACAGGGAGGCTGGACGAGAGGAAAATGGGGTAGGTGGAGAATGAAAAAGAAGTGGGTGTGGATGGAGACTCATGTGACTTATTAAAGAAGAAACTGAGCTTATAGCTAAACGTATGACAAATCAGAACGTGGGATGCTAAAGTTGTGATTTTGTGTTGGGAAAGAGAGTAAGAGGGGGAAATAATATAAAATATTAACATTAAATGCGCTGATATTGTAACTTTTGTCCTTCCAAAAGTCTGGGATATCACATCTGGGAATCTAGGAATTATTTAAACTCAAAGTTGTGGCAGTCTTTTCTTCCTGATTGTGACATATATCAGAGTGATATGCCTTCTTAAATAATAAAAAATGAAGGGCAGGACTTGATTGGATGGTTGTGGTTTACTATTGCTGTGATGTCATGTGAGTGACAGGTTGCCCCACCCAAGAGGGAGGGGGAGATATTTTAATTTAAGAGTACGAGGCCACATTCATTTTAAACAAATGCTGTGCATGGATACATTTTTATAATAAATACTAAAGAAAAATCACCATTTTGATTTCATGGTAACTTAAAACCTGGAAAAAACACCATGTTTACATTATCATTTACAGTACAAATTACTAAGCAGACTGTGCCAACTCCAAAACTGACACATTCAAATTCAATTTTCTTATATAAACCATCATGGGATTTTTCAACCCTCAAGATTTTCAGTATGTAAATCCTACAAACATCTGAACTTATATCTTCACATCTTAATGGTTTCTACATGGAGGGATACACCTATAAAGGACTAGAGATGGATGAAGGTTTAGTGACATAGGATTGCACCTTTAAATCTCTCTTTCACTCTGCTCTTCTCTCTGAAGCTGCGTACTTGCCTCTACCTGCCTGCAGCATATCTTAAGTGCCTTTAGTCTTCCTCTCTCTTTGCTGAACCCAGGCATTACAGTCTCACATGACTTGCAGTCAGCTGTAAAAATTAGTTTTTTAACACCACATTCAAACAAAAAGTCACAGACTCGTATTTACTAGAGTACATCCATCTGATAATATATCAATACCATTGATGCCAGAAGACAAAACAGCTTTGATTATTACTTAAAGGATTAGTTCACTTTAAAATTAGAATTCCCTGATAATTTACTCACCCCCATGTCATCCAAGATGTTAATATCTTTCTTTCTTCAGTCGAAAAGAAGTTAAGTTTTTGAGGAAAACATTCCAGGATTTTTCTCCACACTGTGGTCTTCAATGGCAACCAAAATGTTGAAGGTCCAAATCAATGCAGTTTCAAAGGGCTTCAGAGGCTCTGCACGATCCCAGCTGAGGAATAGGGTCTTATCTAGTGAAACCATCTGTCATTTTCAAGAAAAAAATAAACATTTATATACTTTTTTTTTTATTTACCTACATTGCTCATCTTGCGCTTCTCTGTGACATGCCACGGATTGCGCAATCACGTCGGAAAGGTCATGTCTAGTAGGCAGAAGTACCACCCCAAGCAAACGACTAATACAAATGCCTTTTACAAAAAAAACCCTTCATCCTCAACTTCAAAATTGTCCGACATTGTTGGTTACCCTTTTTTTTTTTTTTTTTGCTAAAGGATGTTTGTATTAGTCTTTGCATATGCGCGTTGTAAACACGGGTGCGGTACTTCGCAAAAACGTAATTTCTTTTCGACTGAAGAAAGAAAGACATTAACATCTTGGATGGCATGGGGGTGAATAAAATATCATGAAATTTTCATTTTGAAGTGAACTAATCCTTTAATCTATATTAGAATGACTCAATAAGTGAAGAAAAAACAACCAATCATGATCATTCATCAATTAGCCAAATACTTTTTCAAATAGGCCATTTGTTGTTTAATACTTGCTTCTGTTGTGTTTATTTATTCTGCCACCGTGGCCTAAAAACATAAGGGATTTATATTAAACATTTAAAAAAAAAAAAAAATAGGTATAGAGAATGATGGTGAGAATAAAAGAAGCTTTGATAGAGAGAGAGAAAAAAAAACAGCACTTAGAAATTGGAATCTCTCATTCTCCTCCAGACATACTGACATTCCTCAGTAGGCTTTGGAGAGAAGGATGATGATCTTCCCACCTTCCTCTCTCCTTAGCTTTCTTCCTTTGCCTGCAATCTGATCAGGAGTCTTGGAAGGGTATTTTGTCAGACTGCTAAGCTGTGCTGTCAATTGGAAGCAAGTGTTTTCCTCTCTTCTGCTGACCCTCATTTAATATTCTTCCACAGTCTTCATAATTCTAAAGTCCCAGAACAGGTCAGTTTAATGATGATAGACAGTTTTCTTATCTATTCCAGCATCAACATATTATCTGTTTAAAACAGAAAATGCTTCATAAATTACCACCGGGCTGGCGAGGAAGTTTTTGGCAGTAAATATAGTAACACAGCAACTGTGAAGTACTAAAGAGGCTTCAAATCACCATGTAGTGATTTAAACACCAGTAATAAAAATGTAGTCAAAACTATGATTTTAAAATCTAAAATGTCACATCAGTAGATTTTATTAGTGTTACTGATTAGCAGATCTGAAACTGAAAGATGTGGGGGGTGGGGAAAGAAAATAAACAGAGTATCCATAATATACAGTATGACTGATGCCCTCTACTGGCCCTCCGGTGCATGACCGAAAAAATATTTGAGATTTCATAAAGAGCTTTGAACGAAGAGAACAAACCTGAGATGAGATCGTAACACCTGAATAAATACAAGCGAGTAAAAATTTAGAAGTTTCTAGTAGAATATATAGAATATACATGTAATAGCCTCTAAATGCAATGCAAATTTCATGGGATTTTCTGCATCTATGGTTTAAAAATATGTCCCCCACTGAAAGGGTCTTTCACGGTCTTTTCACTTTTCACAGGTGTTTCATGCATGTGGGTCTATAGGATTCTCTTTCAAATCCTCTGATATGTCTGTAGTCAGCAAACACGTAGTTCTTTTGTTCATATTTGTACTTTAATCTTTAGTCTTCAGGCTCTGAAATTGATTTACGAGCAGTTGAGAACAACTGATGCATTATAGATAAGGGCAAAGAAAATGAGAGATGGAGAAAGAGACATGGAAGAGAAAGTGAAAATAAAATAACCAGTGTTGGGGAAAGTGACTTTGAAAAGTAATGCATTAGAATATCATGTTACTTCCCTTAAAAAAAGTAACTAATTGCGATACTTTTTAAGAAAAGTAATGTTACGTTTTGTTTGTTTTGTGCAAGTGATATTAGTAAATGCATGCTCACATTTAGTCGAGAACTACAATAGGCATCTTCACACACAATGCCTCTGCACACGAAAGCGCTATATAAATGTAACAAATTATTAACATTGGGACAAGAGAGCTGTCAGTCAATAAATTGAAAAACAAAATAACTTGCATTACTTGTTTGAAAAAGTAACTATATAAAAATTATATTTTGTTGTAATGCATTACTTTACTAGTTACTTGAAAAAGTAATCTGATTACATAACTCGAGTTACTTGTAATGCGTTACCTCTACACTGAAAATAACATAGTAAAAATGTGAAAAAGTAAAGCAGTAAGAGAGAAGGAAAAAGAAAAACAAAGAAATAAAAAAGAGAACAAATGAAAGTGAGGATATGCAAAGTAGGATTGAAAGGAAACATGGAAAAGGCGAATGTCAAGGAGCAAAAAACAAAACAAAAAAGCAATACCGTCTAGCAATACCGTAATCCAACCATTCCCACAATATACTGTCAAACAAACAAGTACACAGTAAGAAGAGAGAGAAGCTGAATTAAACAGGTATATATAGATATAGCGACAGCTGCTACTGTTAATCATTGCGCATGGATCAGCCACACCTATTCATTTCTCACACACATACAGTTTTTAAACACATTTTTATACCCTGCAGGCATCACCTGTGTGGGTTGAGTGGATAAGAATGTGTGGTAATGTGGGTGAGCCTAATTGTAATGTTTTGGGGCATAACTGTCACAGTCTTTCTGATAACTGATTTAGTATCCGCTTTTGAAATTTATGTTGCTTATCTAGTATTTGAGGTCTGTTTTGTTGTTTTAGAAATCTATTATTCTGGGAAAAAAGTCCACATTTGTTACCCAATTCTAAGAAATCTGGATAATAGATGAAATTACAAGCAAATTGTACATTAATTAGAAAGAATCTTTTGGTATGTTGTGAATATTTTGTCTAGTTCACACGGCCACCCACAGGGCGGCTGCTGGTGTCATGCTGGCCTGACATGTCCGGTGCAGACGGCAGGACGAAGATCAGTGTTTCTCAGGATTTTCTAGAAATAACAAACCAGTTCTTCTCCACTCATGGATTCAGTTTTATATTCTGAAAGTGAGTGTGAGGCAGAAAATAATAATAAAAAATAAAACAAATAGATAGGTTACACTTTAATATAAGGTCCTATTAATTAATATTAGCTAATGCATCAGTTACATTAACATGCAACATTAACTAACAATAAGCAATACATTTGTTACAGTATTTATTATTGGTAGTTCATGTTAGCTCAGGTCATTCAATAATATTACCAGACATAACTTTTGTTTTTAATAATATATCAGTCAACATTGAAAAAACTAAGATTAATAAATACTGAAGTAATATTAATTATTAGATCATGTTAACTAGCTAACTAATGTTATCAAACAATTGTAAAGTGTTAACAAGATACTTGACGAACACTAGAATTATTTACAGATTAGGATTATATGAGAAAAAAAGATTAAGAAGATGTTAAGTGTTTAAAGATTAAGAAGATTTGTTTTTGTGAACTGTGGGGACATTCCACAGGCGTAATGGTTTTTATACCGTACAAACCATATTTTCTATCACCCTAGACCTACCCATCACAGGAAACTGCACATTTTACTTTCTCCCCAAAAACTCATTCTGTATGATTTTTAAGCCTTCTGAAAAATGGGGACATGGGTAATGTCCTCATAATTCACCCTCTCCTTGTAAAACCATACCCATGTCATTATACACATTTGTGTCCTGATATTTCTATTTCAAATGAATGCTGTTCTTTTAAACTTTCTATCAAAGAATCCTGAAAAAAGATCACGTTTCCACAAAAATGTTAAGCAGCATAACTATTTTCAACTGATAATAATCAGAAATGTTTCTTGAGCATCAAATCATGATATTAGAATGATTTCTGAAGGATCATGTGACTCTGAATACTGGAGTAATGATGCTGAAAATACAGCTTTGACGTCACAGGAATAAATTATTTTTAAAAATATATTCAAATAGAAAACAGTTATTGTAAATAGTAATAATATCTCACAATTTACAGCTTTACTGTATTTAAAAAGAAATGCAGCCTTGGTGTGCAAAATAATCTTCTTACAGAGGCCAAACTTAAATGTAAGCATATGCGGCAAGTGTTGTTGAATTCTTAGCCAATTGAAAGGTTCATTTAAAAAAACAAAACAAAAAAATACCACCAAAATCAATTCCAGTCTCCAAATATTGTTGTTATTAATAATAATAATAATAATAATAATAATAATAATAATAAAAGTTAATATCTGACATTTATGGGAACCTCGTTCACCATTTGCTGCCATTTTATATGCTAGGAAAAAAAAGCAGAACTTTTTTGCTGCCTTACATTCATTCTCACCACTCATTTCCTATTCAAAGACTGATTTCTGATATAAATGGGGCAGTTTGAGAAGGTCCTGACACTCCACAGGCCTCTGTCTTTACTCTTCCTTTGTGTCCTGTAAACATGTGTCATCATTTATTGGTCCAGAACAGATCTCTTCTGCTCTGGAGCGAGAAATGCTCTCAGCTGGCATTTGTTGATACTTGTTGAATCAAAGAAGCCTCTTATGCTCACTTACTGTAAAACAGTAATATTGTGAATATTATTGCAATTTAAAATAACTTTCTTTTTTTTTTTTTTTTTATGTAATGTTTCTGTGATTTTAAAACTGAATATTCAGCAGCCATTTCTGCAGTCTATGTTAAAAACAGTTGTGCTGCTTGATATTTTTGTGGACACGTTTGTAAAATTATAACGGTCTTTACTGTCACTTTTGATCAACTTAAGGTCCCTTGCTGAATAAAAGTGTCGAACTGACCTTAAACTTTTGAATGGTATGAAGTGCTTTTGATTAACAAAAAAGTCTGGATATTATTAAAAAGTGTTTCAAACTCAGTCATGGCATATGCATCTAACTTGATAAATGCACTGAAATGTTTCTGGTTTTGACCAATAAATCTAAGACGATTTTATAAATTGTTTAGTGGCAAGAGTAAAGTCCTATTCTTTTTGAGTTTCCTCTCCCCATTGGAAAAGCACACAGATTGGAAACAGCTGTGGCCCATTCTGGATGGCGTACAGCTGGAAGTCTCGTCAGAGCGCTGGATCAGCCAATGAGAAGGGCCACGGGAGATCCACATCTGGAGAAGAGAAAGAGCACGAGCGGAAAAGGATCCCAGACACATGCCAGTTTCACCATCTTCTTCTCTCTCTCTCTCTCTCTCTCTCTCTCTCTCTCTCTCTCTCTCTCACACACACACACACACACACACACACACACAGACGCGCCAGTCCTTGTGCGAAAGGGAGGAACATTCCCTTCTGCTGATGTGAGGGAGGAGATTCAGAAATCTGAGCATTCACACATTCCCTCCTCTACGTGATGATATTTGATGATTCTTAATGTTTTCATTAAAGGGATAGTTCACTAAAAAAGGAACAATCTGTCATCATTTACTCACCCTCATGTCATTTCAAACCTGTATGACTTATTTTCAATATAACGGAAGTAATGGAAGTAAATTATTGTTAAAATAATAATAATAATAATAATAATAATAATAATAATAATAATAATAGCCTAATAATAATAATACTATTATACACTCACCTAAAGAATTATTAGGAACACCTGTTCAATTTCTCATTAAAAATCTAATCAACCAATCACATGGCAGTTGCTTCAATGCATTTAGGGGTGTGGTCCTGCTCAAGACAATCTTCTGAACTCCAAACTGAATGTCAGAAGGGGAAAGAAAGGTGATTTAAGCAATTTTGAGCGTGGCATGGTTGTTGGTGCCAGACGGGCCGGTCTGAGTATTTCACAATCTGCTCAGTTACTGGGATTTTCACGCACAACCATTTCTAGGGTTTACAAAGAATGGTGTGAAGAGGGAAAAACATCCAGTATGCGGCAGTCCTGTGGGCAAAAATGCCTTGTTGATGCTAGAGGTCAGAGGAGAATAGGCCGGCTGATTCAAGCTGATAGAAGAGCAACTTTGACTGAAATAACCACTCATTACAACCGAGGTATGCAGCAAAGCATTTGTGAAGCCACAACACGCACAACCTTGAGGCGGAGGGGCTACAACAGCAGAAGACCCCACCGGGTACCACTCATCTCCACTACAAATAGGAAAAAGAGGCTACAATTTGCATGAGCTCATCAAAATTGGACAGTTGAAGACTGGAAAAATGTTGCCTGGACTGATGAGTCTCGATTTCTGTTGAGACATTCAGATGGTAGAGTCAGAATTTGGCGTAAACAGAATGAGAACATGTATCCATCATGCCTTGTTACCACTGTGCAGGCTGGTGGTGGTGGTGTAATGGTGTGGGGGATGTTTTCTTGGCACACTTTAGGCCCCTTAGTGCAAATTGGGCATCGTTTAAATGCCACAGCCTACCTGAGCATTGTTTCTGACCATGTCCATCCCTTTATGACAACGGTTGCCCCATCTTCTGATGGCTACTTCCAGCAGGATAATGGACCATGTCACAAAGCTTGAATCATTTCAAACTGGTTTCTTGAACATGACAATGAGTTCACTGTACTAAAATGGCCCCCACAGTCACCAGATCTCAACCCAATAGAGCATCTTTGGGATGTGGTGGAACGGGAGCTTCATGCCCTGGATGTGCATCCCACAAATCTCCATCAACTGCAAGATGCTATCCTATCAATATGGGCCAACATTTCTAAAGAATGCTTTCAGCACCTTGTTGAATCAATGCCACGTAGAATTAAGGCACAATAATCAATTATCAAACACAGTATTAGCATGGTGTTCCTAATAATCCTTAGGTAGTGTGAGTGTATATATATATATATATATATATATACACACACACACACACACAACTATAAAAGTATCATACATTTATTTTGTATTATGATCAAGTATTATGATCACAAAGGCTGCATTTATTTGACCAAAAATACAGTAAAAAAGTAATATTGTGAAATATTATTACAATAATATTAAAAAATAACTATTATTACTAATATCTATTTTAATACATTTATTGACCCCAGACTTTTGAACAATATAGTTGTAAACCACATCTCCCAAGGTCATATCATATCTTTGCATTAGAAATATAGGACTAAAAATCTAATTTGTTAGCTTGAAAACCTTAACATCCAGCTCTCAGCTCTATGAATTTGGTGAGTAACCAACTAAAGCTTTAAAATAAAATAAAATTATAAAAGTTCATGGTAATTGGGTGCATCAATTAAGAAAAAAAAAAAAAAAAAAAGATTAATTTAAGCTAATTTAATTAATTAAATTGCTCACTCCAATCTATGACCTATTTTACTGAAATGTAGGTCTATGTGAAATACATGTGATTAACCAGAACATTCTCAGATTCTGTTTGCCTTGATTTAAGGAACAACATTGCTTCATCACATCTGCCTAAACAAACACCCTCTACGCAAAGGGAAAAAATATATCAGGAAGATAACTTGTCTTCTTGAGACCTTGTAACTAAACAGCATTGTCAACTGCAATGGATGGCACAGCAAAGGATGAACTTAAAGGGATAGTTCACCCAAAAATGAAGATTCTGTCTTTATGTACCCATTTCACACTTTCTTCTGTGAAACACAAAAGAGGATTTTTGCAGTTGTTGTCCAATGTCACTGACTTTCGTTGTATAGTATGTTCAACAAGGTCCGTCATACAGGTTTGGAACAACATGAGGGTGAGTAAATGACAACTTGGAGGTACTGTAGTATCAAAGCGCTTCACTGCCTCGACTGAAAGCCTCCTATTTCTCTCAGAAAGAGTTCCTCCCTCTGAATCAGTATTTAGACTAGAGAGCATGAATTACAGCAAGCCACCGACAGCTATAGATATCCTGGCACTGCCCAGCAAAGACAGACTAATTATGTATTGCAGTGAGTTTGACATGCGTGGCGCACAGACAATCCATTAAAACCTCCTACGCTCCTCAATTCTCCACCACCAGCCGCTCTCTCTTTCTGAGCATGCTCAGTAAATCTGGCCCAAAACAGGAAGTCTGGAAGCACCGTGATCCAGGGACAGACTATATATAAAAATCTGATTTTTCTGATGAAATTCAACTAAGTTTTGAAAATGTTAAAGAATTCAACAGTTTGCTGCTCAGTTTAACTCTCATATTCCCCAGAAAAACTATGCAGTGTTACACCCAATTCATACATTAAAAGGATAATTAATTTTCATACCTACACTCTAAAAAATGCTGGGTTAAAAACAACCAAAGTTGGGTTGAAAATGGACAAACCCAGCAATTGGGTTGTTTTAAACCAGCGGTTGGATTAAATGTTTACTTAAAACAACCCAATCACTGGGTTAAAATAACCCAATTTCTGGGTTAAAACAACCCAATTGCTGGGTTTGTCCATTTTCATCCCAACTTGGGTTGTTTTTAACCCAGCATTTTTTAGAGTGTAAGATCTAAAGGGGCAGAAAACCATTTAAACTGCTCATAGTGTTTTCTTCAATTCCATTGCACTTTAAACATGTATTGAGTAACCGGTGTCACAGCATTTTGGGGCCAACTTGTCCTAGCGTTTTGAATTAATTAGTGATTAACTTTACCTCAGTAACACAATAATACACTAACAAATTGAAAGTTATACATAGTTGCAAAATGGAAACAAAAGGAGAACTGAAGAGGGGACTGGGAGAGAGGTCTGAGAGAGTTTTTCCTAAATAAAGTAAATTTAGAGTAGGATCCATCAGAAACGCACAGATGCACTTTGAAAAAAAATGAGTATGAAAAAGTATATTAAAAAGAGTGAGTCAGAGAGAAGGAAAAGGGAGAGGACCGGAGTCTTGTCTCTGACAATGGCTTCATTCATCTCAGGCTAATATTATACATGTTTCAAAAGGAAATGTCCACTTAGTCCTCTGGAGCACAGGCTCACCAGCACACCTTTGATGCCAGGCCTTGTCAAAATAGTCACCGGAAGATTTACAGGGATAACACCATCGGTGGTGAAAGGAAGAGTCGGGCCCCTTGAGGCCCAGGTAAATAAACTCACAAGTCAAAGACAAATTGGTATTCATCAGGCTTCAGAAGACTTGACAGATAAGCTGTTTTCTAACAAAACTGCTGCATATTTCAAAGCAAAGTAAATTTGACTAGTAAACTGAGTTTGTTTTCTAACTCATGATGAGAATGGAAAGATATTTTACTTACAGACTGCAGCACACACTTTTGAATGTTAGATGTAGCTACAAACCCAATTCCAAGAAAGTTGGGACACTGTACAAATTGTGAATAAAAACAGAATGCAAGGATGTGGAAGTTTCAAATTTCAATATTTTATTCAAAATACAACATAGATGACATATCAAATGTTTAAACTGAGAAAATGTATCATTTTATGGGAAAAATAAGTTGATTTTAAATTTCATGGCATCAACACATCTCAAAAAAGTTGGGACAAGGCCATGTTTCCCACTGTGTGACATCTCCTCTTCTTTTTATAACAGTCTGCAAACGTCTGGGGACTGATTTCAAGATTCAAGAGATTCAAGAGTTTTATTTGTCACATACACAGTTATATACAGAATATACAACCGGCAGTGAAATGTAAACAGGTCCGCTCCATGGACAGTGCAAATTCACAGTTAAAAACACAAGGAAGAAATTATAATAGAAATAGGATATAAAAAAAGTACTATCTATATATATATATATATATATATATATATATATATATATATATATATATATATATATATATATATATATATATATATATATATATATATATATATATATATATGTCTATATCTGTAGAATTATAAATAATCAAGTCAAGAAAAAAAAAAGGTAACAAATAAGGATAAAGTGGAATAAAATAATTGAAGTAGACTTTGCAGTGAGTAAACTGTAGACTTATAAATATGTGGTTAACAAATGTATAAGAGTATAATGTGCAAACAGGTTTATAACAGGCTGTTACACAGTAACAACGAGAACAGAAAGTGCAGTGCAATGTCAGTATGTATATCCTGAAGTGACGTCACGTGATGTTAAGTGACTGAGTTCAGGAGTCTGATGGCCTGGGGGAAGAAGCTCCTCCTGAGTCTCTCAGTTTTGGCCATCAGGCTTCGGAAGCGCTTACCAGATGGCAGCAGCGTGAAGGAGACAAGTTGCTCAAGTTTAGGAATAGGAATGTTGTCCCATTCTTGTCTAATACAGGCTTCTAGTTGCTCAACTGTCTTAGGTCTTCTTTGTCGCAGCTACCTCTTTATGATGCGCCAAATGTTTTCTATGGGTGAAAGATCTGGACTGCAGGCTGGCCATTTCAGTACCCGGATCCTTCTTCTACACAGCCATGATGTTGTAATTGATGCAGTATGTGGTCTGGCATTGTCATGTTGGAAAATGCAAGGTCTTCCCTGAAAGAGACAACGTCTGGATGGGAGCATATGTTGTTCTAGAATTTGGATATACCTTTCAGCATTGATGGTGCCTTTCCAGATGTGTAAGCTGCCCATGCCACACGCACTCATGCAACCCCATACCATCAGAGATAACAACATGGGTTGTCCTTGTCCTCTTTAGTCCGGATGACATGGTGTCCCAGTTTTCCAAAAAGAACTTCAAATTCGTCTGACCACAGAACAGTTTTCCACTTTGCCACAGTCCATTTTAAATGAGCCTTGGCCCAGAGAAAACGCCTGCGCTTCTGGATCATGTATAGATATGGCTTCTTTTTTGACCTATAGAGTTTTAGCCGGCAACGGCGAATGGCACAGTGGATTGTGTTCACCGACAATGTTTTCTGGAAGTATTCCTGAGCCCATGTTGTGATTTCCATTACAGTAGCATTCCTGTATGTGATGCAGTGCCGTCTAAGGGCCGAAGATCACGGGCATCCAGTATGGTTTTTCGGCCTTGACCCTTACGCACAGAGATTGTTCCAGATTCTCTGAATCTTTGGATGATATTATGCACTGTAGATGATGATAACTTCAAACTCTTTGCAGTTTTTCTCTGAGAAACTCCTTTCTGATATTGCTCCACTATTTTTGGCCGCAGCATTGGGGAATTGGTGATCCTCTGCCCATCTTGACTTCTGAGAGACACTGCCACTCTGAGAGGCTCTTTTTATACCCAATCATGTTGCCAATTGACCTAATAAGTTGCAAATTGGTCCTCCAGCTGTTCCTTATATGTACATTTAACTTTTCCGGCCTCTTATTGCTACCTGTCCCAACTTTTTTGGAATGTGTAGCTCTCATGAAATCCAAAATGAGCCAATATTTGGCATGACATTTCAAAATGTCTCACTTTCAACATTTGATATGTTATCTATATTCTATTGTGAATAAAATATTTTATATATTATCCTTTTTTTATTCACAATTTGTACAGTGTCCCAACTTTTTTGGAATCGGGTTTGTACATTAGTGATGTAAATGAGATGATGAGTCTGTAGATGGCGCTATAGAGCAACAACCGCACTACTGTTGGAATCTGGAATCCGTTTAGCAAAAAAGCTGGTCTTCCTGATTTGGGGTGATTTAATTTTACACAAAAGAGTCAGTTTAAGGTATTAATTCCTGCATTTCGTAAAAAGAGTTGCTTCCATACTTTGCATAGCATCAAAAATAGAACTCATAGTTCACAAAATATTTAACTACTCATATGTAGGGCATAGTACGACTGCTCATTGCTGATGAATTAGACGCAAGTTAATCAAAACAGTAGTAGGTAGAAGGAAATTAGTGCTTAAGAGCTGCTTTTACTATGGGTGTCTACCTATTTCTTTTATGGTCTATGGTGTCTACATACATTCTCCATTTATGCTGCAATGCTGCCCCCTAGAGGTGCAATGTAATCAGACATAGAACAGTGGCCGCTTGCATAAACTGCTTAGACTAGTAAGTCATCTAATTGTTTTCTTAAAGACTGTTCATAACTTCTTTCTTTCTTTCTTTCTTTCTTTCTTTCTTTCTTTCTTTCTTTCTTTCTTTCTTTCTTTTCTTTCTTTCTTTTTCTTTCTTTCTTTCTTTCTTTCTTTCTTTCAAGTAAGTTACATAAAAACGTAGATTGGTATAACTTGATACAGAAAAGTAAGAGTGATTATTCTAACTGCTCATTGGTAATAGTTCTTAAGACATCTTAACACAATGGCTGTTTATGCAACTGGCCCCAGAGGTGTGTGTTTGTGGCATTTCAATCAAGGTAAAACTATACTGCCTGAATATACATACTTGAGAAAAACTGTCACTGATAAAATTCCAATAGCAAATAAAAACGATATTGAATAAAAATAATAGTCAGAAAAACTACTGGTCCATTTTCGAACACTATAGGTCATTTTACACCTAAAGGAACTAATAGTATGCCCCATTTCGGGGTAAATAAGGTACAAATATGTTTCCAAATGTCAAAATGTACCATTTAATCAGCTTAACAAGGATGACCACTTGTGTGACTGAAAGGTTGACGGGGTAGGTGGAATCAGACCACCAAACCATTCAAGTGCATGGAATTCTTGCACCTGAGCTGCTGAGCATTATTATTTCTCAATATGGCAAATGGTTATTTTATTCAAGAGACAGGAGCGTTAAAAATTAAATAAATTAGTAAAAACAAACTTCAGGATGCCTACATAAAGTTTATTTTATATTATTATTATTATTATTATTATTATTATTATTATTCCAAGCAAGACAAATGTTTTTATCTATGTTTGTATCTTTTAAGCCAGATCTTAATTTTTTAGTATGCATTACTTTTACTCAAAATGCATGCCCACCCAGCCTTTCGAATTCAAATGTAGCCCGCGTGAGCAGCATCATGGCGACGGTTAGACGGCCCGATGGCTTTCTCATTCCAAAGAGACACTGACGACAGAAGATCTTTTCCTAAAGATAAAAGAAGCTGGGATATAATTCACCGAAGATGAAGAATCACAGAAATTAAGAGGTATGTTTAATTCTCGGTCAAATCACAAAGTTGTAGTGTATTTTGTCGGACACCCCGCGTTTTGTTTTTCCAACAAACAAATACTTGGTGATGAAACCAAAATATTTTTTCATGTTTAAGATTATTAGTGTTATTAGACCAGAAATGTTGGAGGTTAACAAAGTTTTCAAAGCAATTGTAACTAACGTAGCTTACGTCTTAACTCGCTGCTCTTGCAGCTGTAAGTTAACTATAGGAAGCAGTGAGACCTCTGATCTCGATTCAACGGTCAAAGACGTCCGTCTATTTGTAAATTGTTCAGTTATGAATGCCTTTCTGTTAATGTTCAACAAATATATAAGTAATAAAAAAAGAAGAAGAGACGTCCGTCTATCGCATATTTACATATAAAAATAATTAAAACAGCACGTTCTGTGTTACCTAAACTTGAGTCTGGACTGAGATACAGACTTACATTCAGACTTTTCAAACTATAATGTCTAACGTTACTTGCTATGCTTTCGGACACCACTAAATGGCTGTCTACTCAAATAGTGCCCTATTGAATAGAGTGGTGTCGGTATGGGCAGGGTTGCCAGGTCCAGAAATATTTCCAGCCCAATGACAACTCAAAACCCGCCCAAATGGAATGAAAACTAGCCCAATTTTCAAAGTTTCTATCACCTGCAGTATCTCTGTATGCAGAAACATCTACCCAGAAGTCCTCTGTTTTTCCACCTTCTGCATTGTTCCATTCCAGAGTGAATTACTCTCCACTGCTTTTCCTACATCTCTCTTGAAGAGGTGGAAAAAGGGAAGATCATCAATCCTTGGCTTACTTGACAACAGAGCATGCCTCTAACTGGAAGGCTCTTCCTAATTTCCTTGGATAACTCTAGCATGTAGTCCCTGCACCTGTGTTTCATTCTGCGTTCAGCTAGGTCACTTATTCTATTGGCTTCAAACAAAGCAAGATGGAACTGCACCCCAAAGTCTACAGCATCAAGTGGCAAAAGATTCTCATCAGAAAGGTCTCATCAACTCCATGAGGTCTTGCCAGCTTTGGAAAGTCTTTGGCAAACCTATGCGCTCAAGCAGGGACCGGTAAAATGATAGAAGTTCTGGTAAAAGTTTTGCAGGATCGGGTTTGTCAAGTTGAAAGATTTTAAGTCTGTTTAACTCTGATACAATTGGTTGGAGGAATTTCAGGTATATCAGGTTAATACTGTCACTGTACATTTGGCAGTTCTGCAGCATAGCTTCTCTCACTGTGTTTTGTCAATTGAAAATGCAACTTAAGCTCCACATACTGTGAAAGAATCTGGTTGATGCACTCACTAGTGCCACCTAGTGTCAGGTAGTTGCAGAATCTTCAGCGGGCTTTCACCTACATTTATGGTTATGCATCAACATTTCTGGGGAGGACACTGACGGCTTTTGATGCACAGAGCTGAAGAGAATGGCACACAGACTTTATGTAGACAATATGAGGATTGCGGTCACAATTTCTGTAGCATTGAGTTATGTTGCCCACACATTGTGTTACAGCCATCAGTTGCAAGACCGATGCAGTTCAGTATGGAGAATTTGTTGTCATTCAGGAATTTGAACAAAGCATTTGCTATGCTCAGTGAATCACCAGCTACTAGCTATATTGATAATTCCTGCAAAAGTGCTAATGATTTGTGAGCGCTTGTTGTATTATCTGATGACTATGCATTGTTGTTTACTGGTTGTGACATCAGTGCTCTCATCAACAATAAGAGAGTATATCCTCCAGAAGGTCTTCATGTACTACTGGTCCCTTCATTGATTTAATTAGTGCTGTGCATTTCGGTCGATGTAAATAATCCCTTTCTTGAAAACTTCTTCCACAACACTTCCTAAATGATCAACAGTTGAAGTGCTTGAGTGACAAGCAACGTGGGCAGCCAGCTTCAACTCTGCCTCTTTCACAGCAACATTAGTTCTTAGAAAGGAACTGCCTGTGTCAAATGATGTTCTGGCATTTGAGAAAGGAGCCACATTTTTAAAAAAAATTTTTTTTAAAATGCTTTTCAGTTGCAGCATGAGTTAACAGATCACCGGGGTGAGCTCTGATTTCATTGCAGAACGCTTTAGCATTTATTTGGAACACTTCAAATCCACTCCTTTAATCCTTTCTCTGTCTCCCATTCTTTGTGATACTACTTTCCATATTTTCCCCATTTACCTGACATTTTATAATGCTGCTTGTTCATCCACGGACAACCGAACCGATGCTTCTATTATAACCACCAAATCTAGGCATAACTCATGTGACATGATGATGCTTGATTTGTGATGTTACATCAAAGGCACAAGTGACGTGTCTACTCGTGCAGCAGCCTACCAATTTTTTTGTAGATTATAAATGTAGCCCAAAAAACCACAACCCGCAGCGCCGTAATTTTTCCTGCGGCTCCTGTTTTAAAATAGCCCAATTGTGCGGGAAAACCGTGACCCTGGCAACTATGCAGATATGACGTCAAATTTGTAGGTCAAAGTTAAAGTGTAAGTTACACTGGTTCCCTCAAGAAAAAGCCAATAGAATTTTCCCATATATAGGCTTTTGGATTATTGCAAAAAACAAGCTCTGTGATCAACAGAAGTTTTTGATACTTACACATTTTGTCCATCAAGATAATTATCACAGATAAACACAACTTTTATGAATCTTGAAGCCTAAATGCAGTGGCCAGAAGTAAAAGGCTAAAGGTAGGCTATAAACTACACCACGGTCCCGCGATTTCAATGTCACCATCACTAAGCTTCCGACAACTCTTTCAGTTATCTAAAAACATTTTCCCAGAACGTTTGAGTTAGAATAGTTTTTATGAGCATAATGAGGCTGTAAAAGCGGACTGAGCTTACCTTTTCGCCGTGATGACGATTAATCTCCTCGACAGCATCTGTAGTCCTATTTAGTCACTTGATAGCAACTGCCTTTTTCAAGACACGTAACAGCTTGAGCTTGTGTTCACCACAAAACTTATTTCAGACATTTAAACAAAATCCCATTTAAAAAAAACCCCATTGACTTCAGTACGAGGCAACCGGAAGTGCTACAATGCTAACTTGCTTCCGCGTTTTGGCCTACAAAGTGTTGTCATATTTGCACCACTCTATTGAAGGCAATTACAGACACAGCCCATGTGTAACCCCTCACCCAGGCCCTACTCGCCCCACTCTGCGAACCCGGGTCTCCGGCATGGGAGTTGGACACTGAGGCTAAAGGCTGTAACCTTTAGCGTCAGTCACCAGAGTGTCTCTTGAAATCAGAGGAGTGAGGTTTACTTACACAGTGACTACTAGCTGGCCTCCATTACATATGTACGGTCAAAGACATCCATCGCATAATTACATAGAAAAATAACCAGGCATTCTGGTAACCAGGCAGTCAGCAAAGCATGCAGTTCCGTCTCTGTGTTAATTTTTACACGGTCGTCAAGGCTGGTATGTTACAGAGCCATTGAGAGAGATGGCACTGGACTGCGTGTCCCAAAAGCATTGTAACAATAGCCACCGACTTATATTAAAACACGATCAACTTGGGCATACAGTGCTTTTGGGAAACGCCGCCCTGGTCTGTTATCGTCATGTTCCGGTAGCGTAATGTGGGCGGCCTCGCCATCATTTTAAAAGTCTCTGTTTTAGTCTGTTTACACTGAAACGTAATTTCATTACATGGAGTGAACAGAGAATTTTTTGCTTTCTGAATGCGATTTTATTTTTTGATAATGGAATGACAGCTTATTTTCAAAATTGCCAGTTTATTTACAAAGAGTTTCTTCAAGAGGGTTGCCATCAATAATAATACTTACAAGAAGAGATACACATCCAAAACCAATCCTTTTTTGACTCTGTAAGGTCAAGTATTTGTTCAATTCTTGCGGTCTCTATGGCGTCTAGATGCTAAAGCTAAGCACAAAGTGCTTACTCCTTATTTAAGTTCAGATAACAGACTGCTAAACCACTCTCATTAGCACAAATTAACACATCCTCATATATTTTTGCTACAAGAAATCACATGGGTTAAGTTATTATGCATCCACCCTTCTCCTTGAAGGGGTTTTTGTCCTCAGGAACTCCTTTTATGAGAGGATCTTCTGCGGCTTGGGTCTCAACCCATTCACAAATCTCTTTTGCGGTTTTAGAGACCTGAGGAAAGAAGGGAAGTATGTCAGTCGGTGGCTCTTACTGGTACCTGAAAGCATTATCAAAATATTGAATAAACAAAATGCAAGGGGGCTATGTAAAGAATGAATGACACTTTTTTTGGGCTGCCAAATAAAGCAGAAGGCAGAGGAACTTACAGGCTCTCTAGTGTTCTTAACTTCCTTCTGAAGTTGTTCCAGCTCCATTTTCAGGATTTCCTTATCGGACATATCCCGCGCCATCTTACCCTGAGCAAAGAAATGTACAGTGTTAAATGTTAAATCTGTAAATCTTTTGTTTTATTTGCATTTACAAATACCTCAAATTATGAAAAATAATGTTCATAATGTAACGGGGGAGGAATGTGATTTTAAATCCAAGCATGCACTAGCATACATGTGGTTATTAATACCCAAATATTTGTCCTTTAAGATCAGTTTACAGTATAACACGAGACACATTCCAGTTAAACGATAATACTTGTATTAAGTGTCACTGCATTAATAGGTTTTTATTCAGAAGTTAAGCAAGCAGAACAAGTTTAACTCATGATTATGTAATACTAAACTATTCATTTTGAAAAGATCAGTTGAGCCGCCGTAGTAAAGTGACTGCTCTTTTGCTGCTTTAAACAGACTGACTGAAATATTGTAAAATATTTTTACACAAGATAACTGAACAGCAGCACCAAACAACTTAAACCTGTCACTAAACAAGTTACAAAATATTCTTTGTGCTTAGTGGCCTCATTGTTTTTTTTTCAGAGATGTTTTAAATGTTAATTTAAAAATTACTTAAAAATTAAAGGGTTAGTTCACCCAAAAATGAAAATTCTGTCATTAATTACTTACCCTCATGTCGTTCGACACCCATAAAACCTTTGTTCACCTTCAGAACACAAATGAAGATATTTTTGTTGAAATCCGATGGCTCAGAAAGGCCTCCATTGGCAGCAATGACATTTCCTCACTCAAGACTCATACTACTGTACTAAAGACATCTTGAGAGAGGAAATGTCATTGCTGCCAATGGAGGGTTTTCTGAGCCATCGGATTTCAACAAAAATATCTTCATTTGTGTTCCGAAGATGAACAATAATATAATAATATATACTTGATTCTACAACATGTAATTTTGCCTAAAATGACGATATAATATTGTCAAGACCTTTCCCAGATGAGCATGATAAAGTATTTTTAGTGTACATGGGCACATTTACTATGGAGAAACATGCCGACCAACAATTGTGATAACTTATTTATACGGCTGTGCTATTAGGGTAATTTCCACTGCTGCAATTCACATTGATGGCATTCAGAAGACAGCATAGCATTACATCATTCACAATTCCTCATAACATTTACTCCAGTAACATAGTTACCTTTTATCTGGCTGTATTGTTATATGCATATTGTCATTCATATTACTCATCATTAGAACATAATTATGTATACATACAGATTTATCACCTTTAGAGCGTTGTTTTGTTTCACTTACCTATCGATCAGTGGGGCAGCCGATGGAGGGAACCGGTCACTCGCTCCACTTTAAGGGACCATGTATAGGGTTTGTGGTCTGGAGATGAACTGAGTGCTTTGGTCTGGTGCCGTTGCCTCTTCAGGATCACCTCCAGATGGTAAGAGGTGAGGGGGATGGAGGCTGATCCCCAACAAGCACACTTCCTTGATCCAGATTTCTGATCAGCTTAAGCCATCTTGGTAATTAAGGAAGTCAAATCACATGGAACCAGGGGAGAGCATTTATTTGTTAGTGCATGTGGGCTGTTCTTACAAGATTTCATTTTATGTAATGTCTTGTGCCATGGAAAGTTGTGGATTTTGTGCAGAGGATCTATCTGTGCACTTTATGTTTTTAAGAGCTTTAGCGTGGTTAAATACATTTTAGGTCAACATGCCACTGACCTTCTCTAGACGAGTTAGTTTTGGATAAGGAGCAGGTGGCCTAGACATGACCAACTGAATGTGTAATCCATCTAGCTAATTAACAAGTCAATCATTCCCAAAACACCTACAAAAATAAGTGGTTGATTGATATGGGGTTTGCTGATGAACAATAAAAGGCTTATGTACAGCTCTTATACATAATGCTTATATACACCTAATTCAATTTACACTGTATTTCCCCCAAGACATTAGAAACCCATTTATTACTAAATTTCTAAAATTAAAATATTTATTATTGTAGACACATATTTACTTAATATATTTTAATTAATGAATAAATGTATTTATTCATTATCCACTCACAAAACTGTTCTCAAAATAAACCGTTAATCGGCCTGGCTGATATTCAAGATTCAAGAGTTTTATTTGTCACATACACAGTTATATACAGAATATACAACCGGCAGTGTATACATGATATAATGTGTCTATAAAGTGATATAATACAATGAGTGAGTGAAAGCACACCATTTCAAAGAAATGTAAATAAAATCAGAATGTTGTGATATCCATAATGATGGAGAAATGCAAATGTTGACATACAGTCTGAAGGATCTTATATTTGGTCTTTTACTTGTGTGATGTCAACGCCAATTAAAGGCCTCATCTGAGTGATCTATTACCCTGGGGACAAGCCTCTTTCCTTAAATGCGTCACTTTAGCTAATCCCATCACAAGGTCTTGACTGTCTTAATCCAAGAGATTAGACTCAAAGATGTCACTCTCACTCTTGATTTTCACTATGAAATATAGAGCAAGGTTATTTATTTCCTCTTCCTGGTTATTTTTGTTATTCTTTTGATTGTTAGATTATCAACTGTAGAATGCATTTCCTTGCTAATAACAATTTTCCTGCATGTAAGGGGTTAGTTCACATTTACATCAATAACTAAAGAAACTGCAAGTCCTTTATAGAAGTGTTATTGACATTATGCCAGAGCTGCCATTGTCTGTGATGTTTGTTTACTGTAATATTTACCAGTCAATAGTAGGCTACTAGCTACTTAATTAACTGAACATAACTGAACATACTTTTTTTTTTTTTAAATGTAATTTTCTGTGAAAAGATTCCCCACAAATTCTGTGTTGTGTATTTTCTGGTAATCAAATGAAGACAAAAATATTAATTTAATTTATCTTTTAATTTAATTTAACCTTTTTTCTAAAACAAAGTGCTGCATAACTTGGCTTTATACTGTTAAAATTAAAACATGGAAGGAAAATTGTGATTTATTACCTAAAATAAAGTTTTGATAATTTATTATTACATTACTGTTAGTATTATTATTATTATAACAGTAATTTATTTGACAAGTTAATCCAAACTTGTCCATGGATGTCTTGGATGTCAAGTTTAACCAAACTTGTCCTTGATGGATGTTCTTGCGCTTTCGGTGTGAGAACTCTGGCACGCTTGTGCTGCCGCTTCACGCTGGTACCTGTCTGTTTGTTTGTTTATCATCTGATACATTTTGGATATGTTACTGCTGGGATTCGACAGATCTGGATTGATTATTTTCTAGACTACTTTTTTCACTCAGTAAGTTTTGGATGACTGACCCTCTCCATCCTATCCTTATCCTTCTCGACATGATACAGTGAGTCTCCACTCTCTTTATCATTTTGTGGTGTTAGTCCTCGGTATGGTTGGGTAGCCTTCCCTTCTGTGGATTGTTGTGGGTAGTGGATTCAATACGGTTCTGGCTAACATAGTTAAACCGATAAGTTGTTGTGTGGTCCCATTGGTTTTTGGTCATGTTGACACGTAACCATTTGCTGGTTTTGTTCTTTGGTCTTTTTGTGCTGTTTTTGGCTGACGTTTATAAAGTGACTTCTCCTGAGATGGCTTTGCAGTTTTCTTTGGCTCAACTTAGAACTTTAAAAGGATCTCTCCGCTTGGCTCTGGACTGGTATGAACAACTTGGAATTTTACGCCGACCCAGCTACGTATACCGTTCAAAGAAGAAACTTCAGACTTATCACTGTTCGTCTTCAAATCAGGGCTCCAAACTGCAACTAAAAACTAAAAAAATATTAATTTGCGAGTGATATTTTTGCTGCGATTCTGTCCATTCTGTGATGAGTAGCCAATCACATCTTTCGTTGTGTGTTGACATAATAAAATGAGACGACGCGCAGCAAAGTTACAATGGAAAAAAACCCTCACTGAGTCGGAGCGTCAAAATACATGTCAGAAACGGATGTCATAAAGGAATATATCAGGCTTTTTCAAAGCCCTCATTTCTATCACGCAACAGTGCTGATGGCTGTGCCAGCATGAGAGACGTGTCAATGAATGAACATCCCGGTGCTGTACAAGTGCAGGAAGGCAGTGTCTATTCCTTCTGATAAACATGTCAGCTGTGTGGACGCCAACTAATCGGTAACAATTCTCGTTTTTAATTGATACTGAAATGGATTCTTATTCTCAATACATTTTACTCTTTGCTGTTTTTTGTTACTGCCTGAGCTCAGGGCTCGCAAAATCGCTAGCCCGATGTCCCGGGGCTCTATTCCAGCCGGCCAACCAAAACGTATCACGGCCCTGACCGACGGGCTATTTTAAATAGTGAATAAAATTCCTTTCTTGTTTTGCGTTGTTGATCCTCTTGTTATCTGAAGGAAAAATAAGACTGTGGATGTTTTAGATCATGCATGCCAATTTGTCCGCAGTGAAGTTTAGCCTGTGTGTGTTCGAGTGTGTTTGTGATGAGCGGATCGCGGTTATATCAGCAGGTCAGGCGGATCAAATAATAAAACATAACATTGCAATTCATTGCGGATGGATGAGAGCTAAATAATTAATGTGTTGATTTTATTTAAGACACGGAACTCTCATTTCACTGTAAAATGCAACGAACGTGCTTTACTTTTGTTTTCAAAACCGGCGTCTCTTCAGGGAAAACAAATCAAAGTTAACATGCTTCGAGCACCTCCTAGTGGACAGTATAAAACACAAAGGAAAAACCCTACATGAGATATTGCTCAATAACTTAAGTTTTACCTAAAAATATACACAAACTTCATAGTAATTATTCTGATGAGAATTTTCCAACATAATGTTTGGAAATATTTACATTTAAAACTTTTTTTTTTTTTTTTTTTCTTCAGGTACTAATTTGAATTGATCAAATTAAAAACAAAAGCAAGGAAAGTCAAGTGACATGTTAGCCTGATGTCGTCATACTAAATTCTAGTCAGAATATGAGTCTGATGCTGCTCCATTGGGCTGTGATTATGGGGCGTGTTTCAACCGAACCAGGAAAGAAAACACTTCTGCACTCAATTGAATAGACCTACAACCAATCAAATCAACGGAGTGAGTGACGTATGTTGAGCGACGCGTGGGAAGTTTGGATCATTTTACGGACTCTGATCTTTTGAATCTCGTTCAGCAAAATGAACAAATCTTTTTTTCAAGTAATTTTGTTCATTTCAGCAGAATATAATTAAAATGTCACATGTTAAATTCCCCCAACACATCCAGTACTTATGCAAACGTTGATCACATTTGGAATAAAAAATGAATTATAAGCTAATGCAGCCAAGGCCAAACTTTAAGAAATGATTCATTAATTGCTTAGCTGGGTCTTCAGGCTATGGAAGTCTGTTAGTTCACCTCAGCTCCGAATCCGAGTCGTTCTCTCTTGTCACGTCACATTTAATCACGTCTGGAAAGATTAGAACACCTCTCCTGTCTTCGGGTTCGAGTCGTTAGTTCTGTCATCACTGTCTGATCTGGGCCGTGACCGCCCCATATGCAATGCATGCAGTCCTGAAAACAGAATTGATTAGTTCACCTCTTGAGTCTTCAGGTTGGAGTCATTAGTTCATCAACTCACAGCCCCATAGGCTGAATGCAGAAGATCCTGTACAGAACCGGTGGCATGTAGCATGCATGGTCAACATAAAATGAACAAATCGCTCCCTTGAGACAACTCGTTGTTCCCGAGTCATATTTTAGATTAGTTTAAAAAGAACGAATCGTTCATGAACGACACATCACTAAAGTTGTCAACAGAACTCAACTGCACACACGCTGGAAGAAGAGTGTAAACAATCTTTACCGGTGTTGTAAAAAGAATTTAAGGATACACAGAGTATTTAGTAACACGATCATTTTTGAGAGAAATAGTAAAGGTGAATGCATATATACGAACAATTTCTCAGTTTAGGATTAGAACGAATTCAACCCAAGCGCTCTTTGGTGACGTAGATGATTGTTGCGTTGTCTGTCAATCATCGTATAAAGCTCGCCCCGACAATTTGATTGGTCCGAACAGCTTCTGTTTGGACATAGTTACTCCATAACAGAGCAAGCCCAGACCGAACTTCCCGACCTCAAATGTTGTGGGCGGGGCCAAGTTCGGCTGGCATCCAGGCTAGTAACGTGGGAGTGTTTAAGTGAAGTAGATTACAGGACGAATCAAGTGTTGGGTAGCCTATGTGATGTGTAACAGCCGTGAAGCGCTCTATGTACATGACAATAAATTAATAAAGCCTATAAAAGTCTACAGTGGAGAAAACGGCGAAATTCACTGTGTGTGTGTGTGTGTGTGTGTGTGTGTGTGTGTGTGTGTGTGTGTGTGTGTGTGTGTGTGTGTGTGTTAAAATGTTAAGCGGTGCATAGATTTAAGTTGATGTTTCAGTTCTACATGGGCAAAAAAAAAAAAAAAAAAAAAAGATTTTTACTTAAACTTCTGTCTTCATGAGAAAGAATGGAAGGAGCTAAAAATTAAATTCAACACTGCCAGTCTGAAAAATGTCCACATAGTTTTATTAACAAGATTAAACTTCTTAACGAAAATATTTAGCACCGATACTAGAATAAGCCAATTCAAATACCTGTCCTTCTCCATTGTCCTCTTTAACCGAGCGTCCATGGCAGCTGCCTGGATGGCAGGAAACCTCTCCACCATTAGAAAGAGGCTATTCCACCTGTTCTTAATGTCCAAGATGACTGCATGTTCTGGAAGGCCTACAGAGAGAGACAGATGGGTCAATCTTTATTATGCTCATCTTTTTCACTGCCACATCCATGTTTGCTGCATTGTCTACAGTGATGGCTACAACTTTGTGCTTCATTTCAAATTCATCCAGAATGTCTCCTATTTCCTCTGCTATGACTTCCCCTGTCTGGGACGTGTAGACTGCCCTTGTATGGAGTACGTTGTCCTTCATGGAACCTTCTTTCACGTAGTGGACTGTAACGGTCAAATAGTGGTCTTGAGCCACACTGGTCCACCCATCAGCAGTCACTGCCACATCAGCCACAACTTGCAACTTTCTCTTCAGATTTCCTATTTCTACTGCATACCATGCAGGACTCCCTTTTATATTGATGGCTTGCTCACCTCCACCATGGGGCCTCCACTGTTGAAAAAGGCATCAACCCTTTAACAATAAACTCTGTGACTGCTCTGTGGCACTGATCTCGTCTTTGCTTGGATATTTTCCCTCTTGCTGACAGTGTGAAGGGATTGACACTTCCTGGTATTGTCTTCCTATTCCTAACATCAGGGTGGACGGGTGCAGAGGCTAATGTGAAGGGGGAAATAGACAGTGCTAACGCTACAGCAACCGACTAGCAGCACAAGCTAACAAGATTCAAGAGTTTTATGGGTCACATACACAGTTATATACAGAATATACAACCGGCAGTGAAATGTAAACAGGTCCGCTCCATGGACAGTGCAAATTCACAGTTAAAAACACAAGGAGGAAATTATAATAGGAATAGAATAAAAAAGTATACCACGCTGTGATGCACTGAGTTAATACACTTTCTATCGCCCCTAAATAGAAAGTTTTCAGGATAGTTGGTGAAACCCTGAATTTCCTCAGCTGGCGCAGTCTTTGCCTGGCTTTTTTCACCTGTGTCTGAATGTGAGTAGTCCAGGTCAGGTCCTCGGAGATGTTTACACCCAGGTACTTGAAGCTGCTCACTCTCTCTGCTGGTGACCCGCTGATCATGAGGGGGGAGTATGTCCGTTGCTGTCTCTTCCTGAAGTCCACAATCATTTCTTTGGTCTTGCCAACATTCAGAGAGAGACAGTTGTCCTGGCACCATGATGTTAGATGCTCCACCTCGTCCAAGTATGCCGTCTCGTTGTTGGAAATGAGGCCCAGGACAACAGTATCATCAGCAAATTTGATGATAGAGGTGGAGCTGTGTGTGGACAAACAGTCATGTGTGTAGAGCGAGTAGAGCAGGGGACTCAGGACACAGCCCTGTGGAGCTCCCACACTCAGGGAGATGGAGGTGGAGGTGGACTGGCCTATTCTCACCACCTGAGGCCTGCCAGTGAGGAAGTCCTCAATCCAGTGGCAGAGAGAAGGATTCAGGCCGAGATCCAGGAGTTTGGCGGTTAGCTTGATGGGAACTATGGTGTTAAAGGCTGAGCTATAGATTCAAGAGATTCAAGAGTTTTATTTGTCACATACACAGTTATATACAGAATATACAACTGACAGTGAAATGTAAACATGTCAATAAATAGCAGCCTTACGTAGTTCCCACTTTTGCTGTCGATGTGAGTGAGGGAAGAGTGGAGGACATGAGAGATGGCATCTTCAGTTGATCTATTGGGAAAGGCAAACTGAAGAGGGTCCAAAGTGTCAGGAATGAAGGAGCAAATGGTGTTTTTAAATGGTGTTTTAGTCTCTCAAAGACCTTCATGATTATAGACGTGAGAGCCACTGGCAAGAGGGTTTACTGTTCTTAGGGACAGGGATGATGGTGGATTTTTTTTGAAGGAGGTGGGGACCACAGATGTAGCGAGGGACTCATTAAAGATGGACGTAAAACAACCCGGCGAGCTGATCAGCACAGGACCGCAGAACACGACCTGAAATACCATCTGGCCCGGCAGCTTTTCTGACGTCCACACGCTTGAGTGCCCTCTGAACTTCATCCTCTGAGACAGAGATCACGTGGTTGTTGCTGCTCTGAGTAATTCCCTCTGATGCATGGCGGAGTCACGCTGCCGCGATTACAATCAAAGAGAGCGTAGAAAGAGTTTAACTTGTTCATAAGCAATGGATCAGCTCTCACCTCTGCAGAGGATTTAGAGCCTTTGTCTGTATTCAGGTGTGAGGAAAATGGCGGCATGATCCGATTTGCCAAAAGCTGGTAGTGAACGAGCTTTATAGGCGTTCTTAAACAAAGAGTAGCAATGATCCAGTGTGTTTGCTCCTCGTGTAGGACAGGAGACGTGCTGGTGAAAATGTGTAACCTTAACATTACGTTGGAAAAACAAAGATGTTGCCTGCCTGGTCAAAGAATAACGTTATAGCTCCTAGGTTACATAGCAATGCAGAGTTGCATCCACACATTCAAACCACGCGTGTTACCGTAAACAATTACTTTAACTTCTGTTCGCTAAAAAAGGTGATCTTTCTTACCTGCTACAATCCCAGAAATTATGTTGACTGGGGCGGGTTTGACTGCAACGAGGTCAAAGGCTCCTCTGGTTCCAGCTCGACTACCGTGCAATTTTCTGCCTTAATACTGATCCCGTGCATGGTCAAGTGCTTCATTAAATTGGTGCCTTTGGTTGCAATACTCTTGTCGCATATGTTGCACTTTGCTGACTCTGCATCCACTTTTATAAAGTGTAGCCACACTTTAGACCTCTTTGGCATTGTAAAACGACGCGGTAGAACACATGGGCAAAAAACAACTACACTTGTGTTGTGTGACTGCGGGTATCTTCAGAAATCCTACCCGTCACGTGGTGGACAGCCAATCGCCGCTGCATTAGGTCCTTACATGCAAGTATGCTACAGGCTCACACAGACACAGCCACTTGGCTTTTGGAACCTAAATTTGGCACCGAAAGATAAATTGTTTTTCGATACTCACAGTATCTGAGTTTTTCATTCGATACCATCAAAGTATCGCCGTTCTGTGCCCAGCCCTACTTAAATGTATTGAAAATATCCTTAGACCTTTTAAATGTTCTTCTGCGTTTCTCCCTCGTTTTGGCAGTTTGTTGTTAACTTTATATAGGGTTAGATTTTCAAAATGCTTAATGCGCCCTCAACTCTCAATTCTCTCCATGGTCATATTTTAATTGTGTCTGTAATGAGTGTGTTGCAGGTCTTGTGTTTTATTGGTTGTTGTCTCCCCACAGCATCATTTTGTGGGGCTTTGCAAACCTGCATTAACTCTAGTGTGGAATTTTTCTACAATATTCTCTCATCATGACAGTAAAATAGGGCAGTCTAGTCAATCTACTGCAGTATTCCTCTCTCAATCAGTAGAAAATGTGGTTAACACCTGGTCATGCATAGGGGAAAAAATACCGTCATATACCGTGAAACCAATATAATTTAGAAAAATAACGTGATATAAATTTTTGGTCATACTGCCCAGCGCTACTAACAGGGTTTTTCACATACAGATACATGCACAGTTCTCCCATTATAACGTGGAACAGAGGCGCCAGAATGCAATACTACGAAGGTCATGACTTAATAATAAAAATAGTAATATCCTTGTTTTTTTTTTACGGTTAGGGTTATATCACCACCTGTTGGTTTGGCATGCTTTTGACAGCACTTCATAGTGTTTTTGCGTTTTCATGTGGACAGAGTTTTTTTTTTTTTTAAACCGCACTTGTGTGGACAAGATTTTTTTTGTAAACGAAGAAGTCCAAGGTCTGGAATCTATCTCCGCTTTCATTGGTCAAGGACCGCCCCAAGGGGACATTTGACTGATGCTCATTGTCACAGTTGTAAACACGATAGCATTCTTCTTCGACTAGGAAGTTTGGCATCAGAGCATTTGTTTCCAAATGTACCATTAAAGAACGCAACACGCACGTCTCGTGGACATCCTGTAGAATTCAACCAATCAGATGTCAACTTTGAAACTCCTGAAGTGTTTCCAGATAAGTGTGCCATATGCATCAGACGTTCAGCCATGGACCGTGGGCGTGACATCTGAGGTTGAGACTAGTGTGGACTAGGCCTAAACTGGATCACTAACAGTTGGTACTGATTCATCCTTGAGTAACAACTTTTTAGCAAAGCCTGCCTTGTATTGCCCCTCGCTCACAAAGCAGTCTGGAGTGAAATGATTTGCACAGAAATAAACAAACCTAAACCGTACACAGTTCACTATGCTGAAACAGCAGTGTACTTCAGCAATAATGGGAGGGACTTGTGCAAAGTGACATCACTTTGCCCAGAATCTGCGAACGGCTTGTGATTTTTAGGGGGGTTTAAAAAAAAAAAAACACTTGTGGTTGGGTACACACACTGCCAACACACATTTATGTTCAAACACCACGTAAAAGTGAATTTTAATAATAGGTGCCCTTTAAAATCTCAATTAGGGTTTCACTTTAAATTTGTGTTTAAAAGAAAGAAAGTGCACCTTCAATTAAAATATGTGGCTGATTGGTCAAACAGTGGGTGTGTCTTCGGTAGGGCTGTCTTATTATGGGTGGCTCAGTAGTGCGATATGCAGTATTACCGCCTAATTTATCCTGATTTTACTGCATAAAAAGCTCTATTGTTGAGTTATGTAGCATATATTGTTGCTTTTTAACTGACAGAGAGATACATTTTAAAACCATTTGTTTATTGTTAAATGCAAAACAGCAACAAGAATATACATTTACATTTATGCATTTGGCATACGCTTTTATCCAAAGCGACTCACATTGCATTCAAGGTACATTTTTACATTTTGTCAGTTCTTGCTTTCCCTGGGAATCGATCCCATGTTGCTAGCGCCACGCTCTTATTGTTTGAGCTACAGGAAAGCTACAGAAAACATGCCTTTTCCCATTAAAAAAATAAAAGAAATCAAAGACTTCTAAAGTATCACATGAAAACAAGCAATAAGAAAATGCCTTTTCCAATTTGAAAAACTAAAGAATTCTAAAGGATCACATGAAAACAACATGTAGGCCTATGACAATACAGATAATAAACTAAATATTACTTAAGCGTTAACGAAAGTGATTTAGACCTGGGTTATCATGTTCTTGTTTCGCGCTAGGAAAACCAACATATTAACCTTATGTGGCTTCAGGGAGGATCGCATGGGGGTAACAATATTCCCCGCAGCACTGAAAACGTTTTCCGACGGTGCGCTCGGAATGAACCCTGGCCCAGAGAAAATGCCTGCGCTTCTGGATCATGCTTAGATATGGCTTCTTTTTTGACCTATAGAGTTTTAGCCGGCAACGGCGAATGGCACGGTGGATTGTGTTCACCGACAATGTTTTCTGGAAGTATTCCTGAGCCCATGTTGTGATTTCCATTACAGTAGCATTCCTGTATGTGACGCAGTGCCGTCTAAGGGCCCGAAGATCACGGGCATCCAGTATGGTTTTCCAGCCTTGACCCTTACGCACAGAGATTGTTCCAGATTCTCTGAATCTTTGGATGATATTATGCACTGTAGATGAGGATAACTTCAAACTCTTTGCAGTTTTTCTCTGAGAAACTCCTTTCTGATATTGCTCCACTATTTTTGGCCGCAGCATTGGGGGAATTGGTGATCCTCTGCCCATCTTGACTTCTGAGAGACACTGCCACTCTGAGAGGCTCTTTTTATACCCAATCATGTTGCCAATTGACCTAATAAGTTGCAAATTGGTCCTCCAGCTGTTCCTTATATGTACATTTAATTTTTCTAGCCTCTTATTGCTACCTGTCCCAACTTTTTTGGAATGTGTAGCTCTCATGAAATCCAAAATGAGCCAATATTTGGCATGACATTTCAAAATGTCTCACTTTTGATATGTTATCTATATTCTATTGTGAATAAAATACAAGTTTATGAGATTTGTAAATTATTGCATTCCTTTTTTGTTCACAATTTGTACAGTGTCCCAACTCTTTTGGAATCGGGTTTGTAAACGAAACACCGGATACAAACAGTTTGTGGGAAAATGACAGTTGTAACACTCTTGTATCATTTATTAATTTATTTAACATTAAATGCACAGTGACAAATTGTAAAACAAGGCCACAGCCACAAAAAAAAAACAACACTGCGGTTGCCACGGTTTCTGCGGTTGCTTTCCTTCCTCTGCGGTTGGCTTGTCAATATTGCGGTATTACAATATTGCGGTTATCGGACAGCCCTAGTCGTCGGGTCTCAGAGAGTTGTTAATCTCTGTGTCGTACAAAGAAAAGAGGAATGCATTTAGCATTTAATGGCAGAGGTGATGATGAGGTGAGCACCAGTAATCGCTGCCACGCCTTGCGACTCTTAAACAGAGTTTCTGGTGGTCTATAAAGAAGGAATTGAATACTAACATTGTTGCCGTTTAATTATAATGGGCCAATTGCGAATCCATCATGGCGGAAAAAGATTATCGTAAATGAAGGTTTTAATCGCAGGTTAACATTCTAATCCCTGATTTATTTGTTTAAAATTAAGTGTTACAACACAATTCAATTTAAAATAAAACCCAGATCAACAAATCCTAGATTAGCTCTAAACGGTTTAATTTAATCTTTATTGGTGACCCACCCTAAATGTGGTATCTAGTGTTATTCCTCACATGACTAAATCAGAAAAGGATTCAGCCGTCAAATATAATTTATTAGCTGAGAAAGTAATGTCTTAAACTCTGTGCTTGCATATATCAAAGTGCCTGACGGCAAGGTGCGTTAAACACTATGCTTATGCATTTATTTTGAAGCTCTTAATATAAAGCATTCTTGTTTAGGGCAACTTAGGTCGTGCACCTCTTCCGCAGCAGCTTACTCTGTCCGCTGCTATTCTTCAGGTGCTTTGTATCCATAGAAATGCATTTTTCACTACTGTACTGTACAGATGTGATTTAATCAATCAGATTTGTTGTAAGGGTGGATTGCCTACAGTGGTTCTGACTGCAGGGTTGCCGAATGACTAAAGAAACGTTATCAGCAAGATGATAGAAAACTGTACATTTCTCGTCTTTACCACCCACTGCAGCTTATACCAACGACGGAAATAAGTGCATATTTGGCCTAGAGGCCTTCAGCATTTCTTTGTCTTCAGGAATTCCAAATGGCCCTTCTGATAACAAAGATGGGGGTTGAAAACAGTAAAGCAAATGTCTTTGATTATTTTCAATCCTTTCATTGTTGTTGATTATTTTATTAAATTAATACTAATCAGTACTTGATGTAGTCAAGATAATTCTTAAAGAAATGGTGGGCCAGTTTTCTCTCTTCATCTAGTTTTCCTTGATTTCGATACGAGTCATATTCATTCCGTGCTCGATGTGGCTGGTGACCAATAGAAAGCCCCTTGCATGATGCAACCAACAGTTTTCCAAGTCCATCAATAAAGAATTCTGGGGGGGGGGATGGGTGAAAAAGAGAATTGAAGAATTGAAGGAGATGAATTGGAATAGAAGAAGAATTACATGTGATAGGAATCAATCAATAAAGATTTTGTGTGCTTACCGGTGTGTCCAACTCTTTTAAGGAATGGGTCAAAGCCAATTCTTCGCACCGCTTCAGTCCTAGCCAAGAAATAATTAATGACGCCATCTACTAAATAGCATCCATCATAGCCTGAAAGTGGTTGATGAAACTGTCCTTTAATACGCCTCAGACAGCCACCTTCTTCTTCATCTCCCTCGTCATACTCAAGAATGAAGTAAAACTGGTCATCTGAAACCTTGCCACCAAGCTAACAAGAGAAAAAGAGCTTGTTAACAATGCTCCAAGACTTTTAACAAAGAATATCCTTTCATACTTACAACATCTAGATCTGGAATTGCTTCCATAATCTCCACAAAGCTCTCAATACGTGACTCCTTCAAGAACACAAAGTCATCATCCACCCACAGGAAGTATTTTGTTATGAGTTGGGATAGAGCCAGATTTCTGCCTGCAAACCATCCCTGAGGAACCAAATAATAATCGGCAGTGATTAGTTTCCAGGTAATCTACACTTGAAGTCCGAGATGTGTAACATACACCATTGAAGTGTAGGGGCAGTTCAGTTGTGTACCTGTGCAGGAGGCATGATGTAGTGCTCTATGTTGTTTCCAGACACATGCTCAGGCTTCAGGCTGTCATCTGCAACAATGATCTTGATATTTGGGTAAAACTTCCGGATACTCTGGATGAGGATGTTCAGCTCCTTATACCTCATAAATGTCTTGGTTATTATGGTTACCTGAGAGCTGATATCTGAATTACAAGAGAGAGAAGTAGGTGCATTTCATTAGCAGTTTTTACAAACTTTATAGATGTTTGTTTATAACAAACATATCTGATGCCAAAGTAGCATGCTATTTTAGTGTTTTTGTAGTGTGTTGTGGTCTTACTTTTTCCTGGGTCATAAAGAACAGGAACTGATGGTCTCCTAATCATGATGGGAAACATGGCCTCATGGTCCTCAAAAGAGAAATGAACTAAAGAGAGAATGTGGTTTGACAAATAAATGACTATTCTTGAAAAAAGTGAAGACTCACTCAAATAGTAAAGAGATAATCATGCAGAAAAATAGCCTATAATTGGCTGCCAGCATATATTCAACTTAAGAAATAAAGGCAGCGTAAAACAACATTTGCAATTCATTTTATTTCTGTAAAATTATGTGTTTTTATGTGTTTTTGAACGCTTTATCCATTTTTGAAATGTAACACTTTAAATGAGTGTCTCTCCTGAACTTACCCAGGTCTTTAGTCTTGATATGGTAGATGGTGCTGGTGTAGGTCACTCTGGACAGGAGATTGTTGAGTTGTGTGAGGCTGCTGGATGAGATGCTCAGTTCACTCTGACCCTGTCCATCCACATGCTGTCCATCCAGAACATCCTCTACTGAGAGCACTCCACTATTCACACTCAAAGACACCTGCAGACATTATTGTGTTTAATTCAAATGTAAGTTTAGATCTAGAATGGAATCTGAATTTCAAAAAAGATTTCAAAAAGTATTTAGTGGTGAAAACAGGATCCTAAAGTGCATGCATAATGAATGAATACCTCATGCTTTTACCTACGAAAAAGAAAACAATCACAAAGGGCACCTTGTACTAGGGGTTGCATAGAATAGTCGACTATAATGCTCTGCTATGACGCTTTAAGCTTGACGTCGACTAGTCGCTGATCATGGCCTATAGAAGGTGCAACAGGATAAGAAATCTTTCGAAACAGTTAAAATTACAAATAAATGCATACTTCGAGAGCACTCGGAGTATGCACGGTGTTTCCTCCGAGTAGGCAAGGGAGACGAGTGCCTCCTCTAAAAAACTGGATGAGAAAATAATCCATATTAGAATAAAAAAACAATGCAAATATTACAAAAACTAATTTAACATGGTTAACACTGCAACAGCGTCACGGACACGTAAAGTTACAACGGGAGGCGTGTCTCCTCTGTACCCATTGACTTATAACAGAGCTTCTAAAGCGTGCAGTGAGTTTAGTGGTTAGTAATTGAAATGATTGGGGGAAAGTCATGTGAGAGGAGGCAATGGCTTTGGATGTGATTGGTTATGATTGGATATGATTGGTTTGTGTGATAAATTACGCGTCTTGTTTTTGTGCGCGTTACGAGTTCACGAATCAGTCTGAATGAACAAAATTATGGTGCTTAATGAGAAGACTAATTAAAAAGTAAACAAACAACTCTGCCATTTAGATATTACCACTTTATATCATGTCAAAATCAAACTTGAAATTGAACTGACAACATAATGACTGTAGGGATTTTTAGCTGGAATTAACGTTAGCCTACATTTTCATCTGTGATCAGTTGTTCATACCGAGATTGATAACTGATGAAAATAAGTTGACTATTAAAGAACAGCTGAACATCAGTTCACAAATAAAATATATTGTTTAAATGATTAAATTGTGCCTTTATTTATTGTTTTGGAATGAATGTAAAAACTTGATGATATTTATAGGTTTTAACTAAGGAAAATCCCAAATTCAGTATCTCAGAAAATTAGATTCTCATTTCAGAACACCGCACACCACTGGTTTGAATATACCACCTGGATGCTCAATATTGATCAGCTGAATGCACGTTTATTGTACATGTAAGGCAATCACCATTCTAAACGAATGCGCTACTGCATTGTAATGCGCACACACACTTACAGACAGTAGTTTGCATATCACATGCAGATCACAGAATCATTCAGTAACGCAGAACTGTATTGTCAACACTGTTCAGTGATTTATCAATAAAATAGCTTAGAAACTGAAGTTTTAGCATATATTTCTTAGTAACTAAAACCCACAGCTTCACTATTAGTAGAGAGACGCTGCCAGGTAGAATTAATTCACACACAATCGCTCTCTCACCAATGCATGTATATAAATGTAATCTTTACTGTGCTACTTTCCCTTTATCTGATTTAGAAAGAGCAGAAATCTGTGAGAAATAGAACAACCCAAAGACAAAAGAACTGATAAACAAAACCTGTTATGTAGAAGCAATAGTATTGTGGGCAGCGCTGTGTCTTATGCCATAGCTGTGCACAAGGATTCAGGATTCAGGCTTAATTCATTAATGACGTCATCAGCAACTAGTCGACGTCGACTTGACTTTGATCACATACATTTGAACCAAAACAATTTGACTACCTACCTTGTACAGCTCCCTCTCCCTCCCTCCTGTTTGAAGTGCGAGACCTGAAATTATACATATACATATACATATACATATACATATACATATACATGGATACATATACACACACTAGGGCTTGCATAGACTAGTCAAGTAGTCGAGAGATCGACTACTTAAATCACTAGTCTGCGCTGTCGGAAACAATCGACTACTCGAGCGTGCATTAACCATGAATAAATTCAAAATAGCGAATGTCATCAACAGACACCAAGTAATTAATCAAAGATGAATTTTTCTTTTTTTTTATTTGCCAACTCTGTAAGAATACTTTTAAAGTACAACAGCAGTACAGCTCTGCACAACCACCTACAATTGAAACATCCAATAACAAAGGCAAATGTTGAATTTTGGTGAATGCGAGCATGTAAACGACGGATTACAGAGAGAAGACAGATAATAACAGATTTACTTGTGGATTTTATAGTAAAGCCCTGCACGGACGCAAGACGCTCAGGTCCTAGCCCTGTCTGTGTCCGACAGCTTATCAAAATTCTCGGGCCGAGCCTGACTGAAGCCTGTGTTTTTCCATTTATTTATTTATTTTTATCCTCACTATTACACACTACTGTTGCAGCTATTAAAATAGTTCAGTTTTGTTTTTAATGTCAGTAGTTATATTTCATTTTGTTTCTTTAAGAAAATTTAATTTAGAAAAATGTTTGTTACATGTTTTGTTTAAGTTTTTGTTTTTTAAAGTAACGACAAAGCATCCATCGGCCGACAGTGAGTTAACCACGTTTGATCAATTGAGCCTCTTAAATCAACAGTTGACTTGTCTTGCTTTTAATAAAATCCATAGATATCAAACACTTCAAGCATATCACAATGCTAGTTTAAACGTTTATCGCCAGAAAAATATACCGGGATAACATTGCTTCTCTTTAGACTCCCCTGCTTTGCAGCATAGCAATGATGATATGCTAAAGCCCACCCGCACGTTGACATGACACCAGTGATTTCAAACCGTGTTTTTGAGTGCGTCTTTGGTTAAATGCAGTTAAGGAGAAAGTACTCGGCAATGTTGTTGACTTGTGAATTTGCACATGGTTTGTCTTAAAGCATATTAAAACACCACATATACATATAAACAATATTAAAAACTTGATTTTCACCACACTTTTCTCCTCCCTATTACAGCAGTAAATCTGGTTTACATGAAAAGTTAACAGGAAAGCTATGCTAACCTGGTATTAAACTTTTCTTCAGAGGAGCTACGTTGATACTGGTAGGATATTGGAGAGGAGAGTTGGCCTTGGCGATAAGAAGTTTTATATTTGTCTTCATCCTGAAAAAGTGCAAGAAGAAAATAGCACCATTATTAAAATAAAAAAAAAATAAAAAGTCTAGAAGTGGCTCCCAAAAAAATTATCAATTGAATGTTCTCCTTGCGGTCTTGCGCAGAGATAATATGATAGTGCAAGTCGGACTTCAATTATGCATTTTGTATTTAACATAACATTTAACATGTTTTACAGGAATTTGGGTGAGGTGTAGAGAAATCTGTTCTACCTGAGTTGGTATTGATTGAACTCATGTGCTCTGCGTTCAAGGATGTCATTCAGTTCATCTTTTGGCACAAATTGCTTGGTGAGTTCAGCTCGTTCACAAGAAAGATTTGGACTGGGTGAAGGTCCAAAGTGGTGGTGTCTAGTTATACCATAAACATGTCAGAAAGACCCCAGGTTAGGAAGACCATCTTAACCCGATCTACTTAATATTAACTAGCAAAATTTAATTGACAATTTACCTTGAGACCATTTCTTGCTCAGGATTGACACTGTTGAACAGAATAAATTTAACAGAATGTAGTCACTTGGCTAGGTAAATAGTTTCTTTGACTTTTTTTTTTTTTTTTTTTTTTTGTACATTATTTCCAATCAAACTGCATTTTCATTAAATTATGCAAAAAGTGTGAATATATATTATTAATTGTATTTAGTATACATAAAATGATATGATGCTATGAATCTAAAGATGTTAAATAATGCTTAACATTGCTATGAAATCAATGAAGTGTAGCCATTTTATTTCACTAACAAATAATTTGAGATGCGGTGTAAATTATACAAGTGCTGGTCATATAATTAGAATATCATCAAAAAGTTGATTTCACTAATTCCATTCAAAAAGTGAAACAAAACATATTCAAAAATGTAGGGGAGATTCACAAAGAGTGGACTGCAGCTGGAGTCAGTGCTTCAAGAACCACTACGCACAGACAGCTGTCGTATTCTTTGTGTCAAGCCATTCTTGAACAACAGACAGCATCAGAAGCGTCTCACCTGGGCTAAAGACAAAAAGGACTGGACTGCTGAGTGGTCCAAAGTTATGTTCTCTGCTGAAAGTAAATTTTGCATTTCCTTTGGAAATCAGGGTCCCAGAGTCTGGAGGAAGAGAGGAGAGGCACACAATCCACGTTGCTTGAGGTCCAGTGTAAAGTTTCCACAGTCAGTGATGGTTTGGGGTGCCATGTCATCTGCTGGTGTTGGTCCACTGTGTTTTCTGAGGTCCAAGGTCAACTCAGCCGTATACCAGGAAGTTTCAGAGCATGATACTGAATTCGGGATTTTCCTTAGTTGTCAGTTATAATCATCAAAATTAAAAGAAATAAACATTTGAAATATATCAGTCTGTGTGTAATGAATGAATATAATATACAAGTTTCACTTTTTGAATTGTTGATATTCTAATTATATGACCAGCACCTGTATGTTGAAATATTCATGACGTAAAGTGAAAAAAAGTGAGATAATAGTAGTAGTGCATGTGGAGTACACCCAACTGTTTGACATTATAGGCTAATCAAATAAGCTAGTGAGAGTGAAAACTAAGGGAGTTTGTTCACAGGGCCGAAAGTGCCCATAGTTGAAGAAACAGTGTGTTACTAAAAACACCACTGTTGCTTTGAAATCAGTGTAAATGATACTAATTAAGTTTCTTAATAAAAAGAAAATCAATCATCTTAAATCTGACATCACGGTTTTCAGGTCCAAACGTTCTATCAGATGCTAAAAGCAAACAACAGATGGTGTTAATAGATACTAATGGTGTGCTGTAATACCAGTGAAAAATCATTATCCTCTCCATAATCTGAGATCTCATGACTAGACAGTGATTCATCTTTTATATTGGTGTCTTCGATGCCATCAGCTCAGAGATTAGAATTTACACAATCTTGAATGTGATATGAATAAATAGTGCTCAATTGAAACAGTGTTCATTAAGCCATGACTTAAAGCAGAAGCGGCTACAGAGAGAAGAAAATACTGTATAATTACCTGGGTGCTATTATGCTCTTCACATCTTTCAAAACTTTAAGGAAACTATTAACTATTAAGGAAATGATCAGTGTAGTTCCAAACAGGAAAAATATAAGCAGGATGTATCGTTTGCACACCATTATGATGATCTGAAAAAACAAATACACACATCCTTAACAGTTACACTGGAAATCTTGACACAGGAACTTCACAACATTTCAATGAACAATGCTACAAAACACACACTTCTGTCAGGATCACTATCATCATGGTTCTGTACTGGGCAAGAACTTCATGCCCATCTGTGCAGCCCAGCATGGATAAGAGCAGGGAGAGCAGCGATAACTCCTCTTAGGGTGAACAGAACAGAACCAAAGTATTGCGATATCAGAAAAGCCCAGTCCTGTCGTGTTCTTTTAGGTAGATGTGGATCAGTTGACAGTCAGCTGATGCGGACCTAACCAGATCTGTACTAAAAACTAATAGCTCAGGCAAAATCTAAGCATGAAATCCATTAGCCAAATCAGTCTATGCAAGTGCACAAGCATCTTTGCCATCAGTAGACAGTCACAACAAAAAACATCTTTGCCGCGTCGGTCATCATCTATCATAGGTCTAGACTTTCTTTTAAAAACTTATCCACATGAAATAGCAAAATGAGAACCATACATGGAAACCTGACAAAAGTGAGATGTACTTACAACTGTTGTAGGATAGAAACGCCCAGTGACCAAGTCAGTTATGACTTGGCATTTTCCGTAAAGCAAGGAGTCTTCTCACGCATGCGTTGTTGAGACGATCTACAAAAATATATATTGATATATAAATAAAATATATTAAAATATACAAGAAACAGCTAATATTATATCTATAATATAATGTATAATATATAAATAAATGTATAAATAAAATATATATATATATATATATATATACACACACATTTATATTCGCTGGTTCTTCTTAGGAGCATGTCTGAGACGTCCTCCTTGTCCAGTTGCTGAGCCGATCACTTTACACTCCACCACAAGTCTAAGGAAGTACTGCTAATGTGTATCAGATTTCTTTGTTCAGACTGAACTAATGCATTTAAAAATAAATGGGAGAGAAAATTGCAGAGTAATGCGGCCAAAGTGCAAAAGGTTATGAGCAGAAGAACCCCAAACCTTCGGAGAAAAACTCTTTTATACAAAAAATTTTTCTTTATCTCTTCAATATCTTATTTTAGTGTAGAATGAGTAAAGCTGTTTGTTGTTAGGGTGACAAAGTTGTAAAAGTTTAATTTTTAGGGAGCTCTGCCTCAGTGGGCTTACAGCGCTTTTCAATAATTTCAAAATGATTGAAATGGCCAATCAAATCAAAGAAGGCATGTGGTTATTGTGACCACTTTGCTGCCACTGTCATAACACAATGAGACTTTGTGGAAAGATGCAAGTATGAGACAACTGTTTTACGATAGAAATGTTCAGCAACCAACAGTAATAGACTATCTAGTGATGCAGACTACACTACTTTTTATGAAATTTCGAATTGAAAATACGCAAATCACAATTCATGTAATTCATAAATGAAGGTGAAAAGACAAGAAACGTTTGTGTTTTTTTACATTTTAGATATACGAATAAGAGTGAATGTATGCACATTTTAAAATAAAATATTATTTGCAAATAGTTTAAATTGATTACTTCAACTATAACTAGACCTAGAACGTCTATTACCATTCTTATTCATTTATTCCCTTAAATTCCTTTACAGCATAACATTGAATAAAGAGTGAAAAAATCTCAACTTTCAGTTTATAGAATAACCTACTTAAAAGTCTGATGCAATGCCAGTGTAACATTTAAAATGAACTGTATATACAGTCATGAAATAGTTGAATGTGGCATCTTTTTTTAAAGGCATTTTCGGTGCATGTAACCTAATCAGACAGCATGACTTTTTAGAAAACAAGAGACATGGCCATGCACATTAATTATTAATACATACAAGAATGTAACATTAATTATTCAAGTGCATGATCAAAACAATCAATGGAAATGGTCCTTTGGAATTTTCCTCAATATAATTACGTACATTTAGCATATTCCAGGTCCCAGTTTATGGCTGGGCCTCTCTCTGTCCCTAACAGTGAACAAAGGTTTGCATTTTGATTGGATCTTGGTGGACTAGCACAAACAAACTGTCCACGCCATCAGATAGAGATGCTAGGACAACTGCCAGACACCTCTTAGAGGACAAGAGGAAGATCTCTGAGACCAAGCCCAGGAAGGACAGGACTTCTGATTGGTCCACATGCAGTTTCTGACCTTCACCCATCTAGAGACTTAGTTCCTAAGGTTGGCCTGTGACTGCCAAAAACATTCCTCAGGACCTTAGCAGCAGTGGGTGAAACAAAGAGATCACTACAGTCCATCCAAATCCATTTATAACTATGTTTGGAAACCTTACAACTGATGTAAACCACTCACATCCATTTCATACTTATTCAGAGAAATAAGTATTCTCAGAAACAGCTATTTAGAATGCAACATCTTAAACAAATTCTGCTGTTAAAGGGATAGTTCACCCAAAAATTAAAACCCCTCAATAGACAGCAATTTAATTAACACTTTCAAGGTACAGAAAAGTAGTAAAAACATTGTTAAAATAGTTCATGGGACTCCAGTGGTTCAACCCATAGACTGTATAAAAAAAAAAATGGATGTAGTGTCCGTGATGTCACCCATAGGATTCTGAAGAGCAGTTCTGAAGTGTAAAGTAGGGTCGAGCTGGCTGTTGCCATCTTTGCAGTGCATCATCACGTGTCACTCCCGGTTAACTGACAATGGGCAAAGAGGCGGGACGTGGCTGGAGCTGAGGTGACGTGATCGCTCAAAGTGGCCACGCCCTTAATTATGCAGAAATTTGAAGCTTTATATAATGTAAACGAATGAGTTATAAAAAAATTCACCCCCCTCACAGTTGTCATGAAGGGCAAAATTTGCCATATAGACCAAAACCACAGTTTGTACCAGGCTGTAAACATGTTTTATTCTGCTGTAAAGTTGGGCATTTTAACATGGGGCTCAATGACATTCTGCTCTCTTTTGGAGCCTGTCTCTAGCGGCCAATCGATGAATTGCAGTTTATTTCACTTCCGTATTGGCTTCACCAGAAGCTGGGAGAGGTTGCTTCTTGGTTCAACCTTAATTTAATGAAGTGATGAGAATACTTTGTGTGTGCAAGAACAACTTTATTCAACAATTTCGTTCTGGCCTGTGCCAGTCTACAATACAGTGCAGCTCCCGTGCATGCGTTGTGGTGCTCACGTGAAGGGCATTGGCTGCCATAGATGAGAGTGCTGCACTATTTACAATAAACTTGTTTAAACTTGTTGAATAAAGTTATTTTTGTTTTTGCGCACAAAAAGTATTCCTGTCGCTTCATAAAATTAAGGTTGAACCACTGGAGTCACATGGACTATTTTAACAAGGGGGCCTGGGAGCTCTCTGTTTATCAAAAATATCTTAATTTGTGTTCCAATAATGAAAAAATATATATACCCTCTCAATGCCCAGGAACTTGAAATCAGAAAGAGAAAAAAAGAGACTCAAAATGGAGAAGTATAGTCTTGTTTCCTAATGGCACTCATATGTTCTGTAATTGTAGTGTGCAACGCACATTTAGTTTTTTCAAACATACAGTAGGGGACAAGGACACATAATTATGTATATAATAATTATGACTATTATTTTGTTCTTATTTCGTCCTATGAGTTTTGGATTTTTTGAGTTAGTTTTTACCAAAAATTGGGTGTGTAAAAGATTTACATTTTATATAATGAAAGCAAGCAATACATTCTTTATATGGAAAATTCCCTTGGGCATCTGAGAGGGTCCCAGGAGTAGGGATTTAGGTATCTGCATGCACCAGTTTGTCCCTTTAGATTTGTGTTCCTAGAGTGAACATAGAGTGGTAAATCAGTAAATAAACCTGACAGTTCAGTCACTTTTTTTATATGCCAGTGGTTATTGATTACCTTTTTAATCTGCTAAATTTAGATTTAAAAACACAAGAAAACTTCTTTGTAGGGATCAAATTAGTTTTGTCTGAAAAAGAACAAACTTTATCTAATGCAGTGTCTAACTACTGTCTAAAGTCACTGTATAAAGTCTGGGCTTTAACTTCAAAACCATCCTCAGAGCAGATGTGATTAAGTTCATGAACTGACTTTTGGTAGATCATGTTTCAGAGACATGCCTTGGCATGTAAAAGGCTATTTTTAGCCATGTTGGTTGGTCTAAGGCAATTCATTGTATAAGGCAAACATTTCAAAGTCACTGGCAGAACCTCACAAAACAATGAATGTATCTTTTGAACCAAATTTTCAATAAAAGGATTATTATTCCAGATGTATTGGTCTTCTAAATAACCAAGGTATAGATTTGCATAGTCAGGAGCCATAGTGGCTTCCATGGCCGTACCCTCAACTTAGGGCACGATAGAATTTATTCTCAAAAAGAAACGAATTCTTTGTCAAAACAAGTTCAGCCATATCAACAATGAACTTTGTTGGCAGACCATCATCACTATGTAGATCAAGAAAATGCTTCAAAGTCAAAAGACCCTCAGTATGGGGAATATTAGTATATGAAGAGGTCACGTCCATTGTGTAATGTCTTTATCCAGATTTTGTACTGCAGTCACTAGTATTGCTAAGGTAACTGGGAAGAGATATTACTAAAGGACTCAAAACAAAGTCCACAAAATTAGAAAGTGGCTTTGTCAGACTATTGATGCCTGCCGCTATAGGTCATCCAGGAGGGTGGGTTAAAATATATAAGATACAGGCTCAAGCCGAAAGTATACTTTTTTTTTTTTATGCATACCCGAGCGTATACGCACAGTTGAACACACAGCCTGGCAAAGTATACTTTTGACTCTTACGTGTACACAGGCGTCTGATGCATGCACAGTTTTGGGCAATTGCTCAGCATGAGTTATAACCCATATCAGTACTGCAAAAAATTAAAAATAAAATGCGCCTGTGCAACCTGTGCGGACAAAGCTGTATTATAGGGTCTGCTGTCAATGCTTTATAGTACTTGGTATTTTGTAACTGTTGGAGAACCTCAGAATTGTAGAGAGCTTTAGGCAAAATTACTAAGCCACCCCCTTTATCAGTGGGCTTAATGTCTTTGTCTCAACACAATTTATCAAAAGCGGCTTTTTCAGACAGACAAATTTAACTTTTTCTAACTTTCTATTTTCCCACTGCATTGTTACCCAGCACAACCAGAGGAAGACATCACCACCATCAGACTGCTCACTTGACCACGTGGAATGTAAATATCACTTTACCAAACCTGTTTCTAGAGACCTTGGCATTGTTGTATATTATCAGTATATGATTTTCTAATTTACATTAGAGGTAATATAACTGATGCTAGTTAATAACAAATAATCTTTCATTTATTTGTTTGATGCATTAATATGGTTCTTGACAAGGTAAAGGATCTTGACTGGTGCCCCAAACTAAGAGAGGGGGAAGGTGATCATCTGATGTACTCATAACCACACCGTAAATCACAGTCAATGGTGAAGCGAGTACCAAACACTACATTACTTAGCATAATTGGATGGGCAAAAGTAAAATCACTACATAACACATAATACACAGATTGTGGTATTAAAATCCTCAGGTTCTTGATTCCACAAGTAAAGAATGACGCTGTAAAATATTATCATGTTTGATTATTTAATTAGGCGCAAAGAACAAAAAGTACAACAAGCAGCTTCTGCTCACTACAATTCTGCAGTTTTCAGTTTCTTTTCCCTTCAAAGCACAGGCAGATATTACTTGACGTGCGATGCCGCACTGATGACATTTAAGTTGACTTATGCGCACAAAGCTTTCACATGCACAGATAAATATTGTAAGTTACTGCATAATACATTTTTAACAAGCAGAATACTACAGCATCACAAAACACATTTTTAGCTATGTCTTTTAACTATTATAGTATTTTGGCTTTTACATCCAGTCAGCGGTCACTTTACTTTGCACGAGGCCCAGTGCGGTCGCAGTTTTGGCACAGCCCATGCCACGGTACTTTGTGTATATACTGAAGTGTAGCAGAGTCAGGAGTGCTGATAGTGCTGAATCAATGGAAAAGAGTCAACGGATGGCCAGAAAAGATTAAAAAACCAAAACTTAAGCATCAAGAAAGAACTTATTTATTTATTGCATATGCAACAATAATATTTAGCTCTACTGGTCATATTGAATAAACCTAGGGACAGAATACTTCAATACTACATTCAGTCACTGGCATCTCATATAGGTACATTAAATAAATATTAGCAGAAAGTCATCTATTGTATCTATCTATTATATACCAATACAGACACAGGCCCTTATCATATACCTGCCTCAATGCGACGACAGTTATCATTTTCATGTCCAACGCCTACGTTGTTTAAATAACAAATGCACTCAAGCCCATCTGTTCGCCCATGGGCTGGTCTGAAAATGAGGTGTGTCCAGGCGCATTGTTGCCGTGTTGCTATTGAGGCAACTGATAACAACTGTGCCACTGACCAACAAAAATCTGGTCTACAGTCATACACATACACTCTGCTTGTTACACACACAGTGACACGCAGCAGCACACAAACATGCCAAATTTTAAAAATAAAAGGATTACACATATAAAAGATTATTATTGTGTACATAAAGAGAAAAATTGCAACTGGCTTTTAAAGTGAATGAGAGTTGACACTCTAATTTTTGCACGTTACACCCAAAACACACCCATGACTCAATGCTGCCTTCACGTGCTATAGGAAATTTCTTAATTCCTTAAATTTCCTTTTAAATTTCTTAATAGTCGTGATTACGAGCTTGTTGCATTCAAGTGCTTTGTCAAAATGAACAGGAATCATGGAGGACACCAGGTTTATTCTTGCCTATTTATTGGGAAATCTTATTGAAACCAAAATGATATTGTTACATTTAACCATATAAACATTTATGATGCCATCCGCTTTCTGCCGATTCTGTAATTTCAGTCAAATGCAGGCTATTTTCACTGTGTATAAAACATACAATATTCCAAATGATTACTTGTATATGTAAATATGCACTAGGCTACATTAATAACCAGACAAGATGATCTAGCTGTTTTTTGGGGAAAAACAAAAAAAATCATAGCTGTCACAGCAGTAGTTCTCCCGGCCACCATGTTTAAAGTTTATGACACGCCCATCTCAGGAATTTGGGTTTCAAAATTATCTCCGAACTTCCCAGTGGTAAACACCACATCAGAGGATGTTCATGTGAAATCTTTACCTAGGAAACAAGTATTTACGATAATTCCGATAGCACATGAAGGCCTACAATCCTTTTGGACCATGCTCCTGGTGCGCCAACCATTTTTTCCATTTTTAAAAATGCAAAATTGGATTTGGACACACCCTAAGTGCACCTACACCATGCGCTTCAATTGTTAAAATAGGGCCCAGAGTGTGTAATGTCTGTTCTGGGTTTGAGTATTGTTCAGGTTTAAAGGTTTGCTTGTAAGGTTTAGATACACAGGGCAAACAAAGGGAACAAAATGAAATGCAGCATTTGTCGCTGTCTGGCAAGCAAAACTAAATCCAAAGCTCAAACTCACTAGTCAGAATGTTCCTGGTCAAAAACAAAGTCAATAAATTGTTAAACAACATATTACAGATAACTGTATTGCAGATAGTTAATAGATACTTTTTTTCGTCCTGAAGGAGAAATATTTGCCCTGAGACCAATGTTTCTGGTGGCCAATGGAGAGGCCTTTACAGGAGGCAACCAACAGCTAGCCAAGTCCATCCATGAAGATCTCTGAGGAAAGGTAAGGATGCAGAGGAGGAACATGACAAGAAACGATGGCACAGAAGAATGGACAGGAGAGATGATACCACGTTACTCTTAAGTTCATTCATTTTTCAGGTATTTTATGTGAAAATGTATATCTAGGAACTACTTATACATAATCTATTGTTTATGATACTGATTTTTTTGAGGAATGTTTCTGAATATAGAACTAGTCTAACATAACCCTGGTTCATATGAAACATTACAGTATGGTAACAGACAGTTAATAGTAATATTTTCGATTTATCAGAACTGATGAGAACAACATTTGAACTGAATTAAGCTGAATAACAGTGTCAATGTTGCAAAGTTTGTGCCATTATCTAAATTGAATCAAATTGAGCTGAATAACAACACCGCTGCCTTCTGCAGAGCTTCTTTACAGCTGAAAATTGAGTCATTTCATAGCTAATGCATTTTAAATGAACTTTGTTTTCATTATTAACATGAAGCTGCTTTGAAAAATGTTGTATTGTATAAAGCGCTTGGCTATATAAACGAATGTGATTTGACTAGACTATTACAGTAATAGACCATTTTTTGGAAAATTTTATTTCATACTGCTCAGTTGTACTTAACCTAAATTTAGGAGCCTCAAAAGACAATTCAGATACACACTGTTAGGGTGACCACCATCAAACAAACCAAATGTGGGACGGTTACTAGGTTTGAGTGGGTCAATGTGGGACATGTTACCGACACTAAAACATAACCTGAATATAATGTTATATAATGTCTATCCAAGTTAATAAAAACATTTGTATTCTGCCTTTCAGCTGATAAAAATACCTTGTTCTTTAGTCCCTCCCAGAAAACACCATTACATCACAATGTAACATAATGTCTTTATTTTACATGTCATTTAAATTCAACACCACTGAGCCCAAAGGCAGCAGGCATCATGCAGATAACTATTTTTGAAACAGATCTGACCAAGTCCACCTAAAATCCAACAAAATAATGAACAAGTAAAATATAAAACATGAAATTAGTTCATTGACAGTCTTACACTCACCTAAAGGATTATTAGGAACACCTGTTCAATTTCTCATTAATGCAATTATCTAATCAACCAATCACATGGCAGTTGCTTCAATGCATTTAGGGGTGTCCTTGTCAAGACAATCTTCTGAACTCCAAACTGAATGTCAGAATGGGAAAGAAAGGTGCTTTAAGCAAACCATGGTTGTTGGTGCCAGGCGGGCGGTCTGAGCTCACAATCTGCTCAGTTAGAAGCACAACCATTTCTAGGGCTTACCGGGAAAAACATCCAGTACCAGTCCTGGCATCTAGCATCAAACAAGGCATTTTCGCCAAAGAGGAGAAAAAGAGACTGATTCAAGCTGATAGAAGAGCAGCTTTGACTGAAATAACCACTCGTTACAACCGAGGTATGCAGCAATGCATTTGAAGCCACAACAGTTGAGGCGGAGACAACAGCAGATGAAAAATGTTACAAATAGGAAAAAGAGGCTACAATTTGGTCTGACAGTTGAAGACTGGAAAAATGTTGCCTGGTCTGAGTTTCGATTTCTGTTGAGACATTCAGATGGTAGAGTCAGAATTTGGCGTAAACAGAATGAGAACATGGATCCATCATGCCTTGTTACCACTGTGCAGGCAGGTGGTGGTGGTGTAATGGTGTGGGAGATGTTTTCTTGGTACACTTTAGGTCCCTTAGTGCCAATTGGGCATCGTTTAAATGCCAAATGTAGGATTACATTGTTTAAAAACAAACCACGTTTAAATGCCAAATGTAGGATGTTACGTCTGACGAAGCACTGTTAAATATAGGTGAAAAACTACGTAAAAAGAATAAATAAAACACTTTCTTAAAAAGCAAAAGAACGCATGCATGTTTTCTTAGTATGATGGTTAAAAGCCAACAGACTGATGAAAATGCAGGACATTTTCTCAATATTCGACGTACGGGACAAGGGGTGAAAATGCTGTGCAGTACAATGCAAAGTGGGACGGGCGGTCACCCTATACACTGTATGTAACCAGAAGAAAGAATCCTGTTCTCAAATGAGTTTACAATACCAACTGACAAAATTTGGGGAAAACTTACCAGAGTGACCCACTCTTTTCAAGAACAGGTCAAAGCCAACCTTTTTCACTGCATCAGTCTGACCCAAAAAGTAGTTCCTCAACTCCATCTACTAGAATGCAGCCATCAAAATGTGGAAGTGGCTGATGAAATCCTTTAGCATTGCTTAGGCAGCCACCCTCCACATACTCAAAACAGAAATAATACTGATTACCTGATACCTCACCACCAAGGTAGACAAAAAAAAAAAAAAAGTCAAAATCAGAATGGATTCTCAATACCTAAAGCAGTAAAAGTGCATTTTTAAGACATGGGGATATCTGTAAGAAAAACTACTGACTCAGTCAGTGCCATGTCCTGTGAAAACCTTTTCTCACGAGTAACAATACTAAAAACCAAAAAAAAAAATGTCCAGTTCTGGAACAGTTTCCATAATCTCTACAAAGCTGTCAATCTGGGTCACATTCAAAAATATAAAGTCATCATCAACTCACAGGAAGTATTTGGTGGTGACTTGTGATTACAGCCAGATTCCTGCCTGTAAACCAAATCAAATCAGCAGGAGAGAAGTGAATAAACAGTAGTCACATATAAGCTAACAGCAGGGCAGAAAATACCAATAGACCACTGTAAATGTTGAATTATATAATCAATATAATTAGTCAATAGCTACAGACCTCCAAACTTTGTTGGCCCTCAGAATAGCTCGATGGGTTTCCATGGTCAAGCAGCTGTATCCATGCCTTACAGCAATGCGAAGCGTCAGATGCAGTGGTGTAAAGCACACCGCCACTGAACTCTAGAGCAGTGGAGATGTGTTTTCTGGGGTGATAAATCACACTTCTCTGTCTGGCAATCTGATGGACGAGTTGGGCTTGGGCGGTTGCCAGGAGAATGGTACTTGCCTGACCGCATTGTGCCGAGTGTAAATGACTCAGCATACCAAGACATTTTGGACCATTTTCATGCTCCCAACTTTGGTGATGGCCCCTTCCTGTTCCAACATGACTTCTCGCCAGTGCACAAAGCAAGGTCCATGAAGACATGGATGAGCAAGTTTGGTGTGGAGGCACTTGACTGGGCTGCACAGAGTCCTGACCGCAACCTGATAGAACACCTTTGGGATAAATTAGAGCGGAGACTGCGAGCCAGGCCTTCTCGTTCCAAAATCAGTGCCTGACCTCACAAATGTGTTTCTGGAAGAACGGTCAAACATTTCCATAAACCTTGTGGAAAGCCTTCCCAGAAGAGTTAAAGCTGTTATAGCTGCAAAGGGTGGGCCAACTCCATATTAAACTCTACGGATTAAAGATGGGATGTCATTAAAGTTCATGTGCACTTTTGGCAAAATAGTGCATCTAATATGACAAAACAGCACTGCATTACCCCACATACGCATAACGTTAATACATTAGCTGATCCATGAATATGATTTCTGCCCGAGCCTCGTCAGATTATTTATTTTCCACCAGCTAAGGTAAAGGCAACAGAAGACAACATTCCACAAAATCAAGTTGTCTTCAAGCTTTGCCTTTGTTTTGAATAAGCAACCTCTATAGCAGCGAAAATTACATATTGTGCCTTTAAATCACCGCTTCACACAAGGCCCGTTCACATGAATAATGATAACTATATTTGCATCCACACCAGCGGATTTATTGTTCTGTTTATAAGCATGTGCTGTGGTTTTGTCTTCTGCTGCTTTAAATGCTCAAGCACTTTAAAGCAGGATGGATTCTGATTGGCTATCAGAGTTTTTATCGTTTATTGGCTGGAAAAAAGAATTGTTCTAAAAGTGATTCCAAGTGTATTGTTCCTCTGCGGCATTATTGTTATAGCTGTGGTGTGAACGCAGCTATTCTTTTATATTTAGAACGATTTTTAGAACCATTTCTTTATCGTTATTATACCGGTAGTTATTGTCCTTGGTGTGAATGCTGCACAGACGCAGGTAATTCACGCACAATATAACCCTCCCTCTTGCAGTGTCATCTCTTCTCTGATGACACGTTTACTGGCGTGAGGGCGGGGAAACCGGTCACTCACATGAGTTCACAGCAATATCAAACTAGAATAATCCAATCAATTCCAGATGGACACAATCAAGTCCCGCCCTACATTTTTTTTTTTTTCATTAAAGAATCCATTTCATTTGGACATGGGGGACGTGCCGGTTTCTGGTTCACACACACACATATTGCCTGTGATGGTGCGGAGCCGTCCTGCCAAATAAAAAGAGATAATATAAAAACATAACCAAGTACTACTATAGAAACTACCATATCAGCATAGACTAAATCACTGGAGTGCGTGTTTGTAACACAAGTTTGTAAAAACCTGCTAATGAACTGTACCACCTTCTCCGCTCACAATTCAGATATCAGCTCACAGATAATCGTAATACTTTGCCCTTGTGAGGAAGCAAAGCTCAGGTACAATTGCGGTTGAGCCATTACATGGAACCCGCAACCTTTATTTAACCAGGCAAGTTACTTAAGAACATGTTCTTCTTTTTCGACAACAGCTTGGCAGAAGAATTAAATCTCCTGAAAAACATACAAACATATTTTGCAGTACAAACATATATACAGTACATTAATTTAATATATTTAAATGCTGTAATAAAAACACACCCTAGTAGTTTTTTAAACCGAGATTGAAATATATGATTCCAATTTCAATGAAAAGTAAATTCCAGTCATTAGGGGCAGCAAAACCAAAAGCTGAATGGCCATAAACGTTTTTCTTTTTTTGGGATAGTTAAAAGAATATGATGAGATGATCTGGTTGTATACGTACTATTGTGAGGTAGTAGCAACTCTAAAAGATATTTGGGTAATAGACCTAACAGGACTTTATAAATAAAAACACACCAGTGTATTTCCTGTCTGATGTGTAATGTCCAATTGAAAAGGGAATACAGTTCACAGTGATGCGTTCAGTAAGGTGCATTAGTAATCAATCGAATAGCTGCATGTAGGGCTGGACGATTAATTGAAAAGTAATCAAAACCGAGATTCAGAACCTCTAACCGACATAATTTTCCCATTTCGGTTTTAGTCACGTGACTCCTCCCCGTCAGTCACGTCAAGTGCAGTTTGCAGGCACACGGAAAGATTCCGGAGCAGTTATCTTTGCTTATACAATCTGAATGCTCAGAAATATTTTGGTAATTGCATGTTTTACACTGTTTATACAGATAAGCTAATCGATGTTCTTATATGCGGTGCTACACCACACATGTGCAAGCCCCGAAGCTGTGACACAGAGAGCCGAGCCATGTCGTGCTTCTGACAGCGCGCGCGCCCTGAAGCCAGATCACTTTCACTTGTGTCCTCGCAAAACTGTCAATTGTATGTGTTTTAAGGCCTGCCAGTTTGAACACTGAAGCGATTTTAGACCATCAGATGTGTATTATGTTGAATTAATGCCTGATATATTGTGACACGAACACTCATACAGACAATAGCTTGCACTGCACATCACGTTAAGATCGCGCACGTAGAGAGGAGTGCCGAAACTCGACGCTGTCCTGTTTTTTTTAATCACTGAAGTAGCTTAGAAACTCAACCGTTATAGCATAGCTGTGTCTACCTTTGAAGTAACTACAAACCACAGCTTCATAATTAGAGTACAAGTATGACTAATTCACACACAATCACTCTCTCATTAATGCATTGAAATAAATGTAATGTAGGCCTACTGTGCTAATGTATCTGTATCTGATGTACAACAAACAGAAATCTGTAAGAAATGTTACAACCCATAGACAATAACTGCTGAAAGTGAACTGTTTACTTCAAGTATTTTAAAATCACAAAGAAATGCACTTTCAATAGAAAAGATATCCCACCTTTAATAGTTGAACATATTTACAGTACAAACCTTATCGGTGAACTATGAGGGAAAAAAGGAAAGCAAAAACAGAGTAAAATAATAGTTTATTAATCGTAATCAAGGTAAAATGTTCACTTAATTGAGGTTTTGATTTTAGGTCAAATCGGTACAGCCCTAGCTACATGGTACAACACATCTAATTGTTCTAGAATCCCTTTACGAGCATTCCTATAAACTAAGTCTCCGTAGTCGAATAGCGGTAAAACTGTGGTTTCAACACAATGTTTCAATGATCAACTGTATCAAAAGCTTTAGTGAGATCAATAAAAGTAGCAGTGCAAGATTGATGTGCATCTAAAGCATTATAAATATTTAAAACTTTTACAACTACAGTAGTGCAACTAAATGATGAATGAAAACCAGATTGAGCATCAGAAAGGATGCCAAATTCATCAAGAAACTCTATTAACTGCTTATTAATTTCTCCATTACCTTTGCAACACATTGTAAAACTGAAATTGGCCTATATGAATTTGGATCCATTTTATCACCATTCTTATAAACGGGATACAATGGCAGTTTTCCAGGTTTTAGGTATCTCAGCTGTTGATATAGATAAATTAAAAATATATTTTAGAGGTTCAGCTATAATGGGTGCACCAACTTTAAAAAAGAAAGGATCTAAGGTAGAGACCAGCAGGTTTTTTATTTATTTATTTACCTTTATTTAACCAGGAGGTCCCATTGAGATTCAGAATCTCTTTTACAAGAGAGACCTGGCCAAGGTAGCAGCCAAATCACAACAAATGCATACATAACAAACACCACCTTTTTTGAGTTTGGTTTTTTGAGTTAAGTTTATATAATTCAAACAAAACCTGTGATTTAGTAACTGGTTTTAAGGTAAAGCTAATGTTTGAACACTTTTGTATGTCTTGTGTATATATATATACACATTCTCTGCCTGACAACATGATATTTGAATAAATGACTTGCTCTAATAAAATGGGTTTTAAAAAAATCTGCTAATTTCGTAATAACAATATCTTCGTTTTTAAGTGAAGCAGGCCCTTGTGTTGGTAGAATTTTATTCTCTTTTACATTATTCCAAAATATTCTTGAATTTGAGGTACTATTAGCAAATGGCTTTTTATAATATTCTGATATTGCTTTTTGGACGGCTTGAGTACACAAGTTTCAATGTCAGCTAAATGATAACCAGTCAGTCTCAGATTTAGAACCGTGCTTTACTCCATAGCACATTTTTCTGATGTAGTAGAGTAACTAGGTCACAATCTATCCATGGACTAGAACGATTTTAAAGGGGCATATTTATTAATAATAGTACTAAAAGACTGCCAAAAATTAGACCAAACTTCTTCGACAGTAGGGATTAGATTAACTTTCTACAAGTCCACAACAGTTAAATCATGTAGAAAAGCTCGTTCATGAAAATTTTAAAAGAACGTTTCAGACGAATAATACTAGGTTGTCTAGGTTTACACTTTTTCCAGACACAGGCTATAAAACAATGATCACTGATATCATTACAGAAGACATCAAGTTGATTTTGATCTGGGGTATTCGTTAAAATTATATATCTAAAATTTACTATCATGTCTAGTAGGCTTACTAATAATTGTGTACTGTTTAAAGAATCAAATTGGAGCAGAACACGATCAGGGGGACGTAGCATATTCCAGTTTAAATCACCCATTAATATGAATTTAGAATTAGTGTAAGAGCTAAGAATTGATCCAAGAGTTGTTAAAACACAGGAGGGAGCTGATGGTGGACGATGGCAGCCTGCAACTGTTATTGAACTACTGCCAAGTTTAAGTTTTAGAATCAGAAGTTAAAGTCTGAGTCTGGTGTGGATATTTAATTTGGGGGAGATGAAGGACCAGGATGTATGTGGACATTTCCAGACATAATCAACAAAACAATCAAAACACGACCACGTGAATGAAGCTATGTTTTTACATTGATATTTGGTAGTGTTTCCATTAAAATGATCAGAGGGCAATATCATATTTGTTAACAACTGCATCAAGTAGCATGAAAAGGAAGCAGGTGGAATGGGAATTGTTTGCATTCTATTATAGGGTATATTGTAGATTTAACATTTTTGAACAGATTTCTGTTCAAGAAAATGATCTATCACATATATCCAACGTATTTACACTTAGAGATATTTGAAAAGTAGCACATTTCCAAGTGTACCAAAAAGGGGCAGAACAATACTAATGATATTGAGTAGATAAGGCCCAGCATTTTATATGATGTACTGTGTAAACTCAGCGTCTTAAAAATAAATGTAGCCTAAATATAACTAACCATCAACATAAAGAATGAATTTGTTGTTAATGTTATTGGAGTGTTAGTGTATGTTACCAGACACACACTACCGTCTCCATGTGAAAACGGCAAAAGCGCAGTCCAGACTGACAATAGGCCGATCGCACTCCACGTCCCGGACACCAACTGGTTGGAAGGAATAGAGAGTGTAGTCCCAGCTGTTGCGCTCAGCAAGGCCCAATTGTGCTCCATGTTCCAGACAGACACCAACGGCGCTGGTTGGAAGGAATAGAGAACGTAGTCCCAGCAGTTGCGCTCAGCCAAGCCCAATCGCGCTCCGCATTCCAGAAAGACACCAACAGCGCTGGATGGAAGAAATCGAGAGTGTAGTGTGTTTGAATGTTATTCACAGTGTCACATAACCTCCAGGCAATGTCTTGAGTTCCTCACTGGGTGTCGCTTTACAAATGCACTGTTGATCTGCCATCCTGTCACCAGGGACCCAGGGTCAAGCTGATGAAAAGGATGTAGAGGAATACCTGCCATCACATCTTGACAGCTCAAAGCCTCACGAGGTTAGTCATAGTTGCAGAATTTCATGGACTGAGTCTATGATATATTAATTTAACTCATGAAAAAAGATAATTATTCCTCCCATAAATCTAGGTTTTCCTTAAATCTTTAGGACTGCAGTAACTTCAAGGCTGGCAACATGCCAAGGTCACAAAAACAAACAAAGAAACGATGTTACAAGAGTGTTTAGAGCCTCGTCGTCATGAAATGCCTCTAATGTTTGTCAGCATGAGCCAAGGAGTACTGTGTCTCTGCCACAGTAGTGACATCTCTGACTATTGACTTGAGTGTTCCAGAATGAGAATTCCCATTTGAGTCTACCTATTCATAAAATGCTTAGAATAGCTAATAAGTTATAGACCTTAACATAAGCTATATTTTACTTTCTTTTTTTTTTTGTCACCAAATATGAACCTCATGGAATGTATATGGGAGATTCCAAAACATTACAAAATTTAAACTTTAGGATCATTTTGAGTGCCCTTATTGAGTATTTAGGTATTGAATTTGATGCTGGAGATTGTTTGTATAATTACTTTTTCCTTTTCCTCGGTATATAGTGTCATCATTCTCATTGGTGTTGAAATAGATTAGCCTGTCCCCTGTATGTCATCGATGAGCTACTTCGAAGCTGTGAGGACAAGAACATACACCTGTGAGTAGTCTGACATGCATGCAAATGTGAGGCAACAACACAGGTCAAGTACTTTTTTTTTGTTCTGTATGAAACTAAATTATTATTTGAGAAAAGACCTTGAAACATTTACTCAAAATTATGCCATACTGTATTCAAACAGAAATCAGGGGAGGACATACCACACATCTCCTCCTTGGCCGTACCAGCATTTCACATTAAATGGACACAAATTGCCCTGCCAGGTAATTCATTAAATTTATAGAGACATCAGGACCTGTGTCACACTCATTCACTCACTGTTCGGCCTCCATTTTCCTGTCTATCCACTACACGGCTGAAATTAAGTAGATGTGGCTAAAAGTAATCTTTAATAATTTCAGAGATGCACTGTTTACCATCTAATTTGCATAATTATTACATGAATATAAAGTAATTAACACTTCACTATTTTTTTTCTGATTTAAAGATAAAATAATATAAACTATACCTAGGCCCTCTCGTGCTCCAAGCCCTGTCTGAATGGTCAAGGTGAAAGCATTACACTTCACTCAAGTAACATACAGTAGGCCTGCTGCTGTGAGAGAGCCAGGATGTTAATTATGCACCAAAAAAGCCAGCAGAGCAGGAACAGGAGGGCAAAATAACTTTACTAACACAGCTGTGGTGTACAGAGGAAAACATTGCATGAAGCGCAGCTGCAAACAGCAAGCGTATGTACACACACGATATGAATATGGTATAACGTTTAGCGCACTATAAGCAAATTATTTACACAGCATTTCTAAGTTTTGGATTACTGTAACCATGATCACTATAAGCAGTTTCCATTGTAGCAGGATCATGTTCAGTGATATTCTACTACTTTGCTTTAATCAGATCAAGTACAGCACTAGGCAGCTTGATGGGTTAATGGGTTTGGGCTCACAGGCAGGGAAGGAATGGAAAGGCTGTGGTCTTTCCTCTAAAGATTTGCCATATAGAATCTAGCCCCCAGAATTTCATTGTTCTGTTCCATTGAACCTGAATAAAACATTATGTTGTAGAAGTGAAGCCCAAATTGTAATATCAGATTTGTGATTTATGAAAGCAAAAGCCCTCTCATCATGTTCACACCTTTCTTGAGTAGAACACAAAAGATGATTTGGTAAAACGCTCAAGCTGCTTTCCCCATCCCTACACGCTTAAAAATAAAGGCTCTTTATTGGCATCCATGATTCCATAAAAAAAAATAAAAAAAATTAAAAAAGTTCTGATTTTAATACGGTCCTTGAAAAAGAAAAAATGTTTCTTTTCTGTTCACAGGAAGATTATTCTATGGCACAAATGGTTCTTCTACAGCAGTGGTTCTTAACCAGGAGGCCAGGGTTATCAAGATTGACATCCACTGTTCTATCTGGCATTGCTATGGAAAGCCCTTTTGGAACTTTTTTATTTTAAGAAAGTGGATGGGGGGGGCCAGACGACGCAAAACTCCTTTGTGTTCAAGAAACGATATCTCAAGGGTTCGGGATGACATTTGATTTGTTCCTTTAAGCTACTCAACCAAAACTCCAAGAAAATGTGAGGATATGAAGTTCTGCTTGATGCAGTGATCTCACAGGGCATGAGATGAGTGTTTTTATGACCCATGGGGTTGGTGAAGAGGCTTTGCTTCTGTTGCGGTGTGAGAGCAGAAAGAGTCAGGAAGGTGCTTGGCATACTCCACCAACTCGTAAGACTCACGGATGTCTGAAAGGCCAAGCCAGAACACAATCCAGTGACCATTTACAAAACTGCCATCACAGTGCTTGAAATACCTGAGGATTTGAAAGCAGAATGAGAGATGAATGATGGATGGGCAAAGACTGGGAATCACAAAAATGCAATGTGGAGGACGGGACACACCAGGGATTGATGCGGTTAGTGGCACGGGATCTCCAGAAGAGCTTGCCCAAGTCCTGACGGATACATTCCCACAAGATCTGGCCAGTTCCTTGCCCTTGTTTACTGCTGCTGACCACAAATTTGTCCAGGTACGGCGTGCCGCTGTTCACAGGCTCTGTGGTGATTACAGCAGCCGCACTGTACCTGCAATAAAATACATGCAAGCACAGATTCAGTAAATTCATATTCTAGAGCATAAAACTATGGGCATGATTTACCACATTTAAAAATAGCATGTGTCATGTAAAGCAGTGAGAGGGGTAAGGTGTCAGTGAGTGAGCTGTGTTAAACTCTAAAGTTAACTCTTTCCCTGCCATTGACAGAATTTTCAGGCAATCCATGTTCTCACTGTGAAATGTAGGGGGCTCTATTATGAATCTTCTGAAATAGTACAGAATCTTTGGATTAAAACACAGCAGAAGAAGCAGAAACAAGCAATAGAAGAATTGCATATGTTAAAAAAAAAAAAAGCAATCATCAAACACTAGGCAGTTTTGATTTTATATGCCATTTAATGTTACCGAATTAAATGTCAGCCCAGGAAGAGGTATATAGGACAGTGCAGCTTTCAGGGTGTTATTGGATGCAATCTACATTTTGATCCTCTTTCTGAATCCGATCTGGTACTGTGGTGAACTCTGACCCCCGCCAGATTATTAGGTTGGGGGAAAAATAAAATTAAATAAAAATAATTGTATCCCTAGTGTGGGTACATTTAGGATAAAGTGTGTGGGTGGGGTTAGGATTAGGCAATCAGGTAGAGGCTTCAATGAAGAGGGTAATTTGGCAGCGAGTCAAAAATCGGGACGTAGTCTTTGACAAAAAACGCTTTTGACACTGGCCCAAATATTGACATCAATACATGAGGACAAACTGCCATATATATTTCACCCCATTTAAAAAAAAAAATGCCTGGTGCCCTTTTGCTTTTTTTCCCCCTCACATCTTATATTTGAGTAATTATCATAAACCAGGTATCATTTGAAAGTTTACAAACTCAAAATTCATCCTGTGAAAACCATTTTGAAATCGGACATTGCGTTACCATGGAAACAATGCTCTAAATTCTAACAGGCTCCTCCCCTAGTGGGCGGTGTCATGTTTCATATTATAAAATGTATTTTAACTACTTTATAATCAAAATCTTTTCTAATCTTGACAAAACACATCAGAAAGGTCTGAGTCTCAAGGTTCCATATTTCCAGAAATTTACAGGAAAATGCATAAAAAAAACGGTGGCTATTCGGTATAGCGCCTAAACAAAATCTGATAGGAATTTAAATTGTGATATCAACTTCAAATTTGGAACACAAGTTGGTTAGACATATGGCTTTGATTTTATAGTAATTTCATAGTAAAACATTTTTTGCAAAATATATATTTTATTATAGTAAACTTCCATAATTTTCATACTTTGAATTACTTTCAGTTCAGCAATAATCTGCTGAGTGTCTTTAAAACAAGGTCTATATTCCAAAGCTTTCTTGAATTACAGCCCTTTAAGTTTGGATTTTCATTTCTATTCTTAAAAAGGGGGGTGACAGTTACTGTTTACGCGAATACTTGTCAAGACAGGCATTTTGACATTATTTTTGTTGTGTGTGTACTTGACTGTTTAAGCTCAATAAGCGCCGAAAAAGAACTGTTTAGTACTGCGAGACAGCTTTATGTGCATGCACTTTGGGTGTGAACAAAATCTGTGGGAACTGGAGAAATGTGCAATCCCACGCCAAACTCAAATCAAATGAAACGAGTGAATGAAGGGAGGCGGGTTTATGTGTAACTATGAAAGCGAGAAAGCGCAGCTGGTATCGTGTATCTATTCTGTGTAAAATTAGTATTGGAAGCGTTTCAGATATGTCAGTATTGATATGCATAAAAAAAAAAAAAGATTTTTGACAATACATTGCACTTAGTTTATCATTTCAGATGCTCTCTTAAAAGACTACAATCGAAAAAAGTATATAGGCTATTATAAAAAGTTCAACCCGCTAAAGTGGCTAGTAGGAGTGATGGCGTTACACACTGCTCAAATCCACCCGCATTTGGTGGGTGTTAATGTAAAGCCCTGACTACTACAAATACTACTACCACATGTTAAAAATATACCATATTTCTTTGGCCATACAGGATGTTGTAAAACATTTTTAATTGAGGCCTGATGTGTAGAAACAACTTGTTCTTACCCTTCAGACAGGTAAACAGAATGCAGTCTTCCCTTGAGAGATGCTATGTAATCCTCTCTCAGGTTCCTCTCAAAAGACTTGTTAATGAGTGCCAAGAGACGGCCAATATCAATGTCATCTAGGCTGCTGTATCTGTGAAGAGTAAAGATCCTTACATGACATACACTAGTAAATGAATAAATTCAATCCCGTATGCTGATATTTGATCTATGGAACACTCAAGAGACATTTTGAAGAATATTTTACTCCGGTCTTTTCCATACAATTACAGTTTATTTAGAGTCTTAAGTCTTCTGAATTATTACAGTAGCTTTGAGGAAGAGACTGGAAAAAAGCTGATGCCATTTACTGCTAATCTTTGTCATGTTTGACGTCATCAGATGACACACACTCATCTTAAATATTTGCCTCTATGGCCCATGGTCTAATTATACAGTACTTCCGACTGAGATCCATCCTGACACCTGTGGTGCTTGTTTATTCTTGATTATTTAATGACAGCCTAAAAACTACGAAAGCCTTGGTTGTACACACACATTTTTAGTAGCAAACACTAAAAAGGTTCCATATGGTGGATGGATAGAAAATGTGGACTTAAACATCTTAAAGAAACAAACACTAAAATAAATAAATTGCAAAAAACACATACCTGTGGATGGGATCTCCATTTTTAAACAGGGTACCGGACCCTGAAAGACAGATAAAACATGTTTCACATTGTGGGTTTAAGAAATACAAACAGTATAGAAACTGCTCTTTTTACTGGTCCAATCAAATTGTCAGGGCGGGTTTTATATGATGATTGTCAGATGATCAACAGTAACGTAAATCATCCACGTCACCAAAGAGCGCTTGGGTTGGATTCGTTCTAATCCTAAACGGAGAAATTGTTCGTATATATGCATTCACCTTTACCATTTCTCTCAAAAATGATCGTGTTAGTAAATACTCTGTGTATCCTTAAATTCTTTTTACAACACCGGTAAAGATTGTTTACACTCTTCTTCCAGCGTGTGTGCAGTTGAGTTCTGTTGACAACTTTAGTGATGTGTCGTTCATGAACGATTCGTTCTTTTTAAACTAATCTAAAATATGACTCGGGAACAACGAGTTGTCTCAAGAGAGCGATTTGTTCATTTTATGTTGACCATGCATGCTACATGCCACCGGTTCTGTACAGGATCTTCTGCATTCAAGATATTCTGTTATCTTGAATCCAACTCTTAAACAATATTAGTCAACCTTCAGTTTATCAGGGATAGTCCACCCCAAAACTAAAATAATTTCATAATTTACTCTCATTCAAATTGTTCCAAACCTGTTCAAGTTTCTTTCTTCTGCTAAACATAATTTGAAGAATATGGGCAACCAAAAAGTTGTGGGGCACCATTGACCTCTACAGTATAGTACTATAGAAGTCATTGGTGCCTCACAACTGTGGGTTACAAACATTCTTCAAAATCTTTCACTCGGTTTAATTACAGATCATTCATCAATATTTCTTTGTGTTCAACAGAACAAAGACATTTTGAACAACTTGAGGGCGAGTAAACGATAACAGAACTTTTGGGTGAACGGTCCCTTTAACACAACAAAAGATGCTTGTCGCTAGTTTGTACATGAGCCATCTCAGAGTCATGCCCTTTGACTTATGAAAGAAATGGAGTGGGAAAAATATAAGTATTATTTGTCATTGGTAGGTGTGTGCGTTTTCTCACTTCTCACCTTTATGGCTGAAGAGCTCTGTGAGAAGTGTGTCAGCTGAGGTGAGTACGGCCGAGCTCTCGACCGGCAGCAGGTTAAGCAGCTGTGCAATGGTACTGATGCGCCTTTTCTCCACGTCATGCAGCCATTTCGCAGAATTCAGGCCTGGCAAATCACCCGGCAATGATACTAAACCCAACACCTGAGAAAACAAACCATGATTTTAATAAGGAACCCTTTAGCCCATGATGTCAAATGTTTATTCATACAGTGTATACGGAAAGTATTCACAGCGCTTCGCTTTTTCCACATTATGTTACAGCCTTATTCCAAAATGCTACAATTCTACAAACAATACCCCATGATGACAAGTTTGTTTGAAATCTTAGCAAATTTATAAAAAAAAAAAAACAGATATACATAAGTATTTACAGCCTTTGCCATGACACTCAAAATTGAGCTCAGGTGTATCTTGTTTCCACTGATCATCTGTTAGCCTGGATGCCAGACGAATTTAGCCCCGCCCACAACATTTGAAGTCGGGAAGTTCGGTCTGGACTTGATCTGTTGTGGAGCAACTATGCCCGAACGAGAGCTGTTCGGACCAATCAAATTGTCAGGGCGGGTTTTATATGATGATTGTCAGATGATCAACAGTAACGTAAATCATCCATGTCACCAAAGAGCGCTTGGGTTGAATTCGTTCTAATCCTAAACTGAGAAATTGTTCGTATATATGCATTCACCTTTACTATTTCTCTCAAAAATGATCGTGTTACTAAATACTCTGTGTATCCTTAAATTCTTTTTACAACACCGGTAAAGATTGTTTACACTCTTCTTCCAGCGTGTGTGCAGTTGAGTTCTGTTGACAACTTTAGTGATGTGTCGTTCATGAACGATTCGTTCTTTTTAAACTAATCTAAAATATGACTTGGGAACGAGTTGGCTCAAGAGAGCGATTTGTTCATTTTATGTTGACCATGCATGCTACATGCCACCGGTTCTGTACAGGATCTTCTGCATTCAGCCTATGGGGCTGTGAGTTGATGAACTAATGACTCGAACCTGAAGACTCAAGAGGTGAACTAATCAATTCTGTTTTCAGGACTGCATGCATTGCATATGGGGCGGTCACGGCCCAGATCAGACAGTGATGACAGAACTAACGACACTTTTCTGGTTTGGGTGAAACACACCCCATAATCACAGCCCAATGGAGCAGCAGACGACTCATATTCTGACTAGAATTGAGTATGACGACATCAAGCTAATCATCTGTGGGCTGTTTCTACAACTTGATTGGAGTCCACCAGTGGTAAATTCAGTTGATTGGACATGATTTAGAAAGGCACACTCCAGTCTATATAAGGTCCCACAGTTAACAGGGCATGTCAGAGCACAAACCAAGCCATGAAGGCCAAGAAATTATCCGTAGACCTCCGAGACAGGATTGTATTTAAGCACAGATCTGGGGAAGGGTACAGAAAAAAAAAAAATTCTGCAGCGTCGAAGGTCCCATTGAGCATATTGGCCTCCATCATCGATAAATGGAAGAAGTTTGGAACCACCAGGACTCTTCCTAGAGCTGGCCGCCTGGCCAAAGGCACCGCTCATCACCTGGCCAAAACCATCCCTACAGTGAAGCATGGTGGTGGCAGCATCATGCTGTGGGGATGTTTTTCAGCTGCAGGAGCTGGGAGACTAGTCAGGATCGAGGGAAAGATGAATGCAGTAATGTACAGAGACATCCTTGATGAAAACCTCTGGACCTCAGACTCGAGTGAAGGTTCATCTTCCAACAGGATAACCCCAAAATAACAAAGGAGTGGCTACGGGACAACTCTGTGAACTCTCAGCCAGAGCCAAGACTAGAACATCTCTGGAGAGATCTGAAAATGGCTGTGCACTGACACTCCCGATCTGATGGAGCTTGAGAGGTCCTGCAAAGAAGAATGGGAGGAACTGCACAAAAACAGTGTGCCAAGCTTGTAGCATCATACTCAAAAAGACTTGAGGCTGTAATTGGTGCCAAAGGTGCTTCAACAAAGTATCGAGCGAAGGCTGAGAATACTTGTGTCCATGTGATTATTTTTTAATTTTTATACATTTGCAAATATTTCAAACAAACCTTTCATGTTGTCATTATGGGCTATTGTTTGTAGAATTGAGGAAAATTCTTTGAATACTTTCCAGATGCACTGTATTTGAGCATTTATATTTCAGAGAAAGGATAATTACATGAAAATCTAAAATATTTAGCATCTACATAACTGTAATTTTATACAACATGTATTCTAAATCCTATCATTTCTCCTTTTTATGTTCATTTAACCAAGAGAAGGCATTAACTGCTGCATACCTTCCAGAAATTTAGAAACTGTAACACTACCACCACCTTGTGTTCACATTACGTTATTTAAGCAACAATCATTTCTTGAATCCATTTCTGAGGTCTTCCCTTAAACCGCTCTATTAAAATGTATATACATTTTGAGTTATTGTGAGTTGGCTGCAAAGCAAATACGTTTACAATGCTATGACAATTTTCTAATAAATTATATATATATACACATGCATGCATGTATTGATATACATAACTGATTAGTGAATAGGCTTCACATTATTTTACATTTTATAGTATTAGAATTAATTCATATTATGTTGGTCCCCCTTTTGCTGCCAAAACAGCCCTGACCCGTCGAGGCATGGACTCCACTAGACCCCTGACAGTGTGCTGTGGCATCTGGCACCAAGATGTTAGTAGCAGATCCTTTAAGTCCTGTAAGTTGTGAGGTGCGGCCTCCATGGATCAGACTTGCTTGTTCAGCACATCCCACAGATGCTCGACTGGATTGAGATCTGGGGAATTTGGAGGCCAAGTCAACACCTCAAACTCATTGTTGTGCTCCTCAAACCATTCCTGAACCATTTTTGCTTTGTGGCAGGGCGCATTATCCTGCTGGAAGAGACCACAGCCACCAGGGAATACCGTTTCCATGAAAGGGTGTACATGGTCTGCAACAATGCTTAGGTAGTTGGTACGTGTCAAAGTAACATCCACATGGATGGCAGGACCCAAGGTTTCCCAGCAGAACATTGCCCAAAGCATCACACTGCCTCCGCCGGCTTGCCTTCTTCCCATAGTGCATCCTGGTGCCATGTGTTCCCCAGGTAAGGGACGCACTCTGTATTCTGACACCTTTCTATCAGAACCAGCAATCTATCCTTCTATCAGACTTCAACGATTTGAGCTACAGTAGCTTGCCTGTTTGAGCGGACCTCACGGCCAGTCTTCACTCACCATGTGCAATAATGAACCTTGGCCGCCCATGACCCTGTCGCTGGTTCATCTAGCCATCACAATTTGGCCTTTGTCGCTCAAATCCTTGCGCTTACCCATTTTTCCCCGCTTTAACACATCAACTTTGAGGACAAAAATGTTCACTTGCTGCCTAATATATATAATATATAATTATGAAGAGATAATCAGTTATTCACTTCACCTGTCATAATGTTATGCCTGATCAGTGTACAAGAGCAATAATAATAAAAAATAAATGCTTTTTTTTTTACAGACATTTGACAAACAGAAATGGAATAAGGAGTCTGTGAACAGAGCGGGGGTCAATATCAAAAGTAGCAGTCATTAAGTGGGGTGTCCAACCAACTGCTTTAAGTCCTGCAGAGCATCTTCATGGACTGAGACCAATTTTCCAGTTCTTGCTGTGAGGTCAGTATATAGTTCGTAGTGCGAGCTAGGGGGAGCTTGGCTCTTTTTAAGACATGGGCTCCCCTGAAAACGTGATTTGTGAAATTTTGGGTGGGTCTCAAAAAATATTGACAATGTGTTATTTTGACATGCAATTTCAGTTGTGTGTAATGTGATCATTGTGGATTATTATGTGTAAAATTGCAAAAATACCATTAATTCATGCACAACGGAGATTTAAACCTAATTCACTGCAATAAAGATAACTACACATGCTATTCTTGCATCAAGGTGCATCAAGGTGTGGTGGGCTGCAGTGCAAATTCCACTCATGTTTAGTACATTCGTAGAAAACATATAAATGAATAACCACTTCCTGGATTTCTGGACGAGCAGCAAAGGAAGCTGACCCCAGGCCTCTGTGGTCGATTCTCTGTTAAGGTAAGGCATGTTATTCCCAATTATGTGTTGTGGCTGGGTTACTATAGGTCTGCATCACTATCGATGTCTTAAGCCTAGTTGAACGGAGGAATTATGGGATTCTTCTGTAGCCTGACAAGTAACTTTAACTGTTGTTCAGGTGAACTCAAAGACAGCCGGATGCTTTGTTTACAGACTATTTGTGGGTGGCTGTTTGCCCCATCAATTTGTGTCAAAGTATAAAAAGTATATCTTTTGAGGCACACGCAAGTGCAGTGTTCTCCTGGTGTTTTTCAGAGATAGCAGAAAGGTCTCTTTCCTGTCCTGAGTTAATGTAACTGTGACCTTAATTGTCTACTGCCTGTAAACTGTTAGTATCTTTAGGCGTATTCCACAGATGCATGTGCAAAAATAGTTTATGGTTCACTGAACGAGCATGATAAACAATTTAAACACTTTCCAATAAAGAGCTGTAAAGCTTCTTTGGGTTTTACAAAAGGACATTTTAGCTGTGCATGTAAAACAGATTCACATATTAGTCCTACCTTGTGGTTTTGGTTACGGAGGCCCCCTGAGCTGTTCAGGAAAATGACTTTCAGAGGCTGCAGTGACTGCGAGACGGCTGCCGTCACCTGGATTGGGCTGAGAACAGAAGAACAACCACCTGCATCGCGACCCACTGGACAGACCAGCGGAATGACTCTACAGTCCAGAGTCCACTGCAGAAGAGCTGAGTCCACAACAACTGAGGGACCACTGCTGATAGGTGACAGAGAGACGAAGTGTGTGTGAGAGAGTACTAAAAGGAGTCCATTATGACACCACAGCCCATTTACACAAAAGTATGATAACTACAATATAGACCTAGTTTAAAAAAAAAGAATAAAAATAAAAGAATAGCGTTAATAGAATCCACACCACATCTACAACAATAACGGCAATATTGATGGAATCCCTTTCAGAGCATTTCTTTTTTTTTCCTGCTGATGAACAAAAACATTGACATCCATTCAGCCAGTACAAGCACTTAAAGAGGAAGTGCACATTTATAATAAACGGAACGTTATTGTACCTTGGTGTGGATTTTAGTTATGTTATACTTAAAGTGGCTGCTAAACCTGCTCTCATCCTGAGGATCCCGCAGTTGTAAAAGGGCCTCTGAACTAAAGAAGGGCATCACATTGGCTGAGTTGTGCTGAAGTGCTTCTGTTAAAGCCTGGCAATGTTTCACCATCAGAGTCTTGGCAAGGGAGGAATTAACACCGGTTTTGGTGCGGTCCTCTTCTTGCATCTCAGGAGGCAACCCCATCACCACCACAAGCTTCATATCCATCCGCTGCAGGAAGGAGAGCCCAAAGGCCAGGCTCTGAACCATCTCCTGGCTATCAAACACTGATGTGTCAACCTGAGGACAATACAAAAATCAGCTTCAGATGTCCATTTGAAATGTCATGACCCCAAGGAACAACTGTGTGTATCAGCTGCCATCAAAATCGACAGGTTTAAAAAAAACAACGAATTGCAGCAAACATAACTTATTTAGACCATCAAGTCAGAAAGGAGGTCAGATATCAGCAGTGTATAGCAGCCTACCTAATTAGGTTCATTTTGTTTGAGCAGTGATCCTGAAACAGAAAAAGGCTTCAACTGTCGGCAGAGTCAACAAACCAACAGAAAGGATCTGTACACTCATGCACAATTTGAGCAGCAGCATAGATGACTATCAGCAGAGTCTTCACATAAAACGTTCACATTTGGATTCTGATTAAACCACGTTAAATATGCAACTTGAAATAATGAGACTATTTAAACTATTTATATGATTGTTTAATAATAATAATAAATAATATAGGCCTATGTAGCTATAAATATTTATTATATACTTGAAGTTTATACAATTATAATAAAATTACCTGCATTGAGATATTAGTATTATATGCATATAATACCAGAGTTATGGTCTTCTCATTGAATTAAGTTAATATTGAAGTACAGATAACTTAATATGCAAGTAGACTCACATTTTCCAACTTATTTATTGTTGCATTTATTTATTTTATTGCATAAAAATATGTAATCTAGTAATTCATCGTTCATTCTCACTCACCTGCAGGACCGCAAACGACGGAGATAAACCGGCCCGCTGAAAGTGTGTTAACCAGTACCGAGCCTCCCGTGGATCACCTCCAATTTGATTGAGAAAAGCCTTGACATCTCTGTAGATCAGCGTGCGGTTGGACCAGACGTTGAGCTCGCTCGGGGAGGCGTAGTTGGGGAGCTCCCGTTGGTTCCACGCCGGGGGTTTGCTTCCGTGTCCCGCCGCTGACCTCATGCGCTGGTTCATTGAGACTAGTCTCCGCTGATGATGAGCGCTCCCCTGTTGACTCAGGGCTGACGGTTTCGTCCAAAACTGGCCAGCCATGACCACGGCCCTACAGGCGGATGAACCGCTGTTGACTTTGGCCATGAGTGCAGAGGAATCAAATGGCTGAGCCCAGGGTGATTTGCAGAGGTGAATATGGTCCAGGCGCGGGGCAACGTGGCTGAATCAGCTGTCAGGAGCCCGTTTCCATGGAACTCCCGTGGTATGCAATAGAGCAGTGGTTTTCAAACCTGTCCTGGAGGCACCCCAGCCCTGCACATTTTGTGCTCTCTTATCAGACACACCCAGTTGAGTTCTTGCAGTCTCTAGTAACGAGCTGATGAGTTGAATCAGGTGTGAAATGAAGGAGACGCACAAAATGTGCAGGGCTGGGGTGCCTCCAGGACAGGTTTGAAAACCACTGTAATAGAGAACAAACTAAATTGTTACTGCTTTAACGACTGTAATTTAAAAGCAGTGCAACATATGCAACAACGCTAAAGTATAAATAGATTTTTTTTTATTATACTCTGTCTCATAATAAATCAAACCATACCATAGTTGAGAATCTTTGTACAAATCTTTTGTGCATATAGTTTGGTTCAGGTGGAAGCTGCCTGGAGCTATTGAAGACCTGAAAAGCCTGATTTACATTAAACGCCTATAATGCAGGCGCTAGCATGGAAAATACAAACTATAAACATTTTCTTCCAACATTATTCTCACATCTGTTTTACAGAGGATAAGTTATAGAAAAAAATAGCATGGAACCTAAAAATTTAGATATAATGAATGTATAACGAATATAAAAAGTTAATCTAAAAAATAACTGTTCTGATAGAGTCTTGTTTTCATTTTCCTGGTCCTGGTGTCCTCTACATAGGATATATAATTTAATTTTTTTATTTCGCCATTTGTTTTGTATAATTCAAACTATATTAAAATAACAAAACTTTGTTTTCTATGGGTCTCAAGTTTCTGTTTCCCTGAAGAAAGGAACAGCCAGTCTCGGTTTGGCAAGACCAAAGAAATGATTGTGGACTTCAGGAAGAGACAGCAACGGACATACTCCCCCCTCATGATCAGCGGGTCACCAGTAGAGAGAGTGAGCAGCTTCAAGTACCTGGGTGTAAACATCTCCGAGGACCTGACCTGGACTGCTCACATTCAGACACAGGTGAAAAAAGCCAGGCAAAGACTGTACCACCTGCGCCAGCTGAGGAAATTCAGGGTTTCACCAGCTATCCTGAAAACGTTCTATTTAGGGGCGATAGAAAGTGTATTAACTCAGTGCATCACAGCGTGGTATGGGAACAGCACCAGTCATGACTGCAAAGCCCTGCAAAGAGTCGTGCGCTTATCCGAGCGCATCTCAGGGTCAGCTCTCCCGTCTCTGCAGGACGTCTACACCAAACGCTGCAAAGGTAGAGCTACTAAGATCATCAAGGACTCTAATCACCCTGCAAACCCTCATTTCACGCTGCTGCCATCTGGTAAGCGCTTCCGTAGCCTGATGGCCAAAACTGAGAGACTCAGGAGGAGCTTCTTCCCCCAGGCCATCAGACTCCTGAACTCAGTCACTTAACATCACGTGACTTCACTTCAGAATAAACATCGACATACTGACATCGCACTGCACTTTCTGTTCTCGTTGTTACTGTGTAACAACCTGTTATAAACCTGTTTGCACATTATACTCTTTGTACATTTGTTAACCACATATTTAGAAGTCTACAGTTTACTCAGTTTATTTCACTTATTCCACTTTATTTTTATTCTACTTGATTTATTTATAATTCTACAGCGATATATATATATGTATATATAAAATGTGTGTGTGTGTGTGTGTGTGTGTGTGTGTGTGTGTGTGTGTGTGTGTGTGTGTGTGTGTGTGCACACACATATATATACACTCACCTAAAGGATTATTAGGAACACCTGTTCAATTTCTCAATGCAATTATCTAATCAACCAATCACATGGCAGTTGCTTCAATGCATTTAGGGGTGTGGTCCTGGTCAAGACAATCTCCTGAACTCCAAACTGAATGTCAGAAGGGGAAAGAAAGGTGATTTAAGCAATTTTGAGCGTGGCATGGCTGTTGGTGCCAGACGGGCCGGTCTGAGTATTTCACAATCTGCTCAGTTACTGGGATTTTCACGCACAACCATTTCTAGGGTTTACAAAGAATGGTGTGAAAAGGGAAAAACATCCAGTATGCGGCAGTCCTGTGGGCAAAAATGCCTTGTTGATGCTAGAGGTCAGAGGAGAATGGGCCGACTGATTAAAGCTGATAGAAGAGCAACTTTGACTGAAATAACCACTCGTTACAACCGAGGTATGCAGCAAAGCATTTGTGAAGCCACAACACGCACAACCTTGAGGCGGATGGGCTACAACAGCAGAAGACCCCACCGGGTACCACTCATCTCCACTACAATTAGGAAAAAGAGGCTACAATTTGCACAAGCTCACCAAAATTGGACAGTTGAAGACTGGAAAAATGTTGCCTGGTCTGATGAGTCTCGATTTCTGTTGAGACATTCAGATGGTAGAGTCAGAATTTGGTGTAAACAGAATGAGAGCATGGATCCATCACGCCTTGTTACCACTGTGCAGGCAGGTGGTGGTGGTGTAATGGTGTGGGGGATGTTTTCTTGGCACACTTTAGGCCCCTTAGTGCCAATTGGGCATCGTTTAAAATGCCACGGCCTACCCGAGCATGGTTTCTGACCATGTCCATCCCTTTATGATCACCATGTACCCATTCTCTGATGGCTACTTCCAGCAGGATAATGCACCATGTCACAAAGCTCGAATCATTTCAAATTGGTTTCTTGAACATGACAATGAGTTCACTGTACTAAAATGGCCCCCACAGTCACCAGATCTCAACCCAATAGAGCATCTTTGGGATGTGGTGGAACGGGAGCTTCGTGCCCTGGATGTGCATCCCACAAATCTCCATCAACTGCAAGATGCTATCCTATCAATATGGGCCAACATTTCTAAAGAATGCTTTCAGCACCTTGTTGAATCAATGCCACGTAGAATTAAGGCAGTTCTGAAGGCGAAAGGGGGTCAAAAACAGTATTAGTATGGTGTTCCTAATAATCCTTTAGGTGAGTGTATATATATATACACACACACACACACACACACACACACACATATATATATATATACATACATACATACACGCACACATATACACATACTATTCTATTCTAAATTTCCCCCTTGTGTTTTTAACTGTGAATTTGCACGGTCCATGGAGCAGACCTGTTTACATTTCACTGCCGGTTGTATATTCTGTATATAACTGTGTATGTGACAAATAAAACTCTTGAATCTTGTTAGTCTGTGAGCAGTGTAATCTGATGATGCTGCTGTCAGTGAGAGCTCCATATGGCGCCAAACACTCACTGACCTGGATTTCGTCACTTTCTCGGTCCACACAAATCTGTTTAAACTCCAGTGGTTTAAAACCCAGCCTGTGCCACAGCAATGCAGGAGAAAATTTATATTTTGTACTTTTTTGTTTTAAAACCGATCGATATAATAACCTAGAGCGCTTCCCTGTGTGCAATGATATTAAATCTGTATCATGATTTGAAAATTCAGTAAGGGTGCTTGAGGAATCATGTGCATTAATTGATGCGTAATCCTTTAACAGCAGATGCAGAGATTTAAGCTTTGAGGCTTTACAGCCAACCAGAAGGAAATTAAAAGTCTGTTTTGAGCATACAAGGACACATGATGGCTGTGTCTGAAAATTTTAAAATGTTGCCTTCAGTGGATGCATTCCAAGGTAGAAAGGCATCAAGGCACGTCCGAATCCAATGTTAGCTTTACTTGCTGTGTCCTGAGATACTGTAGCTTCATCTGATCGATTTAAGGCAGCATAGATGCATCCTCCTTTGCCTGTGATATCCCACAATCCTGTGACAGTTAAGCTAAACTAAAAATGGCGTCTGAAAGTTGTGGTTGGTGGTAAATGTACGTTTTTGACCAACGTTTTCCACTTTTGATGTAATTTCTAGTGAGAAATTACTATTGTAGTAATTCAATACTTGATTAGTTATCACCAAAGCTCTCTGTTTACTTTTTAACCGTTACGCTGCCACAGAAGCCTGTCTGAAATCAGTTTTGTGAGGGACCTTCATACACAAACGCTGGCTCTAAAGTCATCGCCTGATGATAAGACAGCGAGACAAGTCACTGCCTAAGTTTTCGGATGCAGATGAGTTGTGTCAGAAGGGGCTAAGAAATACAATTTAAAATGTTTTAATGTAGGCCATTTTGTTTTTATTATACAAAGGAACATAATTGTTGACATATCCTATTGAAACAGTATAAAACATCAACGGAAAGACATTTGTTATTGTTAAGACCGAGAGAAAGGAGAGAAAGAACAAATCAAATGGAAAAACCTGATTGCAGGAGGCAAAACTGCGACTAAAGAACTTCTAAAATACAGTAATAAAAATAAAAAAAAAACCTTGCTATTTTATGTCAATGTAATGATACGAGTTGAAGATAGCTTTTGACAAGAGTTTGCAAGTGGCAAAGACAGGGTGCCTGTAAGAGGCTACTGTTCCGTAATATAATTCATAACACATCTACAACTAATCGGTTATCTAGCACGGATTCTAATCTGAAAACTTTATCAGATTCAAGATACCAATACGTTTGTTCAAGATTTGCATCATAAGAGTCTCAATTTCCATCACCACATTAACTCTACTGTGATGGTATCAGTCCAGTTTCTCGCTTTAATCAGTGTATTTGCTCGGCAAAAGGAGGACCAATGTGTCTTATTTTGAAGGTTTAAAAGAGAAGAAACGTGTCCTAACCTTCTGTATAAAACACCTTACTGCTCTTGCGATTCCCCCTCACTCTGTTCCCAATATTTTCTCTTGCGTTTTCTCTCCGCCATGACCAAGGCACCAAAGACAGTCACAATCACAGTAGCAGTGATGACTAACACAGTAACGGTCTCAGCCACACACAACTGGCTGTCCACCCAAGCCAAAGAGGCTCCGGCAAGCTGCCAGGGCTCCTGACAAGTCACGTTGTGATAGTCGTCCACAAGGAGGTGCCGCACACTAAGCAGCTTGCTGAAGACACGGTGCAGGTCGCAGTCACAGTTCCATGGGTTCCCGGCCAACTGCAGGTGCGTAGCAGCCGTGTGCAAGCTCAGGAAAGTCTTAAAGTTCAGGTGTTCCAGGTGATTCCCCTCCAAGCCCAACAGAGAAAGACTGTGTAATGGTGCTAGTGCATTTACCTCAATCCGAGAGATGTTGTTGTTCCCCAGGAGCAGAACTTCCAGTCCGGGCAGCATGGTGAGGGATCCGTCTCGCACAACACCCAGGCAGTTCCCTTGGAGGTAAAGGTGGCGCAGGCGGGACAGGCCACGGAATGCGCCAGGTTCAACAGATTGGATACGATTGTGACTGAGGTCCAGCTTCTCAAGGCTCTCCAGATGTTCTAAGCCTGGAGGTTTCAGTAGCACCAGTGCATTGTGGTCCAGTCGCAACTCACGCAGGGAAGACAGGCTTTCTGAGAAATTAGGAGGGATCTTAGTGAGGTTGTTACGACTCATGTCCAGTTTCTCCAGAAAGGACAGAGAGAAAAAAGCCTGTGGGAAACAGACATTTGGGTAAATGTATACGGTCACTGCCAAAACCAAGCAAAAAGAGGTTTTTCGAAGCAATGCCATTTAAGAACCATTTGGGCTTCACCAAAGAACCATTGTTTTCTTATTGTATAGAACAATGTAATAATCTATGGAACCATTTTCCAGTAAATAAAAGGTTCTTTATTGGCATTAATGGTTCCATGAAGAACATTTAACATCCATGGAACCTTTCAATTCCACAAGTTTCTTTATAGGGGAAAAAGTTTTCAGATTGCTAAAATGTTCTTCACACAATGGAGAAAAAAATAATTAAAAAAAATGGTTCTTTTAAGAACCGTTCTCTGAAAGATTCTTTGTGGAACCAAAAATGGTGGTCACTGGTCGACCATTTGGAACCTTTATTTTTAATAATGCAAAAAAAACCTATAGTGCAATGGAAAGATTCCATGAATGAGAAGGTTCTTCGTGAAATATCAATGCCAATAAAGAACTTTTTGGTATGCATGTATGTATGTATATGTATATATATATACACATACATACCAAAAAGTATGTATATATATATATATATATATATATATGGATTGAATAAATGGTCTCACCTGCGCATGCAGAACCTGGATGCTGCTGTCCGAGAGCACTAGAATACGCAAAGACCAAAGGCCAGCGAAAGCTCGACTCCGGATCTCCGTGAGCTTGTTTCCTCCCAGGTCTAGGAGCCAGGTGCCGTGGGGAAGTCCGTGTGGGATATCCTCAATACCCCTGGCATGGCAATCCACCAGGTCTGAGTGTTCATAGCACTGGCAGAGGTGACTACAAAGTCTTGAGCTCCTCGACAGAGACAGAAAGAGTAAAAGCATCGCGACCGACGGTAACATGATGTGACGACCGATTCAAGAGAGCCAACTGGAGCTCTACCAAACGTGATTTCTTTTTTTTTCTGACCAGGACTTCGATTAACGGATCCTCAGCTTTCTACGGAACAGAAACGAGATGTAAACGCAGTTTCCATAAATGTTTTTGTGTTGAAATAGCAAAACAGACTTTTCTCAGAATATTCGCAGTCTGCAGTGCAGCTGAAATGTCTGTCAGAAACAGTTAATCGCCTTAAAACCATATGCGACTCAATTTATTTCCCCCCCACACGGTCTCACACGCAATAAACGCATACATGAAATCTGTACCACTAGTAGTAGCCTACAAAAAAAAAGAAAAACAAAAAAAACATGAAAGTTATTGTTATATTGTTTTATTCCTTTCCTCCACTAAATATACGGGAAAACGTGGTTCTCGTCTATGACAGCGTTCTTTCTGGCTCCACAACAAGACAAGCAGCGCACTAGTGATGAGAAGACTCATTTCAGCGAATCGATTCTTTCGAACGAGTCGTTTCAAAGAACCGGTTAAAAACAATAAGCGATTACTTTTTACGTTATGACCTAATCACGTAAACACAAAGCTCTAAAACGTTCCAATATAGTTGTGTATATACGTTGCTCATTGCAATTGCGATGCTTATTTTGCGCCGGTTCAGTTGCAGCCATGGTTCAGCTCAAAAGTTGACTAATTTAGAACATATAAATATAACTTGCATTAAACCGTATTAAAATTCATTAACATCAGTGTGCTTAAACTTTTGCTTGGTTTAATGGTAGGCTATTAAAATCCTATGCTTACATGTCTATATAAACTGCATTAAGATGACACTTTAGGTAAAAAGCGTCTGCCAAATAAACAAATGTTCTTAGATAAATCGTACCCAACATTTCCAGATGTTAGGTATATGTAACATTTAACGATATGCATGTAACAATCCATTTCAAACGATTTACCGAAATGATTCGACTCATAGGAACAATCTGTGCACTCAGACGGGAGGGCAGCTGTCACATTTGGTCATAATCCAATGATTTAAACCACAGCTATCCTGGTATAACGTAGCCTGCGTTGGATTTTTTTATTCATGTAAATTAACTATGTACAATTCTTATAGTGTCCAATGTGATTTAATTACGCACAATAATCTCAGCCAAATTCCTGATGTTTAAATTTAGAAATATGTCGTCAGTGCCAGCCGAGAGATGTATTATATAACACAGAATTACTGCCGTATATCCCCAGAACAAATGGACTTTTAAAGACGCAAGCGGATTAAACAAAGGTTTCAGTTCTCTCATCGTCAAGCGCAGCCGCCTCATATTCCGACTTAGAGACAGTGCAAACCATCATTTACCCACCCACGTTATTAAATACCCATAGGCCATAGTCTCTAGGCTACTACCCGCTTTTCTTTCTTTTTTTGACGTGGTACACAAGTTATGCATGAATGAAAGCCTCCATCAGTCACCATTTATTTTGGGTTATGACCAAAAATATAGTACAAATTCAAAAAAGCGGGAAAAAATAAAATAAATAACGCCCATGAATATGGACTGAGCCGTACAATAACTTTTCTAGAGCTGCTGTACAGCCAAAATCTCTACTCTGGTAATTTCCTATTACCACTGTAAAGCTGCTTTGAAACAATCTGTATTGTAAAAAGCACTATATAAATGAAGGTGACTTGACTAGATGTCAGGGCTGTGTTTGGACTGCTATTAGAGGTCTTTCAAACGCAAAATTGCTTGCTGGGAAGCTCACTGCTGGGGTTATGCCTACATGCCAACCTCCACCGCAAACTAAAGTGACCCAACACGATGTACGACAGGGGTCAGGGGCAGAAATAAGAGATCATGTGCGATTAAATAATGCATACGTTTGAACATGAATAATGGAAAAACCTTCAACATCAATGATTCATTCCAGTCAACTGCATGTCTTGTCTGTAAATATTCATTCAAACTCATTAAACAATGGCAAGGGATCCCCTTTGATTCCCAGAAAAAAAACGAGTCACCGACTTACTCTGTCCCACCAAAGAAGAATACTATTGAAGATCAGTGTTGGGTAAGTTACTCTAAAAAGTACATTTGTACTAGTTACTAATTACATCTTCAATAGTGTAATTGGATTATTGTACAAATTACTCTCCAAAAGTATTACTTAATACTTTCTAAATCCTATAGTCCAACCACGAATAGTTAAGTGATTCAAGGATAGACTTGAAACAGCTCTTAATTCAAATAAATATAAAACTGCATAAATTATTCTTATTAACCGACCAAAGCATTACAAATGTGCGAAGGAAAAAACAAGCATTTTAATGACTAAATTCTGATGTTAATTCCACTATTGTATTAATTGTTCTACAATCTATAGTTACTTCTGATGTAATTGAACTAAATACTAATTAAATTTACAGGAAAAAATAAGCGTAATCCCTTTACCTTCTCAAGGGAAAAGTAATTACAGTAACTAATTACTTTGTATCTTCAACAGTGTTTGGTGTAACTAGTTACTGTTGCAGACAACCAGTTGACTCAGACCATTATTATAGGCTGTATACAATTATATAAAAATAGTAATTGCTTAAATTGCTCCATCAGCAGTAAAAAAAAAAAAAAAAAAAAGAAGCTTTTTACCAAATAAAAATGAACACTTGAACCAAATTGTACGCTAATATGAATACAATAAAAGAGGGATAAAACAAGACAAGTGAGATTTCTCTTTTTTTATTTCTTCATAACTATTTAAAAATAAAAATACTGCGAAAGAAACCTATAGGCGAACAGCATCCTCGTTAACACAGCGATATAAACTGGTATGCAACACGAATGCCTGTCACAGCTTGGCGCCACTGCTTGAGCCTCCATCAGGCTACAAGTTTCACGAGGCTGGGACGGGGAGGATTTCGGCTTTGAGCCAAGTGTCACCCATACCCCCCCCCGTCCCAGTCTCTGAACATGGCATGGTATAACTTTAACATTTCCTTTTCCCAAAAAGGTGATTACAAATATTCCCGTTCAGAAAGAGATCGGTCCTGTCGCGAGAGATGAGTAAGATATGAGCCGTCTTACGCTGACACATATCTAAAGAAAAATGACCATTGTTGGAATAACGAAGGAATGCAAGAAGTCAAAAAGAGGTGCGAGTCTCTCATTGGTCACTGCATGTACCCTTCCAGTTTGGATGTGTTTGGAAAGAATAAAAATAATAATAACAATACAAACAAACATTGCATCATAGAAAATGGTCCCACTATGGAAGAGATGGCAAGTACAGGACCAACATGGAAGAAAATGACGACAAAACATACCGCCAAGTACTTGTACCACGTTCTACAAGTAAACTGAAAGGATGCTTACAGCACTCACGAGTGTTACTCCTTCGTCTATCACTTAAAAAGTGACATAAGTAATAAAAAAAAAAGGAGTTTTATATAAAAACAATGCTTCAGAAAATGAGATGTTGGGTAGATGCTAAGTGCAATTCAATTTTCCATACTGCGCCTTCAGCCCTCAATCAACCTAAACCTACAAAAAGAAACCCTGCATGTGGTGCTAAAGAAATCAATCAATAGTTTTCCCATCTGAGGGGCTTTATAACTTAGGAAAAAACTTTTTGTTACACCCACACCCACTTTGTGCCACATTTTGTAGTGGAAGAAAGGAAGATCATGGATTTGAACAGAACATTTGATTTTTTTTGTTGGTGGCTAACACAGGAGATGAAAACGTGGGTAATTTGATGACGGGAAGGGGGAAAAGGGTAGGTTTGGTGGGTAAGTGATGTTGGAAAGGACGTTTTCTTTATGAAATGATATTCTAAGACAGCACTCTATTTTTGCCCTCTTTTGTCAGTGGAAGCATTTTTTCTCTTCAGATGTGTAGGACCGTCATCCCTGCTCAAAACGCTGAGTATCAGCTATCTCAACCTTTGTCTGGCAATTGGTTTAAAAGAAAAAAAAAGAAAAGAAAAGAAAAAAAAAACATCAGAAAATATTAATTTAAAACAAACAACACTTCCTTTGTCAGCATATTGTTTCCTCTGTCTGAGCCTGGGCTCATGATGATAAAGCAGAGTCCTTCTGTGTTTGTTGAGCTTGCTGTGAATGCGGCACTGATTTTTGACTCTCCACATCCCGAAAATGTTTCTCGACCTGTGGACGGAGTACAAAGGTTAGAACAGTAAAACACCTCACACGAATATAGTTATGTTATTATATCACCAGGATATTAATAGTAATTGTTTCAGCCATCTGAAATTTACATTTAATTGGAGTTAAAGCTTGTACGTCGTATGTCTGTACTATAAATTCTATGAAATCTAAAAGCAGACTAATTTTTAAACTTTTTAAAGCGGACTCATTAAAACAACTTTTCAATGCAGTTTTTTCTGTCCTGTGCAGACTTATTTCTAAAAGAAAATTAGCAAAAACCTTGCCAATAGGCTTTCATTTCAAATTATATCTATGAACCAACAATTTGCTGCTTGTCCAAGCAAGTAAAATAACCATTTTATTTGCATTAAAAGATTTAAAAAAAAAAAAGTATATCATAAATGCATACTTTTTAATGAGAAAAGCAATACCTTTAAATGTTAATGTAATATAATAAAATTGAGTACACCATCTAGACGACTTAGACTCAAATGTAACTGACATGGACAAAAGCTCACTAAAGACCTTTTTTAAAAGCTTCCGTCAACATAACCAACGTGACAACCTGCTTGCACAGAGAGCGGGCTGGGGACTATTTTCAGATGCTGTGTAATATCATTGCGCCGCTGCACCCATGGTACAGCAGCAAAGTTCCCTGACTATTACGCAGGAATGGGAGTATAGTCCCTAGCCATATCGGTCTTAGTACATGATGTAACTATACACAATCACAACATGGGAATAGGAAAAAGCTGGCGTTATTTTGTCACTTATTGAGCAGTAGGCTAGCTGGAGCCAGAAAGTCGGCATGTTCCTTTAAAACTGCAGTGAACCAAAGACAAAAACACGGTTTGAAATCCCCCTCGTTCTCTACGTCAGGAAAAATCAGTTACTTTTAGCAATATAGTGGTGAATTATGTGCATGATGTATATTACAATGTTATGATGAGCTATATGCCTTTCTCCACTGGCGTTCTGAGTTGTTCAAAGTGTTTCTAAGGATGATGATTTTCAGAAGGCATCTCTCTGACTCCGAGATGGTGAACAGGAACATGGTTTGTGTAACATTAGCAACACATTATTAGCTGTTTGATAATGTAGTCATGCAAAAGGCTAATCATATTAATTACTGTTATGTGTCCGTAAAACGCATTACCATTCTGATACATCGACTTGTAGACGAGCCTGTATAATTCACTTTTCCACTTCTTCTATATCAGTTTCTGGTTCAAACATATATGGCTGAATTAAACCAGTATTTCAACATGCCATTGTGTAGCTTTTACTACAGTAAAGTTGACCAAGTGGATCAGGAAGTCCGAGCTTGTGTGACTGAGTGGAGTAATTAGCATAATTATGGTTTTGCATATAGAAGGGTGTAGCTATTTTAAAACTTTTTTTCGCCTTTTTTTAATGACAGGACAGTTAGTTGACAGGTAGTGAAGTTTGAGTGAGAGAGTGAGAGGATCGGGGAAAGGTCCACACACTATGTCGGCGTGCTGCCCACAAGGCTATTGCCGCCGAATATAGCCATTTTAAGCATGTAGTAGTCATTTTCACAGGAGAAGAAAAAAAAAAAAACATTTTTGATTATCAAAGGCGAGTATTGAGGGATAAAAGTATTGACTGCAGGGGAACTCTTGAGAGAAGTCTCAAGCTCATCAAGGGTGCATTTATTTGATTACAAATATAGTAAAAACAGTAATACTGTGAAATATTAATATGGTTTAAAATAACAATTGTGTATTTGAATACAGTCTAAAATGCAATTAATTTTTGTGATGGTAAAGCTGTATTTTCAGCATCATTACTCCAGTCTTCAGTGCCACATGATCCTTCAGAAATCATTCTGATATGATGATTTGATGCTCGAGAAACATTTATTATTATTGGTGTTGAAAACAGTTGTGCTGCTTAATATCCATATGGAAACCATAATATTTTATTTGACGTTTTCAGGATTCTTTGACAAGAAATCAATTGAATGTGTTCTGGATGAATTAAAGTATTCCTTTCTTTTAAAAAACACAATACAAATCTTCCTGACCCTAAACTTTTAAAGACTAGGTGTACAGTGCAGTGCAACGTTGAGACGACTTACTATTTTCCGCACGTGGCTTAAAGCGCTGCCCTCTTTGCCTTTACAGTTGTCCACTTGGTATGGCGGACTGATGACCACATCATCCATCACAAGGATGTTTTTCTCCTGCCACTTGCAGTCTTTGATGCTGCGGATGAAGACAAGGAGGAAGAGAGTGAACGATTCATTCTGTTTGAGGCACGGTTGCTTGATATAAATCATATCTCCTAATTTATCCACAATACTGAGGATCGTTCACCATAACAAACAGAGCTCTAAAGCAGAACATATTACATCTTCAACAGTGTAATTACATTACTGTACTAAATACTCATGCTAAAAAGTATTGAATTACTTATTACTCTCCAAATCCCATATCAACCTCGGCCAGTTGAACAATACAAGGACAGACATGAGGCTTTTTTTATTCTTTAAAATAATATAAAATTGCATAAATTATCCTTGAACTGATGGCTAGATTAAAAACATACATTTTAACATTAGACGCTAAATCCACTAGTGCTTTACAGTCTATAAAGTATTCAATGCAATTACATCGGAAGTAACGGAGTAACAGAAAAATGAAGAGTAATTTTACCCTTTACTTTTTCAAGAAAATTAATTAAATTGATTTGCCAAGAACGTGAACATATCAATTCGAGTCCCACTTACGTTTTATGAATGGTCTGGAACAGCTGTTGACCCTCTACAGAGACACCAGCACTAATTGCATAAGCTTGCGACAACTTATCTTCCTTTTCCGCCCGTGCTCTATTCACAAGCTAAAAACCGTAACGGCAAAATAAAAAGAAGAGACATGAAATATTAAGTTATTATTAACATCTTTCTGAATCATAGATTATTAGATAGCAGAAGAAAACAGGACATAATTTGGACTCACCTTGCTAAAATTGAGCGATGCTAAAGGGGGAGGAGTTTCAGCACGGTCACTGATGATGTCCACTTCGGACACGTAGGCCAAGTTAACAAGCGCCACATCGCTGAGGTTGGGATTACCGCTGGACGGGGCACATTCTGATAACACTAGTCAAGGTAGTAAGTTGTATTTATTAAAGCAATGCATGAGATAGAAGCCTCCTAGATCATGACTCAATGCTGTAAGCCCTACTTTGCGTTTTTCTCCACTCTAGTTTCATGCTTAGCCTCTCATGTTAACAATCAGGATAAAATTACATGAATGTCTGTCACTTAGGAGATGAGTCATGGTGGAGGACGCTTAGCATGACAGAATGCAATCAGATATGAGCCGCATTCAACTGAGGAGCGAGCGAGGACGGGACAACCTGTCACAGCAATCGCAAACCACGTCCATTCAACGATCCAATCAAGTCCTGCCCTACATTTTTTCTCGTTCGAGAAGGGAAGAAATTTCATGCCGACTTTAAAAAGGTATTCATATATTTTTTCAAAAGGTTTAAACATTAAATGAACACCATCTTCAAGCCTTCATAGGCAAATCAGTTCTAGAAAGCATGCAAACATGATTTCAGATGTGTTATGTAAAAAAAAAAAAAAATAATAATAATAATAATACTTAAAACAGGAAGAAAACCAAAGCAGCAAGCTAGTGATGTCAGCAAATTAGACATTACATAAGCTGTTGATTTTGGTTTCATGGTGACTTTAAATAATCAAATTATTGTGCTTCATTTAAATAACCTTGAATGCAATTTGTCTTACTATGCATTCAAACCAAGGAACAAACTGAGCTTCTTTTGGTGATGGTTATTCACGATCATTCATTGGGAAAACTAATGCAACAGCTCTTAAAACATCTCAAGAGGTCTGACAACAAAATCAGTTATGTTGCGTTTCAGAAACCTCCCTATTTAGTACAGGTTGTTAAAGGCTTCTCAAACAAAAGTATTTTATTTTTTAACATATAGTGGCTTATGAACAGGAATGGCAGCACATCAGGAGATTAGCAAGCAAATCACTGGGAACTCTGCATTGATAAAACCAATAACTGCACTGATACAAATAGGGCATGGTGTATTGGTAAAATTATATAGTTTGTGTAAAAACGCAGTGAAAGGCTTCACATCGATGTACACACCACAGTTTTTGCATGTTAGGGTGCGCATTATGTGTCAGGCAGAGAAACTGGGATGTTAGCGTTCAGGCTAGCTGACGCCCCCTAAGCACGCATGCGCAGATCGTTGTATGGCAGAGCAGCAATGCTGTAGTTGACAGCCTGTCCACCCTCATTCACTTCCATTACGGCTTAGGGGCTGCAGTTCAGAAATACTGCAAATAAACGCGCTACAACCCTTCCGTTTAAGTCAGAAGCAAAGTTTTCTTAGTAGAATTTATATGTTTTTCCAGTCGTTTTGGGATTACCGTAAAATGAGAATAATTCGCTAATGAATCATTCAGACCGATTTATGAACCCGTTCGACTGAATGAAAAGAATGCGTGAATCGGTCTTTTATGAACAACTCTTTTGTGAACGAATCGTTTTAGTTCACCTAATATGAACCGACTCGATTTTCTTTCTCTAAAATCTGAGGGTTGCCAACAAAATCAGTAAAATAAGGGAGATTATACAATTATTTATAATACATGCGCCATTTTATATTCACGGTGGGGGAAGAATTAAGTAATGTGCAAACATAACCATACATTAATATTTCACCAAAAGGACAATAGCAAAAATGTTTTACCACATAATTCTGAGCTGTTTTGTCACCCAGAATTTTTCAAATTTGAGAAATTAATGTATTAACAAAACACATTGACTTGCCGCCACCAGCTGGCGTAATGATGCAACCTGCAGAAAGGAAAAGTGAACCGATTCAAAAGATTCGACTCACTGGAGTGAATCAAAACCGCCACAACTAAAAGATTGGTCAAATCAGACATCATACACGGCTTTGCGAGCGTTTCTAACTCCACAAGCACTACAGAAATGAGATAAATCTACCAATAACTGACAACTAGACAATTATATACTCAATATGGCATTCGCTACATTAAAGCGTACTTTTCAAGGTGGTCTATGAACAGGGTACCCAGTACAGTTATTATTCGTCGTCTGAAACACCATAGTGCTTAAAAACAAAGAGAGCAAAATAGCATGATGTGCGCGTTCAAATGTGTGTTTGCTACCGAGAGCATGCATTACACCCGCACGCTACGACCTAAAGAGCACGAGCGTAAAATCTAATAACCAATCGGAGATTCAAATGCGCACCAGCTGACTCAGCGTGCCCGAAACACGGAAGCGAACGCCGAGTGGACTGACTTCACCGTGGTGAAAATACCTTTGGCATACCCGCAGACCAGGCCTCTTGCAGTTGTGGATCCCGACGATTCAATGACAAGCTGAGCCGATAAAAGGATACTCAAAGTCAGCATCTTGGACGGGTAGTCAAAAGCGACGACCTCTCCTTGCAAGCGCTGCCCCAGGCAGGTGAGGCAGGAGACATGGCTCCCGACGCTAAAATACTCCCCTGGTCCAGGAGCCGCCATCTTCTCCGCCAGGAAACGGGAGCAGTCGCCTCGCTCACGTAAACACGCGCAGCCGCGTCAGCATGGGTGGGAGCGCGAGTGGGCGTTCCGCGAGAATGAATGAAGTGACGCGAAACCGGGCGCTGCAAATGAAGCCACGCCCACTCTACTATGGAGTAGTAGATCATGAATATCTCACTACAGTGCGCTACACGCCCTCATTCTTACTCATCTTCCTGGTTTATACACACAATTATTTTGAAGTTATAGAGTTGTTACCTTCTGTGACCTAAATCAGAGGTTTTCAAACTTGATGCCCCAGAGCCCCAAATATGATGACCCGCTTTAGAGTGACCCTCTCAGGCAGTTACATATTTTCAAGAATAAAGACCCTTTTATACAGTGAAAAACAAACATGTTATAAATGTATAAAATATTATTTTACATTACATTGATTGTATCCGTTTTCTACACAGAAAGTGCTTTTAAATGTATAAACTATAAAATTTAGCAAACATTTAGTTTGTGAAAGAAAAACCGTAATGTCAAATACTGTGTATGTATGTATATATATAGCATTACATTACAAATACTCATCAAATACACAATATTTATATTTTTAGTATGCTAATTTTTTATATTTTGTCTATAGAACAAAAAAATTATTGACATTATTAGACATTTTATGCTATAAAAACCCAAATGCATTACATTATTCATTAGAATATGAAATAAACAAAATATTAAAATAATTGTATATAAATATATTAAATTAAAAAATACTACTAATAATACCTTATTGATAATTATTAGTGATTTAATTATTTTAAAGAACCTTTTAATATACACATTTTTTCCCACTAAAAGAAAACACCTATACGATAAAAAAAAGCGCTTCATTACATGATTTCTGGGCTAAACTTGCACCTCATACAATATTTATGTTTTAATATGCACATTTGTGTGTGATATTTTGTCTACAGTAGAAAAAAATACCAATAAAAACATTTCATTGCAAATATTCATCAAATGCATTAGAATGTGAAATAAGAATATTAACAAAATATAAAAATAATTTTATATAAATATATTGTAATTTAAAAAAATGCAAATAATAATAGTAATAATAACTTATTGATAATTATCAGGGATTTAATTATTTTAAAGAAACTTTTAATATGACAAAATATGAAATGTATGAATAAAGACAAGCTGAATAAGAAAAACAAACTAAATGTCTTGTACAGTGTCTGTATCTCCACTGGCCCAAAGGTTTCCCTCTATATGCGGAGCAGTTCATTGTCATTTAAAGAAATGACAAAAAAACCCAAACCCAAACAGCAAGATTCAAAGGGACAGCAATTTTTAATGATTAATAGTCACAGTAATAGATTGCTCAAATAGCGTGTATTGCACATGTGTACACATATATGCACCCTATATACACGTGTGTAGCAGTTAGTATACACACCTTTGTATTGTCGCAACATGAAAGCATTGAAAGAACACAATAAATCAGGGAATGTGCTTTGATAATTCAGACAACTTCTGCATATCAATATGACCAGAAGATAGACAGAAAAGAGAGGAGATAGGAGAGAGAGAAGAGAGAGAGAAAAGATCTTAAAAATGTAAGGTTTAAAGATCTCACAAATTGAAACACCCAATCACAACAAGTGATGTAGAACAGCAGAGAAATGAAGGGACAGTGAAGGAGACACAACCTCTCTTTCAAAAAAAGTCAAAAAATATACAAGCACTCTTTGAACCTCGACGATCATAGGTCACTACATATACACAACATATGAATTATCAATAAATATACATATTTACCCAATAGCAAAATATGTGGCAGAGACAGTAAAGCTATCTTCCATGGCGAATGTCGATGTCTTTTACACATACAGAGGTTTCCCCGTGTCCATCGTAAGGCCCCGTTCACGCCGCTGACGTTGTTTTCTTTGTGTAAAGATCATTGCGCAAACGTCCATCAAAAAAAGCCTCGTTCAGGAAAGCCAAGCGTCACACTGTATTAACTCTGATCGATTATTTCCCCTTTCTATGTATTGCTCAATCCAACACACCTAAGGAGAAGGTTTCGGTCTCAAAAAGGGACCAACACGTCAGCTGATTCATCCCTAAAACTAAAAAGAGGAACGAAAAGGAATAGAGAAAAAGCTTTCACCACCAACTGCACGGTCAATAAACTGTTTGACACCATATAGGGTGAAGATACAAAACTATGCACAAATGGTTGGTGATCTACATCCAAACGTTACAAAACCTGATCACAGTAGTTCCTGATTCAGACAGCCACATAGAAGAGGGAAATTCTCTTAGTGTATATTACAGCATCTAAGTACAGAGGCTAGTGTCAGCCTGATTTTTCACAAAGTGTTTCCTGTTTCTCTTTAACTGCAAAACCAAGCCAATGATAACAACTAACAACAGACGGTTAGAGACGGTATGAACAGCTGAAGGCGACGTTAGTGTTTCAACATAGAGAGCAAAAACAGTTCAGACATAAATACTTTATCCGATGGTGACATGGCTCTTCGTAAAGGACTGTTGTTTGCGAAAAAACTGGCCTTTTTTTTTTGATCACTGTGTAATATTTTTTCTTTGTTATTGCCCAGAGGCTATGAGGCTGTCGAAGAGAAGAGACAAAACGTAGGTACTTGATTTTTCATAGATTTACAATGAGACAAGCATTGATCCAGAAGCAATGCAACTTACTTTCTGACTCTAAATAAATAAATCAAACGAGAGCAGAGTCAAGAAATGCGCATCGAAATGTCTGTCGTTCCAACATCAACAGTTCATCAGTGAACCAATGAACATACACAAAGAAAAAACGCTGATAATTCACTTCGCTTTTAATGCCTCGTAATTTGCGTCTGAGAACTGAAAGTAAAAAAAAAATAAAATAAAAAAAACGTGATTAGGTTCGGACCTGCAGTGTAGCATTAGTGCAAGATGCTTGAGACTCGGTTTGGTCTCATTAAAAGTCCTTGCCATTAGACACGTTGTCACCTTTCAGACCAAGTCATGTTCCTTCTGTGACATTGCTAAAGGAAAAGGGTGACGTTAAATAAAGACAAAACAGATTAAATCGAATTTGGCCCCCAAAAAGCTGTTGTCACACAGTGAAAATGTAATAAAGGATCATTATTTCAGGGTCATAAACAAGCCATTGCATTTCATCCACAAGTGCACAAGTGAGTAATCAGTATATACGACAATACTAATTAGTCTGGTGAAAAATAGCCATATCCATAGCACAAAAGCTATATCAAAAGATGATGAAAATGTAACCAAATGTTTGTAGTATTTAGTGTTAAACAAAAAAAGTGGTAGTCACTCTTATTGCCGGAAAAAATCCTGAAAAAGGACAATGCCAAATGCACTGCACAGTGACATAAATCAACATCATCGATAATATCTGTACCACGCTGTACATTCCTTATCGGAGAATACTTCAAATCAAATGATGAAATTAACACTGATACAGACTCTTTTTTTTTCGTTTACATTTTTTGTACAAAAAGGAAATGTTTTAATAAAAAAGTCACCGCTAACACTCTCGCCATTGGAAATAAAGTCAAATAAACGAGTGTAAGGGAGCCAAACAAATACATGTACAAAGGAAGGTGGCGATAAAATAAAGAAAACAAACAGGAAGTTGGTCACGACATTGTCAGTGTTTCCAAACAAATCACGTCATGTGCTAGTCTATTGCACAGGACGGATAAATAAAACAATCAAAACCTTGAATTTTTTTCGTTAACAGTAAAATAAAAAAAGGAGTATCAAAACCTTTTACCAAGAACACATCATTTACATCCTAAAAAAAAAGAAAACAATGAGAAAGAAAGAACAGAAACCGGGGCAGGAGGAGGATATTAATAGTTTTGTGCTCTCCGTCGTTGATGGCTAAAATTCGTTTTCTTTGAAAAAATTAAGGCAATTTGAAAAACAAACAAATCAATGAAAGTTAAGTCTGAGGATTTGCGATTAAGTATTGGTGTTGTTAAATGTTTTCCTTAGTATAAAAGGCACCAAGTTCTTGGGGAAAAAAGTCTTTCTTCAGACATTACCACAATGCATCTTTCCTCGTTCTCCATGAAGGTCGAGATGGACGCTTTGAAAATCCTTCCTTCGTATATTTTACACCTTTGCAGTAAAACGGATGGGTTGCCGCTATTTATGTTTATGTGCGAGCATGTTACAGCAAAGCCGTATATTTAAAAAAAAAAAAGTTTTCTCTGAGAGAAAAGAAAAGCTTTTTTGGGAAAAAGGCTAACCATCATTCTTCCACTTCCAGATAAAAGTCTGCAGGCTCTTTGACTGTATGTACAACCACAGCTGATAAGAAAATGTTTCATAAAGGGGATATAAAGTATTTATATATTTTTTTGTGTTTGAATGTGTATACGGTACACACAAAACACATATGCCTATATATATATATATATATATATATATATATATATATATATATGCCTATATATATATATATATATATATATATATATATATATATATATATATATATATATATATATATATATATATATATATATATATATATATATATATATATATATATATATATATATATATATATATATGCCTATATATATATATATATATATATATATATATATATATATATATATATATATATATATATATATATATATATATATATATATATATATATATATATATATATATATATATATATATATATATATATATATATATATATATATATATATATATATATATATATTTCTCGTATGTTTGTGTGCTTTTCATAACAGGTTATTATACAGATGAACAAGTATACAAAATAATCGACACGGTACAGTGTAAACGAGTATACTTGTCTGCAAAAGGTGTTTTGTCACGATCCGAACATCTGGTTCCTCTTTTGGGAACCATGTTCATTTGTGAATGAGTGTATGTGTGTTTTGTGCTGAAGTATTTTTGCTGCTTGTTGGCTTTTTTTTGTGGAACTTTGTACATTTCTTATACTTTGTACAGAAAACAAAGCTTTTTTCGCGGCCCTCTGAGCAACAACATCCATGTGCTGTCGTGTCGTTTTTCCCTTCCTCCTCTTCTTCTTTATGTCCCCAGGCCAATACAATGATAAATTGAAATCAAAAGGCCTTTCTCTGAAGAGTACTCCATTGTTCGGCCTATCCAGCTGCGCAACCCTCACTGAGTGGTCCTGTAATAACCCATCATGCCTTTGTCGTCCCCTTTCGGCAACAGTTTGCTATGCTTTACCTCAGAAAAGCGAAAGTGGGTGGGCTGTGAACGTGTCAGTCAAGCACCTGGAAATGAGTGAAGGACCGAGGGAACCAATCAAAGAGCTGGGAGGAGGAACATGAGGCGTGACGTCAGGGTGACCAGTGCCAAGCACGCGTGGACAAGAAGGTTGGAGCAGTGATGTACTTTACTCGCTCTTCTACAACACGGGCTCCTCCTCCATCGGCTCCTCTGCTGATCTGAGGAAGGAATAATTGGGTAACGGTTAATGAAGGCTAAAATTATGTATTAAATGTTAGGTATAAGGTGTATAACAACAGACTGGACTCCAGTTGCGGTACCTGCTGGTTTCAGTGGAAGTCGGTTGCTGATCGTTGTCCACAGTGAGAGAGGCCATGGCGGTCAAAGTGTCTGCCTCGTCTTTCTCTCGTCTCTGAGCGTCCAGTAGAGACTGACCCACTGTAGGTGCCAACCTCTGCAGAGACGTCCAGTGTTTACCTACAGATAAATAATGATCGGCAGTTAGTCAAGACGGATCAAATAACTATTCAGAACGGATTTTTAACTATTTATATGCTATGTTAGAACAATAAACAAACTTATAATTGAAAAACTATATAACATCATACAATTTAACATTTAACTGAAATTTTGCAGTTTTTCCTGGTAAGATTTTTTTTTTAAATATCCATTAAAGAAATGTCTAAATATAAAACCATACTGATTTTAACACACTTTCTCATACTATAAAATAAAGAGGGAATGAATGTAGAAATTAAAGGGATAGTTCACCCAAAAATGAAAATTAGCCCATGATTTACTCACCCTCAAGCCATCCTAGGTGTACATGACAGACGAATACAATCGGAGTTATATTAAAACATGTCCTGACTAATCCAAGCTTTATAATGGCAGTGAATGGCTGTTTCTGTTTTGAAGTCCATAAAAGTGCATCTATCCATCATAAAAGTGCATCTATCCATCATAAAAGTTCTCCACACGGGGGTTAATAAAGACCTTCTGAAGCGAAGTGATGCTTTTGTGTAAGAAAAATATCCATATTTAAAACTTTACAAACTATAATCTCTAACTTCCGCTAACTGTCATATGCGCGTTCACAAGAGACTGGCGTCCCAAAGTATGACATAGGACGCAGGCGTAGCGTAATTTCCGGTGACGAACGCGGAAGCACAGAGGATAGAGCAAAACAAAATTTGGTTTTCACAAGAACTACCATATTCTCACCAGAGCCTCCTAGGTCATAGTCTCTCGTGAACACATGTACGACAGTTAGCGGAAGTTAGAGATTACAGTTTGTAAAGTTTTAAATATGGATATTTTTCTTACACAAATGCATCGCACTTTTATGATGGATAGATGCACTTTTATGGACTTCAAAATAGAAAGCCATTCACTGCCATTATAAAGCTTGGAAGAATCAGGACATTTTTTACATTTGATTACATTCAACAATTGTATTCGTCTGAAAGAATAAAATGTCATATACACATATGATGGCTTGAGGGTGAGTAAATCATTTTTGGGTAAACTATCACTTTAATGTAATTCTTAAACAAGTTTCCTTGGGTTTCTCACTTACTCTGAATCTCAATGACCCTCTCTAGAGAGGCTGTGGCTTTTGGACACGGTTTCTGTTGAAGCACCGTCAGTGGTAGAGGATCCAACTGCAACACACACACACAAAACATTAATAGATATGTTTATTTCATCCATAGGAACACTGCAGCTGCATCCAAAATCGTATACTTCCCTACTGTATAGAAAGTGAAAAACAGTGTGTGAACAGAGTAGAATGTCTGAATTCACAGTATTTATACAATAGGTGAAAAGAACCCGGATGATCTACTATTTGCGGCAATTTGTGCCATGAGAGAAGATTTGTGAATGGCATTGAAGTGACGCAACTAATGCTGGTAGGTCACATGAACAATGAATGCGAATGTAGTGCGTTCGTATTATATTCATACAACACACTCTCATACTAAATAGAACATACTTTTTTAAGGGTAGCTGGTAATTCAAAAGAAGTACCTACTCAGAGAGCATATGCTTTTAAACACAGCCTATTAAAAGCTCTTGTTCTACTTATATTGACCTTGACCTCGCAAAGATGTGTGTAAAGTAATAATAGTAATTTTGAAATTAACTTCTTATTTACCCTACAAGATCTTTTAATATGTACCTCTGGCGTAATTAAATGCTAGCAGGCAGATATTATTTAAGATTTAATCCTTTGTTTTATATCTCTGAGACCCCAAAATAAAATAGAACTGAGTTATAGATATTAATCATATTGTGTGCTGGTTGGATGTGTGTGAATGAATGATGGGCACCTCGTCTCCAAGCAATGCAGCCACGCAGGATTCGGATGCATCACAGATGGCGGTAAGGTCGTGACCTCCTTCCAGTGCCAAAACCACACGGCCGCCAGCCAACTTCATCAACTGCTTAGTGAGATGGCCGAAACCTACGCAGAGAGCCAGGAGCATGCTGGGTAATTCATGAACTATAAACAAACTCAAAAGCCTTCAGCAAACCTTAATGCCCCCAATTTTAACAGAAATGTAGGTTAAAAGTGAAAAAGACTATCATTTTATCGAGTTAATACGGTCTAGTGGTATTACCAGTATGACTGCAATATTTATTGACCCAGAAAAACTGAGGTAGTCCATGTATGACTGCATTTTAAATGGTCTTTTAAGTGTATAATACAACTCATCTATGCAATTAGGGGGTATAAAATTTGCATTTGACCTCTGGTTCTGGAAACAGGAAAAACAGCAAACTTACATTTGGCAGTGACGTTGTATCCACCCAAGGGTGACTGGTGGCCCTCCACAGCATCAAAGCCAGCTGACACTAGCACCACATCTGGGGAGAACTCATTGGCTATGGGCATCACCACCGTTCTACAAGCACACAGACAGGAAGTGTTTGAATTACAAATGAACTGCACAGCCCCCTATCTTTATACTGTGTACAGTGTACACTAAAGTTAACAAAACTAACTTAGCACACATACACAGTTTTAAAGAGTGAGTGCTTTGATGTCCCACCTCCAAAAAAATAAATAATTATATGTATGGGTATACAGAGCCTAAAATTAACACTCACCAAGCACCAATGAAAGTAAAAATCGGCGTTGGCGAGTATATGAAACTGTGTCAGTCACCAGTTGGCCACTAACATTTTTTTAAACGCTCTGTACAGTTGATGGGTCATTGCTGCATCATCACAAAATTTTCAGCCTTTCCAATGTAGCTGGAACATGCAAATGAGAATTTGTTACCCAAATGCTGTATGGGAAGTTTAAACATCCAAAGCGCACAAACTGAAAGACACATCTGACAGTCGTTCATGCCTTCCTGCGCTTGAATGGACAAATTCACTCAAAATTAAAAATGCCTGTCTCTGCGAGTATCCTAGTAAACATGATCGGTCATCATGTCTTAAAGGTGCAGTGTGTGAATTTCAGAGGCATCTAGTGGTGAGGTTGTGAATTGCAATCACTCAACCCTCCCCTTCGTAGCACATAGAGAAGCTACAGGGGCCGACACAGGACAAAAATGTCATCGGCGGCAAGAGCAGAGCATGACTAGCGCTCTGCAGAGAAGTTAGTTTAGGTTAGGGCTACTGTAGAAAAATTATGGCGCAAAATGGCGATTTCACTGTAAGGGGGCCCGCGGTATATGAAGATAGAAATGGCTCAATCTAAGGTAATACAAACATAACGGTACATTATGTAAGGTCTTTATACTCCACTGAAAACATAGTTATGTATATTATATTGCAGTTGTCACTAGATCCTCATAAATACTACACACTGCACCTTTATGTGAACGCAAACAAAATCCATGCGTGCATTCGGTCTTAAAGTCACAGCACCCTAATAATCCTGCTACTGTCTGTGTTTTTAATGTTAATCCAACAACAAAGGACAAAGGAAAAAATCACTTAAAAAGCATATGAAGACTATGCAATGTTATTTATTTGATTGGCCTAATTTATTACATTTTCAGTACCTGAAAACTATAAGACCTGCCTGAAGAGCACTGTTTATTTCAATTGTATCTTTGTTGTAATGCATTTATTTGTACTATTTCTTGTTATTATTTTATTACTGACTGTTTACTTGTCTTTAAAAATGTAGGCTATTAAATTTATATTAGTTAAGATAGTAGTTTTAGATGTGGTATCGAAACTGGAATAGAGGATTGTGTATTTTCACTAGTAGTGCATCTAAAATGTTGGTGTCATAATTCCTGTTTTTGTGTCATGGCCAGTAAAAAATATTTTTGGCCGGTCACCGGTCATTGGCAGGTGTTGCAAAAAGTTAGTTTCTTTCTGTGTGTATATATTCACGTTATATAAAAATCAAAAGTTCCTCAAACCATTTCATGGGGGCAGAATTTTTTTTTTCAATGTTGAAAGCCAGGTAATATTTTGTATTTTTTCCCCTAACAGACAGGAAGTGCAGATCTCACCTGAAGGCAGTCAGATACTCCACATCACCCATAGGCGGCTCTACTCCGCCCGTCCAGGCAATGTTGACGTTAAAGCCCTCTCCTGGACCTACACCCACCTATAAAGAACCCAAGAGAAAAACAGTTAGAAAAGAAAGACAATTTGGTCATATGACTACAGGAAGCCCCCATTCTCAAATTAGAGGGATCGTTCACCTAAAAATGAAAATTCTTTCTTCTGCTGAACACGAAAGAAGATATTTTGAAGAATGTTAGTAACCAAACAGTTGATGGATCCACACTGACTTCTTTGATAATTTTCATACTATGCAAGTCAATGTGGCTCTGGGCTTGTTTGGTTACCCATATTCTTTAAATATCTTCTTTTATGTTCAGCAGAAGAAAGAAATTCACACAGGTTTGGAACAACTTAAGGGTGAGTAAATGATGACACAATTTTAATTCTCCCTTTAAGCAGCTTCACACAGTGACTGAAATGATGTTACCTCCTCAGGAGCGCCACTGCCTGGGAAGAAGTTGCCATCGTCATAACGGTGCAGGGAAATGTACAGCACATTGGGATCATTATAGAAAGCCTGCTGGGTCCCGTTTCCATGGTGAATATCCTATGAAAAGAATTGGAATCTTTTAGAGATGATTTTCATTTTCTTATTCATCAAAATGAAACTGAATCAGGACAATTATATGGCTTGTTACATGTGGACTGTAACATCACAGGTGGCTGTGTATCCCATGGAGCTCCTAATAACTCACCCAGTCTATGATTAGGATCTTGCCCACCCCGAGTTTCTGCTGCAGGAGTTTGGCAGTGATGGCCACTGAGTTGAAGAAACAAAAACCCCTGCCAAGACACACACAGAGCAGGGGACTCATATTTATGTGAACGCACATACATGATTTATAAATCTAGATATCAAACATCTGGCCACACAAAACTCACAGAAAGACATAAAGCAATCCAGTGTTCACCATGTGGTGACTTTTATGTATTTGTATTTACATGATCAAGTAAACGGCTTTAAATGACATTAAAATATTTTATACAGACTCTCAAAGGAGGAGGCGTTTCAAACTACTTACATGGCAGTGGATTCTTCAGCATGATGACCAGGGGGACGGACCACCGCAAAACCGTTCTATCCATCAAACAAAAACAGAAGAGAAGGAAGATGAGGACAACATAAGAAAATGTGATGTTCTGTTATAAATATTCTTTGCTTATATTACATAAAATATACTTGAATCAGAGGTAAGAGAAGCGAATAAAAACCTTCAGCTCCCCAGCAGCAACTTTAAAGGCCAGCTCAATGACGCAGCCCACTGCCATGCGGACGGCACCTGACGAGTGCATCTCGTTCCACACTGTGTCGCTGTCCACCTAAAGAACATAAAATCATGTTACATGTCACTACAAATTGTTATAGTGACCACAAGCTAATGAAATCAGAATTGATCCTATTTACTTCCTTAATAAATGTCCATGGTTTTATTGGGGACAGTACATTAGTGCAAAATTAAGTATCAACATCTACAATAATAATAATAATAATAATAATAATAATAATAATAATAATAATAAAAATAACCATTACTCTTTAAACATTTTGTTTTCTTTTAATGTTATACTTTAATAATAATAATAGTGAATATTATAATTATTATTTAGATGTTTTATTTATTTAAAATATGATTTAATAATAATATAAACATAAAATATTATTATAAAATATATAATTATATTAAATTATAACACTGAAGTAAAACATTATTATTATTATAATTATTATCATCATTATTATTATTAAAGGTGCACTATGTAACTTTTGTTTGTTCAAAATTAACATTTTTAAATAATGAGTAAATACATCATCAAACCTTCTTCCAAATGTCTTTGTCTTACCCTGATTCACTATGGTAATGGTATTATGAGTGTTTATATTTTAGGCCTAGCGGGATGCTTTTTACACAAAATTGCGTACTTGAATAAATTTTCAGAGTATAACTCATCAAATCTGTAAATAGAGAAAAGTTGCTGCAGATACTTTGACGCATGTGGAAGTGGCAGAAATTAGTTGACACAACAAGCGAGAAAGGTTGACATGGCGCAGCTACATCTCAAACCTTTTAAACAAACGCCGAACAGAGGAGAATCTGCTGGAAAAAAGACAACGCAACAGAGCTCGTAATAAAACCAGAATCGACATTAGATGGTGAGAACTGAGGGATTTAAAAAGTTTGAAACGACGTGCAGATGGTGTTTTTATTATTCAACATTTATTACAGAACAGATGTAGGTCTCTAACAGAATGAATTTTAAAGCTATATTCATCCACTCAGTCACACAGAGCCGATGCACAACCAAAACAATGTTCTTCTGAAAAATGCATTTTTTTTACTGCTAGAGGGCCAAGTTACATAGTGTACCTTTAATAATAATAATAATATATACAATAACGAAAGGTAAGTAAGGTTGCACTGTCGAGGAAAAAGATAATGTATCCAATATTAACTACATTTCACAATCCAAACAAATCCATATGTATTCTGTTTTGTTCATAAATACCTCATATTACATACAGTTAAATGCAATATGAATGTTTATTAAATGAGTATGACGAATGGACAGAAAATGGACAAAACGTACCCCAATGCCTCCACACGGTAGGACAGCGTACATTTTCTGACTTATTGGGCCTAGAAAATTAAAAAAGGAAATTAGAAGTGGATCTGAAGAAGTGTTATGTTTAGGCCCACATCTGTTGTTCACACATTATCTATTCAGGTAATGATATAATTGGCTATGCTTATTCAGTCTCAAGGATGCTCATTGGATGATGCTGACGCAACTATCATCTGTCTCACTGTTCTACAAAGAGCACTCAAGGTCAAAACAGTCTGCACTTCCTCAAAGTGTGTCTCACGTAAAAGTGGAGGTGGTGGAGTGATGGCAACTCTGTCCACAGCTGAACCTTCTCACCCTCACAAACACACACACACACGCATGCACGCACGCACGCACACGCACGCACTCGCACACACACACGCACACACACTTTGCTGGTGACTCAGAAGCGGGGGTGGGAAAATGTCTAGGACCTAAAAAAAACCTAGGCGTCTGTCAAAGGAGGTTTGCTTAAGCAACCCATCAAATTGGAAGCAAGCAAGGGAAGCTTTTTTCTGGATGGTGTACTAGGAGGAGAATCCTGTTTTGGTGTCTTAAAATTAAGATGGCAGCAACTCCTTTCACACATCACAACAGAGAGCTTCTAAAACACACCTAAAAGTTTCTTGCTGTCCAGTTTCTGTCGGTTCAGTGGACTGGTGCCGTAGAGCAGTGTGTGGTACTCAGAATGAATGGTTTGGATTTCATCTAGTGTGGCCTTCCTTCCCCTGATCCTCTGCACACAAACAAACATAGAAAGTACACTGAGACAGCATCCAAGGGACCCCACGTGTTTTAATTTTATGACTTTTACATGACTTTTACAGTTATTTGTGATTTTTTTCTTTTTTTAAATCATTCTAAATTATTTAGACAATTTTGTTTAAAATTGTATAATATTTTCAGATTTTCTGTGACTGATAGAATCCTAAATTACATAGTAATCAATAAATGTAATTTATTCCTGTGAATCAAACCTTGAAAAAGTGAATCAAATGGAAAAAGTTGGACTTTCAGGTACATGGAGTGTTTTTTGAATGGAAAGAGATGAGCTTTAACATGAAGCTTCACGTTGATCGTTTCTGACTATTCTTCCACCCTTCCAGAAGGTGGCACACTCACCTCACAGCGACCAAGCAGGCCCGTTTCCTGCAGCCTAGACCAAACACTCTGAATGCGACCGGCGTGTTCAGGATGAATGTTTGTGTTCCCACACATGCACTGGTGCTTTAACATGAAGGTGTCGTACACCAGCCCTGCAGAGAGAGTGAGGAAATTATTAAAAACAAAAGTCTAGTTATCAGTATCTGTCCCATCCTAAGTAAAAATACCATGAAACATGAACTCAGTTCAATCTAATAATGATCTTGTCTTTTAGATCCTCTGCTCTGTCTTGTTCGACTGATTGACAGCGGTGCATTGTACCTGTTGTGAAGAGATGCTTAATGGGGACCTCGTTCAGGGGCGCTCCTTTAAGACTAGAAGTGACGGGGGATGACTGTGCCCTTCCCAGGGGTCTGTGGGGCATTCCTGTGATGGACAGCGAGGCCTGGAACACATTCAGTTGCTGCACATGCTGCTGGTCCAAATACTGCAGAAAGAGCACAAGATCATCATTAATTCATTACAATTCAGCAGTTCAGTTCATCTCAGTTTGATTTAGTTCAGTACACTCTGAATTGGTTCTGGTCAGTACAATCCTGCTTTCCAGAAAGTCACATGAGCTGGTCTCGACTACAACACTGGAAGATATCATTCTGAAGAATCTGCTATCGGTATCGACAGAGAAATGTATTATTGGTGTATCTCTAAAAATACATTTAAATTAAAGTTACTAAAAGTAAAATTACTAAAAGTAAATCTTTAATAAAATTTAAATCTTCAGAAATATAAAAAAAGAACTAGCAAAACAAAATTGACAAAAGCACATAAAATGACTTAAACTAAAATTAAATATTAAAGTAAATATTAATAAATAACACAGGAGTGTGTGAGTGTAAAGAGAAAGTTAAGATCATAACAGACTAAACATCAGTCCAAGCACCTGGTCTGGACCTTCTCACAAAAAGAAACCCAGCTAACATTTGCCAACAACCTACTAAAAAAATCTCCAGCAATAAACAGCCCTAGAGTCTGCTCTATATCAGACGAGCGAGTGCGTGCGTGAGCAGTGAGACAGACGCTGATGCAGTATAACGTGCAATAGAAGCCCATGCGAGATGATGGGATTCTTACTAGTTGTTGTTTTTTCTTGCATGAGACATTGAGGTTGAAGGTATGTCATCAACACACACACACACACACACACACACACACACACACACACACACACACAAACTCTCTCTTTATTCGAGAAACTAAAGCCATGCAGCACCTGTCTCACTATGGCAGGTGACGGGGGCTCAATTTGTATTCAAGACACTCAGCAGCCAGCAGAGGCATTCACACACACACACACACACACACACACACACACACACACACGGGACGTAGGTGGGTTGTTTTAATGAGAAGGAAAGGCCAGCTAGGGGCCGTTACTGACTAAAGTTACATGAAGTGTGTCGTATATATCTGCCTCAATGGTAACTGCATGTCACTGCATAACAGACACACACAAACACACTGCGGCGTGTCGCGTCACCCTGGTGGGCTGTGATTGGGTGTGAAGTGCAGGGCAGCAAAGGCGGGCGGGGTCCGGAGGAGGAGATGAATCACCAAGGAGAGATGAGTCAGAGAAGGTCCATTCACGGAGGAGTATATGTGTAGATGTGTGTGTGTGTGTGTGTGTGTGTGTGTGTGTGAGTCTGCCGCTGCGCGAGGAGGATGCAGTCTGAATTCTAATGCCGTGTTCTTTTGAAATTTTTTCTCAATGATTGCGGGCAGAGTGAGCGCGAGGAGGAGGGTGTTGCTCTTCTTTCAATAATTCTCTCTCCCTCTCATTCACTCTCACTCATTCATTTGTTTTTCCTTCCTCCCTCCTTCACAACCAGGGATGTTAAGATCAAAATGAGCTCTTTTGGAGAATCAAATCTACAAATGCAAATGAATGGGCTGGAATACATAACACTATCTCAGTGGCATGCAGTGGTTCTAAAATGGGCTTAACACACTATAATACCATATAGTAGTACTGTTTAAATAATATAGTATTTAAACAGTATTGTGAAGAATACCATGGTATTATTATCATGGTAATGTAAAAACAAACAGTATAGCTATTGTAAAAATACAAAATTCATAATACTTTTTGCAAGATAAGAGTAAACCTGCTAAATAATATTTTAAGAGCGCTACCTCTTATTATAGTATGATTACAGTGATTGTATTAGATGGTAAAACCATGGTACTTTTTTGCAAGATAAGAATAAATCCAAGAATAAAGTGCAGCTCTTTGGCAAATACTAATTTTTAGTACAAAATGTGAGTGGTTCTTGTTGGGTGACTAGACGCCTTGTTTTTCCTGGGATTGTCCTGTATTTCTTCTTTCCTACATTGTCTTTGTTAAGTGATGATAATAGAAAGTAGTCGTCTTCTGTCTTCTTCATCATAGTATATTTTGGAAAACAAAATTACCATCCAATCACAATTCGTTATCGATTAACTTGCAGTTAAATATCGGAGAGTGCTAAAAAGTCAGAAGAGAAAATGTCAAAGAAGCGTGTGTGTACATTTAACAAGGATCTTCAAAAAGTGTTTAGCATGTTATTATGCACAGTAAATTGTGAAAAAAGAACTCAATATGGTATCATGCTTATAGACACACACCAGAAGCGCTCTCTCAGATCACCAATCCCGCAATCCCGAATTCAGTTCTCTTTGCGCCTGAATGGTCAACTACAGACACAGTTGTCAAAATGCCCATATATGTGGAGTATCTCACATAAATACAGTCGGTTGTGGCTTAAGTGAATGTAAACAGCTCAGTGAAAACTGGTTATGTGTCAGTATATTAGATCCTAGCATTCGGTTTTAAACTGACAGCAGCCTAAAACACCTGTTTGTCTCATTAATGTAAAATAAAACAATAAAAGATGTGTAAATAAATGTATACATGTTAAATAAACCTGCTGTCCCTAAAAAAAAAACTTTGTTTAATTTGTAACTCCATCATAGTTTACTGATTGTTTGTAATTCGCTAACAAAACAACAAAAATAAAATAACTATATGATATAGGCTATAGTGTTATCATGAAATTAAATTATTCATATCATGAAATTATCATGAGAGATCTGTCCATCCTGTCCCGTATTCCACCATGAGAAATATGGTCACCCTACATGCTTGCCACTACTGCCACCACAGTGCTAAAAATTGTTTTTAGCTCAGGTCACAAAAGCTTGCCTTTTCTGGTTCATATATGCCTGAGTTTCATGTCAAATAATTTGGGATAGTACTTTATTTGATGTATAAGCAACAGTAACACCTAAGCAAGCACCGCTAACTACATAAACCTTTGCTCTCAGAGGAACCTCCACCAAGTCAATTTCATTGCGTCTTCCCATCTAGCAATTATTTATGTTTCTCTTTCCTTCTTCTCATCTGCTCCCCTTCAGCCTCCAGTGGTGAGTCACTGGTGGGAGGAAGAGAAGAGAGCAATCTTCCTCTTTAATCCCTCCTTTTCAGGGGGCGAAAAAGCTGCAATTGCTCTGGCTGAGAGGGATACCCTCGATCTCCAGTCACCAAGCCTCCGCATGTGCATTGCAACACTCATCAGAAACTTGCCTACGCACTTAAGCTCTCGAAATGTGCAGTGACAGAAGCATCAGTAAGACGATCAGATGGATCTGATGAAAGCCGAATAACACAAAATTGAGGCACAGCAGCTTCTAGTTTAATAAATACAAAATAATGAATGTAAAGAACATCTTATATCACAGGAAACACTAAGATAAAGTCGAAGTTTCTGAATAAGTTTTGATTGCTTTGCATGTTATGCAAAATAGAATGGGGAAAGACAATAAAGTAGAAAGGGATAAATATAGAAAGCTGGCCTTATCAGTTGTTATTGGAATAGTGGATGAAGGTTAACAGCACTATTAGAAGGTTAGAGATCATTAGAAGTACAAGAAACTAGCTAAACCATGCAAAGTACATGTTGAATCACATTAAAGGTTATGTGTGTCATATTTTCCCCATGTTAAAATACCAATGGTGTTAGACCTACAGAGTATGGCAGACAATGGTGTTCAAGAAACCTCTTTGAAAATTATTTTTGCAATTCTGTTTTTGACACTAGTGCTGCAGAAACTCTTCATCTTTAACTTACAACCAACAACCTCAGTATAAAAAAAATGCAACAAGCTGTCATTTCTCACCTGGCCATAGGGGGCGCTCTCTTCATCACATTCCCTCAGTTCAATGGCTTCATCGTCATCATCATCATCATCTTCCTCCAAGTCACTTTCTGTGCTTTCTCCCTTCAACGGGACCAGACGTTCCGAAGGGGGTGTGGTCTCACCGGAGCTCTCTTTCTGTAGCCCCTCCCTTACATGATCAGCCCCCTCTCCTTGCTCATCTTGCATCTCTGTGGTTTCTGTAAGCTCCTCCTCAGTCTCCTCTGGGTGAGTGGGAGGCTGTCTTGGAAGCTCCGCCCCTTTGGAAAGGATCTGAACGAAGTCAAGCAATTTTTACTAAATAGTTCAGACCACATAAACTGAAGAATTTTTTTGCTTGAATAATTGGCCGGCCAGACATCAAACATACCATCAGAGCACCCTCTACCTTATTTAGCTGGTAGTGTTTCTGTTTCTCAAGGAAGTGCTGGTGCTGCTGTTGCATTACGAGGTGCTGCAGGGCCTGCGGTGTTTGTGGCAGGGGTGCTGACTGTGTACGGCTCAACGGTCGGTGCCTAGGCAACTTATTCACTGTACGCATGCTGTTTGACACCCGCTCACCCGTTACCAGCGGAGACTGTCCGTACATGGGAACTGTGGGATAAAGAAATAAAGACAGAAAGTGTGAGCTATTACACATTCACAGAGTAACTTTGTTTGGACATTCCAGGAAGGTTACAAAGCGATGCAAACAATGTAGCTAAATGCCTTCGCCATAACTACTTATTGGAGAAAAACTGGTAATGTCCATTGTTTTTAGTACTTAAACTAGACATAGACTGTTCTAGCTACACAAGCTCCATTTTGTATGCTGCAGTTGCATATTTCTGAAATGTGCTGTTTCAAGGGATACTACAGTGGACATTAATAAATTGTATGAAAAGAGTTTGAAGAGTATTCATCACCTCTTGAACACTGAGATGATGTTTTTACTCAAAGCAAATAGCAGTGCATTTGAGGTAAGATGACTATTCTCTACGTTTTTTTTGTACCTGCGAGAAGTGCGCTCTGTTGACGAGCCTGCTCCAAGAGTAGGACATGCTGTAGCAGCGAGGAATGGCTACTGTGGCTATTAGAGGCGGAAGGGGGCTCGGGGTCATGGGGTGCCCCGGTGGGAAGGCATGCCGGCAGGGACGATGTGCTGATGAACTTCCCTGTCAGTGCCCCACCTTGACGCAAACTCTGGATTGTCTGCCGCTCTGCCTCTTGCTGGGCACTGAGTTTCTGGGGAGCCTGGAGTAGAGAATAAGAGAATGAGAATTTATTCTGCAGATTTGAAATATTGTTGGTCCTAAAATGGATCCAGGGTTGACTCTGAGTAGTAAAGTGTTTCCTGAGTAATATCATTTTCTAATAGAAATTAAACCAGAAGAATTTAATAAAATATGTTTAAGAGACACTGAACTCTGGCATGAGGAGCATAGCAGTGGATCTTCAAATTATATTAAGAACTTGTCTGTGGTTCTGGAATGTCCTAATCGGCATTGTGTATATTTGATCTGATCCCAGCGATTGATGAAACTAAAGATGTAACTTTTATTTAAATTTTTAATTAACTTTTAGTATGGTTAATTCCATACAGTTAGTTGTTCGTACACTGATCCCATTCATTTAGCCATTTCTTGGAAATGTTGAGCTGCTTCTTTCAATGCTTGGACCAAACCAGAACAGCTTCAATTCCATTTCAACTGCCCTCACTGCTATCTTTTGACATACTTTTGGGTCTAAAACCGCAGTACACATGAATTACATCCAAGACCACATTTTCAAGCAGACTAGGGTAAGGTTTGATGGTGTGCATCTGACTCCAGAAAATCACTTTCACTTCAACCAAACTCTTGAGTCTAAACCAAAAGCCCTAGTGTCAAAGCACTCTAATAATCTAGTAAGCCCAGTGGGGTTCAGCCTACACTGCTTGCTAACTCTGAATCACCTCAACTATCACAAAGCCACTAGGCTTTTGCAGAGGACACTCACCGTAATGTGTGCGTTGGCAGGCAGTCCCAGAGAGATGTTGGGCAGAGATGGAGAGGTGTAGAGGCTAAGGGGACTTGGTGTCCCATCCCCAGTCAAAGACTGATGCAGAGAACGCAATTGCTGCCAAATGAGAAAAGGAGAGAAAGACATGAGTCCCACAGGACAAACAACAATACCTATATTTCAGGATGTACACTTCAAACACCACAACTTTGAGGAAAGAAGCCGTTTTATCTCAGGAAGGAATCCCAGACAAGAAGTCTTGGCATGCCTTCATCACTTAAAAGCATTTTTTTTTTTTTTTTTTGGGAAATCCTTACTAAGTTTTATTTTTGACAGGGAAAGCAGCATGGGGGAAAGGATTGTCTGTATTTGGGAATGGACAAGCACCACCTGAAGAAGACAACAGTTTTAGTTGCCATGTTCAGGAAATGGGCTAAGAAATGAGTAAAAAAAAAAAAAATGACACAAAAGAGAGCTAAGTGTGAAATACGGAGGTACTTCTGAACCCCATCATCTGACCCTAGACTTGGAGTGCAGCCATTTTTAAAAGCCAAAGTACAAAAACGAATGGATCTGCTTTACAAAGCAACGTCTATTCATCCCCAAAGACGCAACTTAAGCTTTTCTCTCTGACTCAAAGGTAGAGAGAGACAAAGTGGCATTCCATGGCAAAGTGCCCTACCTGCAGCTGCGATGATGTCAGCATTCTATTCTCCTTCACATTTATCCATCACTTCTCTTTAGGTTGTACTGCTAGGCTACAGAGGCTCTGGAACAATGAATAATGATCTAAGACTATTTTTGGGGAGTGGTATGCAGCGTTTACATGCCGGCCAGATTATATTATTTCTTTATATGTATTTCTTTTCACTATTTCATTCTGTATTTCTGTACACCCCATCCTCCATCACATCACAGCAATAATGTAACATTAAAATATACTATGCAAAGGGATGCTAAAATCAAATGTTTTCTATCATTAAGAAAACAGAGGTCACAGTCAATACTCAACACGATATGCACTACTAGCAGAACCATTTTGTAAAAACATGAATGCGATCAAACCTCTTTGGCAAACATGAAAAACAGCCCATATTTAGATATGGACTGCAATAAGGGCAGTACAATCAAAATCATACATCACACTATAATCTCTTTGTCCATAATACAATTACATGGAATTATTTAGCATAAATTAATTAATTTTAAAAGCATAGACTATATGTAAACGTTATAAATGGTAATATTTGCTTAAAAAGAGTGTTTTGTTTTGAACACAAACACAAAATAGCTAATTCAAATTCAGTGTTCCTCCCCTACAGCTTCAAGTCCTCTGTGGCATGTGCACACACCATTTCTCTGGTTCTCAAGGTTAAGGTGATCCTCAAGGCTAGCTGCTTAGCATGCATGGTTGACCCCAGGCAGCTTCCTGCTGTCCATCCAGAGCAGCTGCGGCCATTCTAAAGCCTACAGATGCAACTTAATGCAAGGTTGACTTTCAGAACATGTGTTTTTTTTTTAGGATTAGCATACCAATGTTAGCCCAAGCCATCACAAGTCTATGTATGGTAGATTGTTTCCATAGAAACAGTGTCATTACCTAGGTGAAGCCAATTTATTGTGTTTTTTTCATCCCTAACCTAATGTGAACCAAGAGGAGTGCAAGAGCAGAAGAGTAGAAAACGTGTAGGGGGTAAGTCTCTCACCTCAGCGTGGATGTTTGGGACAGATCCGCTGGAGCCATTCTCGGCAATGGCACAGTTAGAGCTGTTCGGAGAACTGGGACCCGAGCCAGGGGCACTGCTGCACATAGAGGACACTGAAACACACACAGATTTCAACAATCACATCTTAGCTGCATCGGTAGGAAATATAGCTGATGATTTCACAATATTTTGTGACTGATTGAACCGGTTTTAATGCATCAGCAGGATGTTAAAATGTTCCCTTCCTCCAAGCTATTTTATATTAACAGTACAGAAATCACACAATACCCATGTGTTCATTATTTATGTTTGAAAATCTTCACACTTATCATCTGATGGCAGAGATCTGTTATTCACAGGCCATTTGAACACAACTCAAGTGCTGATATAATCTTAGAATTACATCATCCATATAAACAGAGAAGCTGAACACACACCTATGCCAAACCTTTTTATTTTATTAAATGTATATAACATTTTATAATAATGTTTAATCTAAATCTGAAGTGAAAACTAATAAACTAAATAGTGGAAAAATACATATAAATATGATAGAAATAATGAATAAATAATAAATTAAACAATTAAAATAAAGAATAAAATAATTGAAAGTAAATATTTTTCAACATAATATTTTACACATATTTAGTGGCCCCTATCCTATATTCATGAAAAAATATATGGTAAAAATAAAAATATTATGTTTCTTTTTTCTTTTTAATGAAAATGTATATAGCTACCTTTATATTTTAAGATGGGGATCATCATATTTGGAGAGTCCTTATCTTAAAGTTTTAATGCCTTCTTGTCCCATTACCCATGAGGTACGCAAGAATACAGTTTTGTATTCTCACATATTGTTTACCTGAAATCTCAATTGCCCTTTTCTTGAAGGTGCTGATCACTGTACCATCTTTACGTCTAAGCAGTGGGCTGCTCCTCCTCTCAGCCACCTTCTGTTTTAACCGTGAACGTACCTTCAGATTGGGCTCAGAGGCTGAACGAGAGTGAGAAAGAAAAAAGTTCAGTCACTTTGAAAAGCAAAAGCACACCCGCATTGCCTAAACAACAATGCAACAATATTTGAGGTATCACGTATGTCCGTAGCACAAACGGTGCAAGATAAGCAGCAAAGCAAATTTGACTAATTATGCTTAGGGGCTTGTTTATTATTATAGTGGTGTTTGCCTTAATGAGTCCTACTAATGAGGCTTTGGATCTGTCGCTCTTGTGCATCAGGACCATGGACAGCAACTGTCCATCCTTCCCTGTTTCTGTTTCTCTCTCTCTCTCTCTCTCTCTCGCACGGACACACAGACACACACACAGACACACAGACACACACACACAGACACACAGACACACACAGACACACACAGACACACACAGACACACACAGACAGCACACACACACACACACCCACACACACACACACACACACACACACACACAGACGCACACACACACACACAGACGCACACACACACACACACACACACACACACACACACACACACACACACACACACACACACACACACACACACACACACACACACACACACACACACACACACAGATGTAGATAAAAGTTATATTTACAGTGTGCTGATTTTATCTCTTGTTGATTCCGGAGATGACGGGCCAAATTACACTAATTGAAGTAAAAGGGGATTTAAAACAGAAAAAAGAAAGGAATTGGGGCAATTATCCAAACACGCCGTGTGTAATGCGGCTTGACCGAGCCCTGTGTTTTTTCAGGGCTTGTTTGTGCGTCACAACCACACTAAGCATATAGAGCAGAAAGGACTTTAGTGCCTAATACTATCAGTGACTTTAGTATGGATTTAATTAGATTTAAAATAAAAGTGTGAGACGAAGAGGAGGGGACGTGATGGAAAGACACACACACACACACACACACACACAAACTGAGGGCAGGTTATGTAAGGAGATTGCTGTGGTGTTGCCATAACAGTGGTAATATGGAGTAAGCGCTTCGCCCACGGTAACAGACCCGTCTGCGATTACTTTATCAGCGTGCTGAAGTCCAAGCTAGAGGGCGCGTGTGTGTGTGTGCGCGAGTGTCCTCCTATCCTCTGTATAGTATATGTGTGTCAGTTCTTTTATAGAGAGCTTTATAAAGCAGTGTGGGCTTGACAGTTTAAAAGATAGCTGTGTGTAAAAAAGCAGATAGCAGTGTGTGTGTGTGTGTGTGTGTGTGTGTGTGTGTGTGTGTGTGTGTGTGTGTGTGTGTGTGTGTGTGGAAACAAACTCACAGAATCTGTGTGGGTGTTTTGGAGTATGGCTGGCGGCTATGAGAGTGAACAGCAGATGACCGGTGTGTGTGTGTGTGTGTGTGTGTGTGTGTGTGTGTGTGTGTGTGTGTACTCAGGTTATACTTCGAAAACATCCTCACAAATATAGTCGACCAACATCCAAGACATTTGAGGTGTTCCTCTGTATTTGAAACTCAAAAACAGGCCAAATTGTGTTTGGCTTCAAATCTAATAATGCCAATAGGTTGTGTGAGGATTAGATTGTGAGGTAGGGTATAATAAATATCATCATTTTAGCATGAAATCTATTTCATCACTAATATAGCCTCTAAGGTGTGCGTTTATGTGTTGGTCCACTGTTCTGATGACTCATTATGACTCACACCTGCAGACTCCTCACTGAAGAGACTTCAACCCTACGCGCACACACACACACACACACACACACACACAGACACACACAGACACACACAGACACACACAGACACACACAGACACACACACCCTTGCATCTCCTGTGAAACCTCTAGACTGTTAAGGAGCACAAACTTCTCCACACAAAAACACTGGTGACTCCATAACAGCATCATTCATGCTCAGAAAGAAAATAATCATCTGACATACAAACATAGTAATGCTTTATAACGCAGAACAATTAATTAAAATAAAAAAACAGCTACATTAGCTTTTCCCGGGGGAAATATGAGGGCTTGCCAGGCAGGATAGTGTTTATTGGTATATAATAAATAAGCTGACATCAACAGCTGAAGCGAGTGGACCAGCATGACATCATTATTAGAAGTTACATTCTTACAGTCGATGGGAGATTTTCAAACATTAAACAGTACAGTACAGTAAGCATTATTTTTAAGTCTCTTATGTTCACCAAGGCTGCATTTATTAGATGAAAAATATTGTACAAACAGTAATAATGTGAAATTACAATTTAAAATAACTGTTTTCCATGTTAATATATATTTTTAAATGCAATTTATTCCTGTGATGTCAAAGCTGAATTTTCAGCATCATTACTGCAGTCTCCAGTGTCACATGATCCTTTACAATCCTTTTTTTTTTACTTTTCTTATTATCATCTATGTAGAAACCATAATACATCTTTTTCAGCATTCTTCCATGAACATTAAGTTTAAAAGAACAGCATTTATTTTATTATTTTTTTGTAACATAAAAATCTTTAGTCATGCTTGATTAATTTCATGCGTCCTTGCTGAATAAAAGTATAAATTTCTTTAAAAAAATAAATAAAAATTCATACTGACCCCAAACTATTGAACAGTACTGTAAAAATTCTTGAAGCACACAGTTTATTTCTAGGGCTGGGTATCGATTCAAATGTTCCAATTCGATTCGATTTCAATTCTCGATTCGATTTTTGATTTCGATTCTCGATTCAATTTTGATTTTCGATTCGATTTGACTCAATGAATATAGATTTAATACAAATCCTATATTTATAAAAATGAACAGTGAACATAAGTTTACAAATTGTTAATTAATAAAAATAAATTAAGATCCACAAACCTGTATAGTAAACACTTTATTTTAGGTACACTTGGTTACATTAAAACAGAACCCAACTGTATAGATTTCAAATGCATTCAATGAATAGACAGAATTTTGATGCAAGATGAAAAACTGATACTGAAAATTGGACAAGTCAGAACAGCCGCATACCTTGATCAAACTGGATCAGGTTATTTTATGTTTATGATAAAACAAACATAAAATCTCACAGCATTAGCTGTGACATGTAGGCTGCAAGCCTATGAATCTTCGGTTGTTTGTTCGACTGTGGGGGTGTTGGAACCTGCACGTCTGGGTGATGTCTCGTCAAGTGACTCCGCAGATTTGTAGTATTACTACAGAATTTCACCTCAGAATTACAAATCAGGCATATAGCTTTGTTCTTGTCCACAGTATCTTTGTTGTCGTGCTTGCAAAATCAAAAATTTGTAGAAATCCAGAATCCGCCATTTTAAGCAATGAATGAATGACGGGCTCCTCTGTTATAATACTGCGCAAGGCAAATAACATCTAGTGGATTAGAATAGTAATAAGATTAACGTTAATTTTATGTTCAATGTTTGCGGAAATAAATATTGCCTTTGAGAATCGATCCTGAATCGACAACATTTAAAAAAAACGATTAATCGAAAAACCTATTTTGTGGCCCAGCCCTACTTATTTAATCGAAACACACACATATGCAAGAATTCTACTCACCGGTCTTACGGAGAGGGAAGTCATCCTTGCCCTCATAGGACCCTAACAGTGGGGGGAGTTTGTAGGAGGGTGGTGTGCCCGGTGTGTTGCTCTGTGGAGGGGAGCTCTGCTCCAGGGATGTGTGGTGAGCCCCCCTGAAAACAAACACAGGCCATTACAAAAACTTCCAGGATAATGTGGCTCATGCTCAAATGCATTGAATTTGATGCTCAAAAAAGCACTTTGAATTTGGGTTTACCAGCCCAGAATAAGGCTGAGCGATATGGACTAGCAATGTTCCTCTCACCAGCACTTCTGGGGGAAGGAATGGTTGAGTCCACCGGGGCCGGGTTCCTTTTTGCTTAACAGGAACTCCTGTAGCTTCAGTTTGACCTCAGTACTGGCGATGGCACCTAAGAACAAGAGTCAAAGAACACAAGTGGTGTTGGATTGGAAGAGAATGATTTTGAATCAGTTTTTGACATTATTTTAAAACATGCAAGTTTTGTTCACATCTGCAAAACTATCATGGGATTGCGGATAGATGCCAGCGTGCTGCTATGCGGTTGCTAGTGTGTTCTAGGTAGTTGCTAGGGCGTTGCTATGCATTTGCTGAGGTTCTGAGGTTGCTGACTAACCAACCAAGTCAAAAGAACCCAAATCTATGAAGTCTCTGTGATATTGTGGTCTCTCTCTCTATATATGGCTGGTGCCCCTCCTTCATGGCAAATCTATGGGCTTTTCTTTTTCTCATTGTCTTGTATTGTCTGCTAGGTGAAAATTGTTCATCAAATCACAAAAAAGTTTTAGGGCACCTCTACTCAACAAACTGCACAAATTTATGTTCATAGCACAGGACAAATAACACACTTAAAGTTGGGGATTTGTTCAAGTAAATGGTTATGAATATGGCACATTATTGGTCAAAAGTTTGGGGACGGTAAGATTTTTACAAATATTTTTGAGTCTCTTATGCTCATAAAGGCTGCATTTTATTTGATCAAAAATACAGAATTTTTTTAAATAATATATTTAAGATAATGTTTTAATATAATATACATTGAATATATTTTCAGCATCATTACTCCAGTCTTCAGTGTCACATGATCCTTCAGAAATCATTATAACATGATGATTTGATGCTCAACAAACAATTATTATTATTATCATCAATGTTAAAAACGGTTGGGTAGCTTTACATTTTTGGGAAACAGTGATGCATTTTTTTTTTTTTTAAATATATAGCAAGTTCAAAAGAACAGCATTTATATGAAATTATCTTTTGTAACATTATAAATGCCTCAATAATAATAATAATAATAATAATAATAATAATAATAATAATAATAATAATAATAATAATAATAATAATAAATGTCAGTTTATTTTGTCCTTGCTAAATAAATGCATTAATTTATTAAAAAAACAAACAAACTTACTGACCCCAAACTTTTGAACGGTATTGTATAATTGATCCAATACCAAAAGCAAATAGTACAAAATATAAAGTGTAATTTTAAATTATTAATAAGTAAATTTTTAAATGACATTTGTGCACTTACAGGCTAATTGTTAGCTTAGCAACATGCTAATCAAACTCCGTTGGAATCGACTTTGAGAAGAGTGGATGCTGCACATAACTGGTGCCCACGTGTGCACTAATGAGGTTCCATCTCTGTTAGAATACTATGTAGGCAGCTCACTTGGTTTTGGAACAGAGCCAATATGTTAATTTTGTGACTCAATAAATCCTAGTGTTGCATTGTGTTGTTTTTAATGGTAAACAACCAAAGAGAAATAATAGAGCAATTTGTGCCTGCTGAGCCTAAAGTAGTTTGAGGAATATCCATGACAATGCATAATTATAGCAGCAAACAGCAATAAACATTAGCTGCGTACTGCTCAGCAAGGTGTTTACTCATTGAACTAAAAGGTGAAAAGTGCATTTAAACTATTCCCATTTTAGAAATTAGCAGCAGAATAAGTAGCAGGAAATGATGAGCGGTGACTGTGCCATGAAATGTGTTCACTGTAGATCTATTGTATATAATTCATAGTTTTCAGTCACGTGACTGGCGCAGAGACCTGGAGGGCAAAACATCCATTGAACTGCAGCACAGGGTTGCCAATTTTCCATCTCAAAAGAAGAAAAACAAAAATGTGTGAACAAAAGGCAAGTTTTGTGCCCTTGTGATCCATAAACAGGTCTTGCTGCAGTATTTCAATCACTAAAAACAGCGGGACATTCTAAAACGCTTAATGTAATGTGCCTTAATGTACTAAAACAGTGATATCAAAATATCAAATTCAGTACACACCTTATTGATGATTCATACTATATACAGGCGAGCAGATGAGACCAGAATATGAACGCAAACGCTAAATGGTTACACGCTTTCTTCATAATGGTTTTCTATAGAAAAATGCTTAACGAGAAACTGTGCATTGCGTTTCTTAGTCAGGGTTCATCTGCTCACCTGTATATAGTGTGCATTATATATAAGATATACTGAATTTGATCTTTTAATATTACTGTCTCACTACATTAGTACGGAGTACAAACCTGGTAAAAATGACTGGCAGTCAATGGAGGAAAGCCTTGTTTTGCCCTCCAGGTGGGCCTTCCTATAAGGGTGTGACGTCACATGAAAACTATGAATAGATGGATTAATGGAGAGATGCATACTCTCTTTGCCCTTCTCTTTGTTCCGAAGCATGAGCAATTGTTGCTCCAGTCTCTGCTTCTCCATCTCTTCGTGACGCTGCTGTTCCAACTTCCTCTTCTGCTCCAGCTCCTGCTGACGCTTTGCTGCAAGGATCTCCTGCTGTTGCTGTTCAGGAAGAAAATCAGAGTCAAGAACCAGAGCTCAAGGAGATGATATATACGGAGAGGACGGCAAGGGTCATACCTTAAGATGTTCCTGTAGCTGCACTTCATGTTGGCGTGTCAAAACCTCGTGCTGCTTCTGGAACTCGGCGAACAGCAGCTGTTTCTGGAGCTCTTGCTGTTGTTTGAGTAAGAGCAGCTCGTGCTGAAGCTGTTTTTCTCTCAGCGCCGGGTCCACTGTGCTTAGTGCACTCAGACGCGGGTCTGTACGCAGGTCTACCGGCCCCCCACTACCTCCGACCTGATCCCCTCCACCTCCCACCGGGCTCTGCATCCCAGATGGTAACAAAGTCTTCACATCCACGGCTGGAAAGAAAGCAATAAAGCAAATGAAAGAGTCACCTAACTGCCATTAAATTATGATAACTTGTTAAACCTAAAAGGTGAAGCTTAAATTTCTGCACCACAAATGGATTGTTACCCAACAAATATATATCTTAGTACGGCATCTTCTTCTAGATCAAAGGTCTTCAAACACAACTAAAGGAGCTAATCAAGTTCAGAATTGCTTGAAAATCATTCACAAGCTAAAGTAGGCTGGAAATAAACTTCGCAGGCAGTGGGCCTCCAGGACCAGGGTGTTAAAGCTATGTTCTAGATCATTAAAACAGCCTTTATCTTTATGTAGCAGTTTTAGCTACAAATAACAAACAGTACAAATAAACAGTGGCATTATAGACATTTTTCACTTTTACACTGGATATGAAGTTGTGACTCAACCCAGTACCAATAGAAAACACATTTCTCAGAAAGATTAGATTTTTTTTTTAAAGAAAGTAACATTAATGCTTTAATTCAACAAGGATTCATGAAATTAATCAAGTGACATTTATAATGTTACAAACTATTTCTATTGCAAATAAATGCTGTTCTTTTGAACATTCAAAAATATTGTAAAATACAGTATCTGTTTTCAACATTCATGATATCAATGGCATTAAATCATCATATTACAATGATTTCTGAAGGATCATGTGACACTGAAGACTAGGCCATTCCACAATATTACTGTTTTTTACTGTATTTTGATGAAATAAATGCATCTTTTTTTTTTTTTTTTTTAAATTAAGATACTTTGCTCTATTAAGGAAATGTGATGTGTGCAATTAGGAAACAGGCAGAGACAAAACTGAATCTGAACTTGCTTTTAGTAAGAACAATAATTCAAAAATGTAACAAAACACCCAATAATACACTAAACAGTGAACCAAATATACATCCAAAACAAAAACAAAATATATTTAATATCTATCAACCCTCCCAAAACAGTACGGGACGTAACAGTTCCCTTAACCTCTATGCTAGTAGCATTCAAAATTGTATGTTGACACATAAACATACAATTTGTTAAGAGCACATGGTTACATAACCAAAGGTCAGAAGTGCATTTGCAACTGAGAGGGTACTGGTGGTTCGTGTATGATGTGTCTGCCCATGTTACCGTAATCAGGTGTAATCAGGCTCAAATGTCGACAGGCTAGTTGACGTTGCCGTCTTTTGTATCACAAGCCAGTTGGGAATGTATCCAACTGAACTCAGACCAGTTTCATCCAGGAAGGGCAGCACAGAAAAATACCAAAATTGTAAAATCAATGTAAAAGGGCAACAGATTCCTTTTAGGTCATTAGGCAAAAGTAACAGCCCTGACCTTCCTTATGGTAGGGCACTGTCCTGGTAAAGAGAGCATGCGGTTATATAACCTAGAGGGGAAACCAAGGTGATGCCCCGAGGCTTGTCCTAAAAAGTAGCCTAACCATTCACTTTCTCTCCATCTCTGATATTTTTAATCGTACCACTATCCGAGAAAACTGAGCTTCCCAAAGTTGTGTTATACTTGTTTTTTCTCCCTCAAAAACTCTTTATTTTCACTGCAGTTAGGTGGCATTAATGAGTTGCCATGGGGATAGCGATGTGTTTCCATGTTCTTGTGCAATTTAGCCTAAGCTCTCTACAAAGGCATTCAGTCAGGGAAACAAAGCGTGTCAATGAAAGGTGACCAGGTCATAGCAGCTTGCAAACATTAGTCCGAAAATAAAAGTAATCAACTTCAAAAGTGTTGGGGAACAAATGGAATTGAACTTGCCTCTTACATCAGACCAGGTTTAAGGTTTTCCGAGGCATTGTATTTGGTATTACATTTGTGTTGCTCATATAGCATGGCACAAGCAACAAAGCCATGGGTTAGAAAAATATATAAGTTTTATGTAATTTAGCCGCTTTGGATCTCACAGATGAATATCACAAATGAATAAATGTAAATGCAATGGGACAGCACTAGTTAACATCTAGGATAATTCATTATCTTCAAGGGTGGCATCGTCATCATATTTATTACCATTTTTTTTAAATAACTGAAAAAATTAAAAGTAACACAAAAAGCATGCATACTTCACACTAGAAATATTACCATTTGGGCATGTCTGGCATACTTTTTTCATCAAAGTATGACTTGCGACGGGCTAATTTAAATACTATTTAATATAGATATTTGGTGAATTGGGTAGCCAAACATTTCATTTTTCCAGTTAATCACTGAAGCACTTTAATCCTTACATTGCTGTACACTAATCAACCAAGTTTTTAATGCAAAAAATTGGCACATCACAATGCAAGTAGGTAGTGTGAAGTATGAAGCTATAGAGTCTTTGTAGTGTCCTTGAGTCTGCAGGGACCTGAAGTGTGAGGTAGGACATCACTACGCGGGGGCCACTCACAGCTGAGAACACATTAACTCGTATGTCACTCAGCCTCTACCGTCGCCCGGGTTGCCCTCCCAGCACTGGCTAAAGTTTACCAACATGCTAATGATCCGGTTTCTTTGCTGGATGCCTGGCGGAAGCATTCGGCTTACATGAAAATCAGATTACTCCCCCTTCATCAGTCAGGGGCTAAATATAGCTTTCCGCGCGCCCTCAGTCCGACTGACTGTGTCAAGCGTTTGACGTCAGAGTATGGCCAGCCGAGGTCGCCAAGGGTACCCGCTACTGTTACTGACCAGATGAGCTTTGCATAGATTTCCCTAGATACCTTCCAGGAGAGGAACAGGTATGATTCCCATTTATGAAGTTCAGCGTAGTTTGCAACAAATGGCCCAAAACTTTAGTTAATGAAGCAGCGTGTGCAAACAATAGCGAGATTATGGGTGAATTCCATGTTAAAAGACTGGGAATTGTGAAATAATAATGAGGCAATAAATTATAGATAGTCTACTGCATTGTCTTCATGGGCTGCATACAAAAACAAACATACTGTGGGAAACACTGTAGTCTGATTCACACAAAAAAAGACTCTTATGAGTAGATATGTGTGAGTCTGCGAGACTAGTAAACCAGTCAACTAAACAACACTGTTGCTGCCAGTTAACATTTAACTGGCATGTAACAATTAATCTTGATTGATTATAGGCTTGTTATGCTACCTGTTATGAGGGACAACAATACCCAACAACTAAACCTTGACTTTTGCTGGCTAACTTTTATTTGAGGAATTGTCTTCGTAATAGGCTATTATTGGCCCTGTACAATCAATGATCACAATGCATGACAGGCACATCGCATGCATAGGACCTATTTTTCAGCAGCATTCAGTATGGGTTTTTCACAGTTTGATCCATAGATAAATTAGCCTTTCATTTGTTTTTTTTCTCCAGTTCGTTGTTGAAATATAATCATTTATACACAGTAGCTGTCATTTTCATGACAGATTTATTTAATCATACATTAAATATATATGATTAAATACAGTGCCTATACAGTGATCAGTAACGTCACATTAAAGAGCGTCAAACTGCATTTATCGTTTGCATTTCATGATAAAATGGACTGAATACTTAATATGCTCATGTGGGAACTGAAACAAGCCGACTGTTAAAGATTGCATTCGTAACCGTTCGGTACACGCGTGCACCGAACCGAAAGCCCTGTACCGAAACGGTTCGGTACGTATACGTGTACCGTTACACCCCTAATACACACACACACACACACACACACACACACACACACACACTTAAAAAAAAAAAAAAGAGCAATTAAAAGTTAAGTACAAAATAAAAATCTGCAAGTTCTGCTTACTTAAACTTAAAATTTCGTAATTTTTTGAGTTTTTGCCAAATTATTTGGGCTAACGGTGTAAAAATATTGCCTTCTGTATCTTTAATTCAAATATATTTCTTGCATTTTTTGCTGATAGTTCCAGAGTGTACACAAGCAAATGATAGTTGTAAAATACCAGCAACAAAATAATCCTGAAGAATGAACATATTACTGTACCTATGAATGTGAAACTTCCATTAAGACTTTCCAAGTATGTAAAGAAATTAAAATGAAGCTCTATTAATATTGGAATTTGGTTACAGCCATTAAATGTTTTGTTAACACGTTTTTTCACAGTCTACCGTGTTCGCAGCAGCACCACAGATAAGTAATCTGTCCAAACAAAACATCTATGTGACAGACTCCCACATCCCTACGGAAAACTCCTTTGAGGTGATAATTAGCAAGCGCAGGCACTATTAAAGACAGCCTTCCTATCAACACTTTCCTGTCCAACAAAAGACAACGGCAATTCCGTCACGGCTAATGTCTATCCTTTTTCAAACTTCTCGTCCATTTGAAATATCACCCGCCTCCAAATTGGTAGTTATTCATCAAGGACCTGTTTTTAAGTGGAAAGGAAGAGATGAAAAACGCATGAAGGACAAAAATAGAAAAAAGGGGAGGTACTCTGGGACTGGAGTCATTGAGGAAGTCCTCAGTGAGGAGGTTGGGCAGACTGAGGGGGTTTCCAGGCAATTTCCCTCTGAGAGCTCTGACCAAAGTGGAGTCTCGACTGATTACTGTAGCGCCCACACATATCACAGATACACAAACTTGCAGACTGAAACAGAATCAAGCATGAATGTTTTGTACTGTAAAAGAAGATACAATTAGTACTTAAAGACAAAATTACTCAAGATGCAAAACGAGTTAATAAGACTTTTTGTCCTTCGTTGAAAAATAAAACTATTTTCAAATGGGAAAGGAGAAATAAACTTAATTTCAAGATATATTATAAAAATCTTAATATGAAAATATGCTTCTCGAGTAAATGTAGCATTTTAAATGATGTTTAGGTACTTTTAAGGTAAAGCAACACAAAAACAATAGGAATCAACCGATATAAAATTCTGAATAATGTCAAATGACTAATTCTCTAAATAAACGTTAAAACACCATTAAATGCAACACAAGTGAATTTAGGCATCATACATTATGTACAGTATGAAAAATGTATATTAATTTTGAGATTTGCTGAATACTACATTTTATTGAATTATTAGTATTTTTAAAGATTACCTTTGAGTGTTAGAGGAAAGGTAATCTAAATGTAAAATGAACATGTACAATTAAATATACAATATTAACCAATACGATAAATAAAAAAAGTTAATTTCAGCTGAAATGGTACAAATATAGTAGTTTTGCACATATACATGTACACCTACATATGCACATCTTTCCATGTTGTTAAATTTCTTTTCCCGGTGATGTATAAATGAAGAAAATGGTGATCTTGACCTAAGGGAAGGCCTTAAAAGCAAAAAACATTTCTGCTGAGGCACTTACGATGTATTAAAAACGAGGTAAGAGATTGTAACCTGACAAGATGAAAATAGAAGAGTGAGAGAGAGAGGTACCTCCTCATTAAAAATAAAAGAAGATGTTGCATAAGCCATGGGTGAGGTTGGTTGAGCGAGAGAGAAGGGGAAAGGAACGAGAGACGACAGAGTAAAACTGGGTGGTTTTATTTGGATAAAAAGCCAAGGAGGACTAATCAATAGAGTGTCTGGAAGAGGGCCAGAGAATGCTTGAGTAGCCAGATTTACCTTTCATCAGATTAAATCGTACTCCATGGATTACGCTAATCACCTGGTGGAAGGGCTAGAAATAGCTTCCTCTCACTCCGTGTCACTGGTGTTAGAGCATGGTGCCAGTGTGTGTGTATATGTGTGTGTTTATCTACACTTGATCCCTTTATGCAGCAGTTATCTTAGTTTGTTCATAAGCAGTTGAGCAATTTGTTAAATCACAATTCCCAGCTCAGTCAGGTTTGAATTTGACAATAAGGCTAGAGCACAGAGGATTGTTTTTCAGTCGTAACACCCTAGAACAGGGGTATTCAATTAAAGTTCTAAGAGGTCCAGTCTCTAGATTTCTTTCCCAGTGGAGCTCCAGAAAATACTTTTTTGGAATAGTCAAGGTCAAGTCATCTTTATTTATACAGCGCTTTTTACAATGCCAATTATTTCAAAGCAGCTTCAAAGTGTTAACAGGAAAACAACGCAACAGAATTTGATTCGGCTGTACAGCCGTTCTGGTGAAACGGTGATGTTATCCAGCTAATTTCAAGTATCATACAGTGTCAATGCGGGCAGATTGGTAATATAGTGGAAATTTAAGTGTCCCCAACTGAGCAAGCCAAAAGCCAAAGGCGACAGTGGCAAGGAACCAAAACTCCTTCAGGGCCAGAATGGAGAAAAAAACCTTGGGAGAAACCAGGCTCAGTTGGGGTGCCAGTTCTCCTCTGGCCGACGAACAAACAGTGTATGATTATGATTCTGGCAACATTGCAGGTCTTAAGTCATATTAGGTAAATAGATATTCGTAAGATTGTTCGAAAGATTAGAGTAGTCACGCCGGAGATGGGTTTAATGAAGAATAGTACATTAACATCGGGGCAGCCGTAGTACTTTGTAAAATAAAAAATCCTAAACACAGATTGTCACAACTAGTTGCTGCTAAAATGTACACAGTGCACCTTTAATAATGCTAAATGTATGGGTAAAAAAAACACAAAACAAAAAAAAAAAAAACATCTAAACCTGGATTAGTTAAAACGGTTGGAGGCATCTGTATGACAGATAAAAATATTTGTATTTTCTGCATTCTTATGTTCTGCAGCGTTTTAGCAAAATTATCTATTTTGCTGCTTAATGTGTTTCTTCTACTGTTGTTAAAATAACCGTATAAACCGCAGCTCTTCATGTGGCGCTTTACGTCTTAGCGGTGGAGAGAAGAAACGCGCACAAAGTGGAGAAAGGGCTTGAATGAAGCATTTGGCTCTAGATAAAAATATTGTAGCGTCGAAAGATCATTAACGTAAACAACCTTGAGCACTTGTACTGTGAACCTTGCTCTGCTCACTTTGATCTGTAGAAACGTTAAAATGTTGCAAATATGTCCTGCGGTCCAGATGGAACCAAGCTGGGGTCCGCCATTTGAATACCACAGCCCTAGACTGAACGTGAATGGTGTAACGTGTCAAAAATACATTGTTTACATTATAATCAATTAATCTACATTGGAAGCGATGGAAACAACATATATTAAATGAATCTAAAGATGCCAGTACATTTATTTTAACATTGTATTTATTATTATTTTCTTTGATGCTGGAATGACCCTTGCACTCTTTTAGTCATAATAAATAAATAAATGAATACAAATTACAAATATACAAAGTTCTGCAGAAAAAAAACCTGTCTGTCAATCTGTCCATCCTCATTTCCAGCTTTGAGCTGCTCTAAACATTTTCCTGCACCTTCATACACAGTTCTGTACTTCCACAACCACATAAGACTATCATCTAGAGAGACCCAAGCTTGCAATAGTTTAGCCTGGTCCTACCAGACTCTCGTACATTTCATTTGTACAGAGAGTCTGGCCACTCTCCACTGACAAGCGTTAACTTCCTTGAAGGCGGGTACTCTATTGAAGTTTAAAACTATTGGATCTGCCCAGAGCCACTCTGGATCTGCCATTACCAATCGCTAACGTTTGGTCGTGACACGTCATGCGTTCGCCTTAACCAACTCCTTCACCACTAATGGAGCGAGCTGGAAAAATCGAACTTTTCCTGAACCCCTTGGGGAGGAGGGCCACATCATGGCCACCAACAAAATTCAGCAAAGATTGTTCTTGCTCCAGCTTTAACTTCTGGATATTCAGCAGCATTGCCACAACAGACCGAATGGCTTCGCTCGCATCTTTCTCTGCCGCCATTACTGAACTACAACTCAAACTAGCGCACAACATCAACGTCATCGTTCTCAGCCACTCCCTCTGTTCGCTGATTCGTTAAAATTTGGCCAGAGAAAACCAGCAAATATACCGCAAACCCAGACGACGTACTGACGGAAAATAAAAATTGAGCGGAAGTACGTAGGAGGGCGGAGCCAGGCTAGCAATAGTTGGCCCATGGGAAGACATTTATCACCATACGGAATTCTCTTTGGTCCAAAAAAAAAAGAAAAAAGAAATGTTAATAAGAAACCATGCTGCCTTTTCCCCTCATCTAAGTATTAAAATAGCTGCCCCATTTCCACCATAGCAGGGGGTCTTTCCTGGCTTCAAACTCTTTCCCCTTGTCTTTCCCGCTTTCCTCTACACCTTCGCCTCCTCCTCATCCTCCCCAGCCCCCATCCTCCCCTTCACTCCCAGAAGAGATTAAACACAAGCAGCGACAGAACACAGTCTGCCTGCGAAAAGCGCAGTTATAAATAGCCCTGGATTAATAATGCTCTGGGGGGAGTGGAGGGGGGCGAGGGGGGATTGGGGGGGCACGCTGCGCTTTTAAAAGTGCGCAAATCTATTTTAGGACACTACATTTCCAGGCGGCTCTCTGTGCATCTCTTATTCTCTCTCTCGCTGTTCCCTCTCTCCCATCTTGGATTGGCATTAGACGTCGGTGATGAATGCAGCGTGTAGTTTCTTACACCTGAAGACCCTCATGAAAAGCATGTCATCAGCCTGTCAATAATGTCATAAAAGCTCTGCCTAAGGACTGCAAGGATGTGAACCGATGTGCTGTGATCTAAACCAGCACCTAAGCAAACAATAATCTGACAATGAGTTACAGAACCTAGCTGAAGCACTGAAACATTTTTAAGGATAACTTTCCATCTAAAAACAGTGTTTAAGTTGACATCTAACCACTACATCCTCAGGGACGATGTCCCTCATGGCAGCAACAACCTAACGTTCTCCTCTCCTCTCTCCCGAAGGGCTGTCCTTTTGTTTTCAGAGCTCAGTTGAAAGAGAAACTTACAGCTGACACAATTTGCTGACACCATTTCCTGCTTTTTATTCCAGCCAGGGGAGCTTTATTTTAGCAGTTTAGCAACCCTGTTGTGCAGAGACAAAGAAAGACAGTGACAAAGAGGAATAGACATATAGAGTAGGGATAAGAAAAGAGTAGGAATGCAAAAAATACTATTTCAAGTTGCATGAGATTATTGTGCGACAAGGGGAAAAAAACAAACATAAAAAGTATCATATATTATATATTACTTTCTGGAACACTTGACCATTACACCAACAGAGACGTCACAAATCTACAATATAGACACGTTAATATGGAGCTGGCCCACCCTTTGCAGCTAAAACAGATTCACCTCTTCTGGGAAAGCTGCTTACCACAAGATTTTGCAGTGTTTCTGTGGGAATTTTTGCCTATTCATCCAGTAGAACATTTGTGAGGTCAGGCACTGATGTTGGACAAGAAGGCATGGTTCGCAGTCTACGTTCCAGTTCATCCCAAAGGTGTTCTATTGGGTTGAGGTCAGGACAGACCAGTCAAGTTCTTCCAAACCAAACTTGCTTTGAGCACTGGTGCGCAGTCATGTTGGAAGAGAAAAGGGCCATCCCCAAACTGTTCCCACAAAGTTAGAAGCATAGCATTGTTCAAAATGCTTTTGTATGTTAAAGCATTAAGATTTCCCTTGACTGGAAGTAAGGGGCCAAGCCCAACCCCAAGCCCCATACCATAGTTATTTTAATAGTAAATACCTTATTCTTCAGTGTCACATGATCCTTCAGAAGTCTATTTGCAGCTCAATGTTGAAAACAGTTGTGCTGCTTAATATTTTTGTGGAAACCGTTAAACATTTTATTCAGGATTCAGGGGCAGAATTTACAAAAATCTTCTTAAGAAAGAATTTCTAAGATTGAAAGAAATTCTAAGAATGTTCCGGGCTACAATTCTTGAAAAATTCTAAGAAGTTCTTAAATATTTTCTAAATAACATCTTAATGTTTTTCTAAAAAAGAAAAATGACAGTACTGCTGAAGACTTGCCGAATGAAGAACACCTCAAAGCCTGTCTTTTTGCACTGCCTGCAGATTACCATAGTTATCATAATCATAAACAGCCCAATAATTTCTTTAAACATCTTACTTTTGGGAATGGTTATTAATTATCCTAACTTTAAGAAGCTATATACAATGATTATTAAGAACATTCTTTTATAGGAATATGAATATTTATAATCTTTTTCTTAAGTTAGAAAATAAGAAGAAATTAGCAGTTAAGAATTTTATTCTTAAGAATGTTTTGTGAATCTGGCAGAAAGTAAAAAAACAAACAAAAAAAAAACTTTACGGTCACCTTCTGATCAATTTAACACATTCTATATTTAACTGTTGCCCAGAAAAAGAAAAAAAAAAATTATACTGTTTTTATATTTTTAAATTATAATATTGTTTTTTTATGTGTACGTACATACGCACACACACACACACACACACACACACACACCTACAAAGAGAGACAGAGAAAGGAGACAAAGTGAGCAAGTGAATCTAAGGACGCTGAGGTAGGACCTCAAGGACAGTCATTAATAAATGTGCCTGCACTTCCCTCTGTTCTGCAGAAGCATCTTTGTTGGTAAGCTTTGGGACATAGCAGTGAATCATGGGACGTGTTTCCCCAGCACAGAAACAAGCTAGGGGCTGAGAAGGTACAGGCCTATGATATATTAAAAATAAGAGACTGTACACACACCCACAGCAACAGCGAGATACATTTGTACAATAAACCAACAATCTTTAGGATAGGGTGAAAAAAAAGCCAAAATGTATTAGGGGCCCATGGTGGTTTGCCTTCAAATAAAAGCTGTCAGTGGAAACCACACGGCAATGAGCAAATAATCGCTGTAAGAAAAAGTTGCAATCAATCAATTAGGACTTTAGTACAAGAGTGACGTTTTCAGAACCGACAGTGATTACTTTTCCCTTAAATGTGCTTCATTTTTATAAATAGTTTGTGGTTTCATATTGATTTTACTGCTTTTTTTGACTGAAACAAGCTCTTGCCTCCCTGGAGGAACCATTTATTATTTGAGCTCTTCAGGCGTTTTCTACCATCCCCCTGTTTTAAAGTCTATTTTGCAGAGAGCCCAGCTTACGTCATGGTTATTTTCTTTAGCAACGGTACACCAGCTACGCTTCAGAGAAACGAGCGGGAGAGATGGAAAGGCAGAGAGAGAGAAAAAAGCATGAATATTGCTTTCCAGAAATAGCACACAGCGACGTGCGGTAGGCTGCCCTGTCAAATCGGTTCTGCATCCTCTCCTTGTTAACGGCACATAGATGAACGAGCGCGAGAGAACTAGGAGAGAGAGCGAGAGAGAGAGAGTGAATCAAATGGAGTCGGTCAGATACAGCCAATGGTTTGGCAACATCGAGACCCAAAACTGGAGGAAAAGAAGAAGTGCAAGAAAGCTGGGTGATATTTACATCCTTTGGAAGGGCTTCTTGGCAGCTTAAACTTGGGGGTTGAAACTGGTACGGGAGAGTTACAAATAGCCAGTGTGATTTATGGGCCCCAGGAACCTCCGATGCCTTGGCAGGCCTAAAGGAGGGGTAGGCTCCCCTCGTTCTGGGAAAACAAGAAACCAGCAGTTCTTTGGTGGAAGCCCAAAAAAAGACAGCTGTAAAAAAGGGAAAGAGAGGGCTTGTGCACCACATGATGTTAGTTCATAACGACTCCTGATCCATAAGACATGAGCAGATGATGACGTCAATTAAAGTGGATAATGACACTGCTGGAAGTCAACAAGTCTAATGCATGTCGATTTGTTCACATCACACATGCTGTATGGTGCCATTTTCGATTTTAGCGAGAGAACAGTGCTTTTTATTTTTTTGCTGGCCTTTTAATTATTTATAGGACAGCAAATTATGGGAAAAGTGGGGCTAATGTTATCGGGATATGGCGCCAGTCGAAGCACATGCACCAACCGCTAGGCTCAATCTTTTTTCCTTTTGCTTTGTGTGTGGAAGATTATGCATAAGACTTTCACAACTACTTGCATGATGATTAGCTTTACTAATAGACTAGTTAAGGTTGTTATGGCCGACAAACAATATTTAAGTCGTTATAAAAATTCTATACTAAAAAAATCCAAATTGTAATAATAAAAGTCAAAACAATCAAATTGCTAAGTGTGGATTTATATAGTGTCCTAATTACACGCGACGCAATGCCACAACGCGAAAAAAATGGAAACAAGAACTTTCAAACTGTGAACAAACAAATATATTCTATGACAAAGATTGTTTTAGTAACTCAGTGTATATTTTTTGTAATATTTAAATGGTGTAATATTTGTGCATTTTTATTATGTACTTATCCATTTCCTTATGAGTGATTTTGATTTTGTCACATCTCGTAGTCGCGTTGTGTCTGGTGTCGACAGACAAATTGCTTGAGGCTGGAATCTTATCGCATCGCGTCTAGTTAGGACACGGTGTTATGCAACATCACGGACCTTGTCCAGACCAATAAGTTTTCATTTGAAAACTCATCTTTTTCTCTCTGCTTTGGCTTTTCGCCCACACTGAGACAGCGGTTTTGTCAACAAAGATGGAGCTTTTTGAAGACGCAATCCCAAGTGGATAAATTAGAAAATGCTGTTATTGCGCTGTAGTGTGGACTGTGAAATGGAGGTATTCAAAAAACGGTCATGTGACTCATATTGTACTGACAGATATCTATGTTTATACCGGTATTGTGTCTGTGCAATTCACTATCACACTGTTGTTGCACAAGTTATGTTTCTTTGTACACTCTTCATATCACAGTCATGCAAAGATGACAGAAAATTTACTCGCATTTGCTGTCCTGCGGCAAAACATGAGAGCAGTTGCGTTTTAGACCAAATATAGACCAAATATAATAGTGACAAAGTAAGCATTCATGAGGTTTTTAGCACAATAAGATTAATTTGGCGTTTTCCAATGTTTCAGTGTGGATGTGAAACTTTTGGAAAACACTAGTGTGGACAGAGAGCGTTTGAAAACAAAAACGCCGTTTTCAGATGTATCCAGATTAATGTAGACGTAGCAGCAATGTACAGTATGAAAATGGATATTTTGAGATATGCTAAAGATCATTTAATAACATTGTTAAATGTATTGTTATAAAGATTACATGCAAATGAAAAAGTAAAAATAGGCAGAAATGAGCATGCACAATTAAATATATACATATATACATATACATAGTTTACATAGTACATAGTTTACTTTTAGCATCTATAATGATTGATTTTAGCTTTTAGTATTCTATTCTTAATTTATTTTTGACAAAATAGAATTGTATTTTAATATTTGCCTTGCACCTGCATTGGTAACGGTAGTGGCAGAAACTAGTCCCTACTAATGACAGCTGAATCCATTGTCTTTTGTAGGCATCACATGGCACTAAACTTGAGCCACCAACTCCATTTCCCATCACCCCCCTCCTTCCCCATCAGCCCCAAAACAGTGTCCCATTCAACAGCAAAACCTCTACCAATCATACCGTGAGCTGCGTATGCCCAACCACCATTCCTTAGGGCTCTGGTTCAAACGGGACAACCTTTCATGAGCAGTAAAAAAAAGCAGAGAAGAAGATGAAGCCGCATGCAAAGCATAAACATTCAGACGATGAAATGTCATCGCTAAGTAGCAGGCTGAGTGCCGGCCACTGTTTACAGGTTCTATAAATGCACCAGCATTGACGTCAAACGCTTGCATGAGAGGAATGTTGTTTTCTGGGTAAACTTCAATGTGTGGTGCGGAATTCATCTCACACCACTTTTTAGAAAGAGGCAGTGAGGGGGTCGCAGGGTGTATTCCAGCAGAAAAAAAAGAGATTTTTCTCCCTCAAAGAAAGATATGAAATATATATTAAGTTGGTGTTATGATTTTTCAAGTTAGTATTGATTAATTTTCAAATACAAGTAGCAGTACTTTTACGGCACCAATAATATTCTGCGAACATTTGGGTGGAATGGGGAAAAAAACTCTTCCAGAACTAGAACCTTCAGAAATGAAAATTTAATTATGACCATTTATATTAATGCTTAACATTATTAATATTCAGTCTAAACAGCAGAGAAACAGGTGGCCCACAAAAGGGACAATCCCAGACAAATTTCGCCAACATACACTCACCTAAAGGATTATTAGGAACACCATACTAATACTGTGTTTGACCCCCTTTCGCCTTCAGAACTGCCTTAATTCTACGTGGCATTGATTCAACAAGGTGCTGAAAGCATTCTTTAGAAATGTTGGCTCATATTGATAGGATAGCATCTTGCAGTTGATGGAGATTTGTGGGATGCACATCCAGGGCACGAAGCTCCTGTTCCACCACATCCCAAAGATGCTCTATTGGGATGAGATCTGGTGACTGTGGGGGCCATTTTAGTACAGTGAAGTCATTGTCATGTTCATGAAACCAATTTGAAATTATTCGAGCTTTGTGACATGGTGCATTATCCTGCTGGAAGTAGCCATCAGAGAATGGGTACATGGCGGTCATAAAGGGATGGACATGGTTAGAAACAATGCTCAGGTAGGCCATGGCATTTAAACGATGCCCAGTTGGCACTAAGGGGCCTAAAGTGTTCCAAGAAAACATCCCCCACACCATTACACCACCACCACCAGCCTGCACAGTGGTAACAACGCATGATGGATCCATGTTCTCATTCTGTTTATGCCAAATTCTGACTCTACCATCTGAATGTCTCAACAGAAATCGAGACTCATCAGACCAGGCAACATTTTTCCAGTCTTCAACCGTCCAATTTTGATGAGCTTGTGCAAATTGTAGCTTCTTTTTCCTATTTGTAGTGGAGATGAGTGGTACCCGGTGGGGTCTTCTGCTGTTGTAGCCCATCTGCCTCAAGGTTGTCCGTGTTGTGGCTTCACAAATGCTTTGCTGCATACCTCGGTTGTAACGAGTGGTTATTTCAGTCAAAGTTGCTCTTCTATCAGCTTTAATCAGTCGGCCCATTTTCCTCTGACCTCTAGCATCAACAAGGCATTTTCGCCCACAGGACTGCCGCATACTGGATGTTTTTCCCTTTTCACACCATTCTTTGTAAACCCTAGAAATGGTTGTGCATGAAAATCCCAGTAACTGAGCAGATTGTGAAATACTCAGACCGGCCCGTCTGGCACCAACAACCATGCCACGCTCAAAATAGCTTAAATCACCTTTCTTTCCCATTCTGACATTCAGTTTGGAGTTCAGGAGATTGTCTTGACCAGGACCACACCCCTAAATGCATTGAAGCAACTGCCATGTGATTGGTTGATTAGATAATTGCATTAATGAGAAATTGAACAGGTGTTCCTAATAATCCTTTAGGTGAGTGTAGGTTTCAATTCTCTGGACTGAACTGCCTCTGGGTGCGAAAAATCACTGACAACACTTTCAATTCTTCTTACAAACCCTTTCACATTACATTTGGGTGACCGGCAATTGGGAAAGTCAGAGAAGGAACTTGATCTTTGTTTTGAATATGAGCCTCTACTCTACAGATCTCCTGAGGGGTCTGGATGGCATGTGTCAAAGAAAGGTTATTCTTTTTCTTATAAAACGATTTCCAGTAAATGACATTAAAAGATATCAGTAATTTACAGGCATTGGTCATTTGGCAAGAGGCAAGAGAAACAAAATGGATCTGTATCTATGATTCTGCACTTTTTCAAAGCAACCATACTTGCTGATGTTTCTTATTAAGACGAGAAGGGAATATATAAGGGAAATGAAGATGAGGAGGTTAACAAAAAAGTGGAAAGTCATTCTTCACAGCCCTGGCATGCAACAAAGATGAAATGCATATCTATAGACAGGACAAATGATAAACTGTAGCTTCCCTGAAAAAAAAAAATGTACAGTACAAGTTACTGAAAATTGGCAATATACACATCAGATGTGACGACACAGACTAGGATGTGGCAGATGGACAACCTACAGCAGCCAAAATTTCTAAATTATTGTTTTCTATGAATGTGCACACATCGCCACCACTATTGAGTGTCCATCATCACATGGTAGAACATGGCTGCACAAATTTCTAACACGCCAATTTTCCAATAAATTCAAACAAAACCTTCAAATGAAACAAAAGAACATGCATATTTAAGCCTTTGATAGCCTTAAATACAGCCTAGGATACATACAAATAATGTAAATAATGAATGTAAATGTAAATAATAAACAAATGCATCAATATAAAATTCAATCAATCAATCAATCAATCAATCAATCCAATCAACTGTTTGGTTACCCATATTCTTCAGAATATCTTTTGTGTTCAGCAGAAGAAAGAAATGTATACAGGTTTGGAACCACTTGAGGTTGAGTAAATGATGACAGAATTTTCATTTTTGGGTGAACTCTCCTTTTAAGTGTTCTCTACCTCTTAACACCTAAAATCGAGTAGTTTGTTGAAGAGAAGCATGCTATTATTTTTCTATGCAACGGGACATAGGATTTAATTTAAATGGGAACAATTTGTCCCAGGAACTTTTTCCCCCCAGACCTGTTGCAGTCTGCATTTCCATCACGGTCTAAAGTATTGTGAAGATTAGTCCGCTGACGTAGGACTGTACGCGACATTCTAGAGCCCACTGGATTTCGTCTTACGCAAATACACTTCAAGCCTGAACCTCGTCATTGGTCCATCTGTCTTATTTTTTAAACTTCATTGTTGATTCGAATAGCAAACAACTCTTACTGCACGCACCGCAACTGACTTTGAAAAATGGTGGTTGAAATAAAATGCTGTGTGAACTCAACCAATCATCAGGTTTAGTGCCTAAGTCCCACCTCTGAAAGTGTCTGAACTTTTTAACATTTTGAGGGGGAAATTTTTACCCAAAACTTCATGTATCCCTGGTTCCTGTGGTCGAAACACACTGAGTACCACCCCAAAGTCCCTAGTTCCTGCAGTGGAAATGTGGCTTCGGTCAGTAAGCAATCACCCTGAAAACCCTAGCAACAACAAGAAATTAAGTCCAGACTTGTTGTAAAGAATCTGACACAACAGCCAGGACACAACTTCAAAGAAGAGGCCTCACCCCTCACCAATTTATGCATATTGTTGTCTGCAATACTATCTTGCCTCCAGAAATATCCAGAGTGCCATAATAGGACTATACTATACTAAAACCCAATAAAAGACCGAAGAACGTAAAATGAGACCAGTGAGATATTATTAGCTCATGTGTAGGGTACAAACAGAACAACTGTTTATATATATTTTTTATTTCCACTTTGCTGCACAATGTCCTTAATCTGAACTGAATGTTCAGTGTCCTCTATGATCTCCTGATACTAAACTACTAGTGAAGTACATTTTAGCACAGTATCTTTTTGTTAAACCTAAAATAAGCTTCACCTGTCAACACCATGGACAAAGCACACAACGTTCCCTTAAATGTCTGAACATCACTGATGCATTTTGTAGTCCACCACGGATTATAATTTTTGGCGTCATCCTCCCATTGTTGTAGACGAGGCACTTTTGTAACCTGTCAAAAGAACACCTACACGGAAACAACATTGATAAGTGCATCACGAAAAAAGAGCAACAGAAAAACAACTGATCATTTGAATCATCCACTGAATCAACGACTGAATCACTGATTGACTGACTCATGTTTATTTCATTTAGATCGTCTGTCAACCACGACACCAAGTGCACGGCAGTTTGAGAACAGACCTCAAAGTAGGTGTTGAAAGGTTACAGTGGGTGGAGCTAATGCATTCCCATAGTGGAGTCTAAAAGCTCCAGTTGTCATTCAAGACATGTGGGTGAGACCATAGGCCTGTAAACAGGCGTGCTGCTTATTATAGCTCAGGGCATCACTGGGGAGACAGTTGACCGGCCATGGTTGGAATGATACACCTAAATTTAGAGGAGCTCTTAATTTTGGTGACTATAAGAAGAAGAAAGCACACTTGGTATGCAAATGAAAGTTTAAGACTAAAAAGCCCTGAAGTTCACCTTACTCTTAGGCTTACAAAATCAAAATTCCCTTATTTATTTTTAATGCACATTGCTTGTTTTACTTGTGCATTATTCATCCCAAATAACAAAAACTAAAATAATTTTCTTGTTGTCTGACATCACCAATCTCTCTTATTTTTTAGCCCTTACCATATATTCCTTTTTTATTCAAAATATTCACAAACTTGTCAACTATATCATGAATTATATGATATATTCTGATTTTCAAATATGTGGAAGTGAAGGTGTTGTGTTGTTTAAACACATTATACATATAATGATCACGTTAGTTGATATAACACGCAATGAGGTTACACCGCATTTCTGAGGATCTGCCGGATTTACATCACGTAAATTCATACATTTTTCCTGAAAAACATAAAAGTAAGCGGCCAGTGAACTGGGAGAAGAATAGAGTAAACTTTATACACAATTATACACAATGTGCAGGCTATCTGATATGAATAAAAACACTGATTCATCAAATTATAATTGAAAGGATTATCGTTGCAGCTTCCATAGACATCACTGTATGGAATTAGAATTTAACCAATTATTGGCTAATTGTATTTTTATAGGCTTTAGTACTCCATTTAAATTTCTGAAAACTAAAATAAACATTATGTGGTTGAAAACACTGAATAGTTGTGTTATATGAAAAGGCAACAATGTTATTGGTGAGAAAATATCACTGATCAACGGAATGATTTTTGGTCTCATCCCTACATGACAGAATAATGTGCCAGAATACAGAATACAGCTGTGCCGTCATTTTATGTTCCGGGAAGTTGTATGGTCAGTGTCAGTCACAGCACCTTTTAATTGCTGTTTTTGACCCGGCGATAATTAATTTATAAATTAAGCACTGCATGTACATAACATAAAAGCATTATAACATAAGGGCCTAATTGTGCCCTTTAATGTATCTCTGTGCATACACTTAATTTTCAATGAGAAGCTCAGAAATATAATTTAACATCTCAATCATTTTAATAAGTTAAATAAAAGTGTTATTGTGAAACTACATGTGATATTGCTTACATATATACATTTTCTATATACATTATAGGACCACCGGGACCCCAATCCGCCCTATTGATGGCCTGGATCCATAATCTCCTTCTGTTTTTAGCGAAGGCATGTGATCCCCTCGGAATATTGAACATTTTAAATCCATCTTTTTTGCGGTTAGTGCAGTTTGCAGCACACAGGCTCCATGTCATCTCTGTTTATGCTATAGATATGCAGTAAATAATGCTGCTTTCTGCCCCCTAGTTGCGCGCGCATCTCTGTGATGACATTGCACAGAAACCCGTCTATTGGCAACATTTTCCAGTGCCAAATGGCAGCATGGCCTTGCATGACAATTCCAGTCTGTTTGACTAAATCCATCAGCTATTTTTGGCATATAACTTAGGTGGCACGAGTGTACCCAATACGCCATCCATATATTATACACACATTATCATTAAATGTAGCATTGTTTTCATGACCCCCTTACTTACAAAAAATATTGATATTGCTGCAGATTGCAGAGATCTTTATGTGTGGTTTATGAAATAAAACATCTAAACTAGTGTAGGTGAAACGAGGAGATGGGGCATGTCAAAGTCATGCCATTGATTTCTATATCAGTACCTGAGTCAATGCATTTATGCAATGTTTCGGCTTCAGTGTTGACAGTTTCTGTTGCTGATTTCAAAGATACAGTTCTCTGCATTTGTTTGAAGTGAAAGACACAACAAAAACTGCCATTATGGTCTACATTTCTACAACGCAGATTAAACAGACCACAGAACAAAAGCAGGTTCAATTGTCTGAATTTCTTTCCAATCAAACCCGTTTAATCTTAGCAGGGGTTTTCTTTATCACAAAGTCAACCGTTTAAAGTTGCATTTGAAAATGTATTCTCACTCAATGTGTTTTACAGTCACATGTTTTCAGTCAGATAAAAGCTCTGACAGGCAGCCACCAGTCGGTCATCAAATCTGCAATCCATCTAATCCATAATGATTCAGCATGATGTTGCAAGGCTTTTTCCATTACATAACGCAGGTATAATTAATTAAAAACCTCCTCAGGGAGTATTGACTTATAATGATTCAATCCCAGTTCAGCAAGTTTAGAAGATCAGCTCAGCTTATCCAGTAAATTCGTCGTAACTTGCAAAATCTGCAAAAAAATGTTCCAACACTGCTGAGGGAACTCATTTGGCCTCAATCATAAAGTACTTAAAGGTGCACTAACTATTTTTTGACCAATGTCAGAACATTTCTTTGTAGAGTCTGCAAATTTGAAAGCGTCTGCTGGAACAAAACACGTCAAACACCTCCTGGCTACTCCACTTATGAACTAAGTAACCAGTGCAGGAAGCACAGACAGGTGTCTAGACGAGTACAATAATTGTGCAAACCCTGACACTATACATTGTGTTGCATAATCAGAACACATGCTGTGCATGATGCGTTACAACATGTGGATGAGTATCATGTTCCCTTTAGGACAATTAGACATGTCAGCACTCTATTCTACACTAATGTTGAAAAGTAAACATCTATGAAACGTGCTAAAACGCCTTAACGTTTTGATAAAGGAGAAGGATCTGCTTCTGTGACATTTTTTGTTTAGTCCTAGTCAAAAAAACCTAAATTAATTGTACTGGATTTTACTCATACTTTGGAACAAATGCATGCTGGGAATTTTCTTATAGGATTCCAACAAAACACAAAACAAATACTTTTAGAAAAAATAATGGTAAACTAAGAAGTTTTAACAGTTAACGCTTTTTAAACAGTTAATGTTACATGAACTAACAATGGACAACATTTTTACTGCATTTATTAATGAGTAATTAATGTAGTATTGAGTATTAATGAGCCTAATTGTTAATTCATGTTTGTGTATAATACAGTAACTGATGTTAATTTATACAGCTTCAAAATTTAAAATTCATTAGTACACTAACATTATTTAACAATATTTGTGGTCAGTAAGATGTTTTTTCAAAGAAATTAATAGTTTAGATCACAGTACACTTTATTATAAGGTTTCATTTGTTAACATTAGTTAACTGCATTAGAACAACACTTCCACAGCATTTATCAATCTCAGTTAATGTTACATTATTAAAATCAAATGTTGTATCTAATTTAATGTTCTGTGAATTAACATGAACAAAGTTGTAAAATATATAGCTCATTGTTAGTCCATGTTAACTAATGCATTAACTAATGTTAACAAATAAGACCTTATTGTAAAGTGTTACTGTGTTGTTTAAAGGGATAGTTCACCCCCAAAAGAATGTAAATTCTGTCATCATTTACTCACCCTCAAGTTGTTCCAAAACCCGTATGATTTCTATCTTCTGCTGAACACAAAAAAATATATTTTGAAGAATGTCGCTAACCAGACAGTTGACGGACCCCAGTGGTCGGACGGTTCATCAACTGTTACCAACATTCTTCAGAATATCCTCTTTGTGTTCAGCAGAAGAAATTCATACAGAACAAAGTAAATGACGTCAGAATTGTCCTTTTTGGGTGAACTATCCCTTTAAATTGTCAGGACATATAGCAAAAGACAAAGTTGGAACATGATAATTAAAATAAAAACAAAGTACGAATATCAAAGCTCCACTACCAAACTCTATAATAAATGAAAAATATTTATTTAAATGGAAAAACTTCTTGTGTAGAATCGTCAGCACTAGACTGAACCCTTAAAGTAGTACATCTAGTTTAAATGTTGCTCTAAATCAACAGAGAAATCCCTTAATACATTTCAAACATATAAGAAGGGATCCCTTCTACAAATAAAGAGGTGAATGGATCTAAATAACGGCGTATCTATCTATTTGAACAGGTGACAGATAAACAGGGCCAGTGCGAGGCAAAAGCAGCGCTTGCACACCCACACACTGTTATATAGTCATTCCACTGTGTTGATTCAAGCGCAGGTGAGAGATGGCCAAACCTCGCAAAGCTCTGACGGGAATGTTGACGTCACTTCTGACAAGGACAAGAGACAAGTTTGGTCTGCCAATATAAGGCTAAGAGCCTCTCAAACTCTGGAGGACAAAATTATATTATTTTAAAAATCTTACAACATCTGTGCAAAAGGCCATGTTTAAGTTCAAATCATCTCATCCCAAAAAACACTGCAAGTTCAAAGTCACAGTGGTCATTCGCAACTGCCACAACACATTTGCATCTAATACCGGGTTAAATACTTTCAGGAGCATTCGAAACCACATGGCTGGCCATATTAACTTAATCTTAACCTAATATCCTTAACAGATTAGCTAGCCGAAGAGAATGCAATGAAAAAAATGTGCAAAAGAGTGACGTTTACTGCATAAAGGAAAAGCAGCCACCTTTGTTTAGGGATGCCCATTCCAGGTTTACAACATGACACTTGTGGTTTTACCCAAACAGAGCTTGACCCAGACAAAACAAAGCCAAGATGTAGCCACACCAACACCTTTGACTTCAAAATATCTTCAATTGCGAGCGTCGCATGCATGTTTCTACCTCCCACCCCACCCAAAACAATACACTTCTCTTCAAGCATGCTTGCATGCGTGTATCTGCTTTTCTCTAGCCAGTTATCTCTCTCTCTCTAACTCACCAGTGCTAGGCATGCTGGTGCTTCTGGATTGAGAAAGCAGCTCCTTGGATCGCTCTCTGCTGGACGTGCTGTCTGAAGAGAAGCAGGATTCTGTCTCATAGATCGTCTGCAACATCGCGCACAGTCCCGGTACGGTTGGCTTCAAAAGCATGCCAGTCTCAAAATACCACCACACAATTAATGCAAAAATAAAGCAAAATCAACATGAAAAAGGAGATGGCAACCCACTCTCCATCAAAAAAAGTGAAAATGCAAACACATTTGAAGGAAGAGGGGGAAACAAGCAGTGCGTCCTTTTTTTAAAATCAAAAGGTACATGCATGCAAAGAATTGTCAATCGCTTTTCCCGTTAGCTCCATGGTTTAAGAAAAATAATAATCAAAAAATGCAAGCAGAACCTGTCTCTGTAGAAGGAAACGCCATAGACAAATCCTTAAATTGCTCAGAACCATCAGCTGTAGACACACAAACGAGTCTATTCATAAACCACATCACCTTCTTGTCTAATCGTCTATGTCAGAAACAAACTGCTAATTCACGCCGACAAGTCCGAGTGTGGCTTGTATCCAAGTCCCCCCGTCTGAGCGTGCCTGTATCCTGCAATCATCTGAAGTTACGCATGTGGTGGTATCAGCGGACTCCAAAAGAGAGACTTCCCCATGACGAAATGCGACGGAGCTTGGAAAGACGAGATGAAAGCGACAGAACAGGAGAGATGATCACAAAATAGATCACTGGGAGACTTTTGCCTGCCGGTCCCTCTGTTCCTTCCTTCCCCTCGCCTCTCCGTACAGCCAGCCAGTCCTCGCTATAGCACAGTACAACTCGCTCTCCGTATGAATGAGCTTAAAGTGAACCGTCCGACGCCGTTCTGTTTAGTGCGACTGCATTGCTTTTATGTATTTGTTTAAAGCCGAATCTCTGCAGCTTCACCCGCTGTGCGTGGCGAATGGGAGAGCAGAGGTGTAGAGACGTGGAGTTTACAAACAGACTGGAGCTGCTTCAGGCTGCTGGAAATAGCTGCCGAGCGACAGGGGAGGGGCGGGACCATGCTATAAATAGAGTCGGGAGCTGAGAGCTTGCTTGGAGAAAGAAAGAGAGAGAGAGAAAGGAGGGGGGAAAGACAGAGAGAGACAGAAGATGGAAGAGAGGGGTTGGTCGATTGTTTATCGCGTAAATAAAGGAGCCAAAAACAATATTAGGAGCCAAAAAAGGAGCCAATCTGACAAGACCGTGACAGGACTGGAGGAGTGAGACCAAACAGAGTTTAACTTGATAATACAAGCCAACACGAGGGTAAACGAGATACAAAACAACACGAGCACTGCAAAATTTGTGCCAATGCACGCTATAATGAATGGAACTAATTCATGCATTTGAAACACAAGCGTTTAAATCTAAGCTTTTCGTACTGAGAACTGCTGGCTGCTTACACAAGGAATTTGCGTCAGCACTATTGACACAGAGAACACAAGGGTCACCGTTTAACAAGCGCATGTGGGTCAAAAGAATAGGGTGGCCAATACAGCATTACCAAACCTGTGACATGCCAAGCGCTGCAAGGACACTATATTTATCGTTCACATCAATAACAACAACTTACAAAAGCACCTAAATGGTAAATTAGGTATTAAAACAAGAGAATAATTAGGACAATTTGTGCTTAAACTATATTGAAAAAGTAAATGTAATATGTGACCCCTGTTCTCTAGAAATGCACATTTTCCAATGGTGACCTACATGACCATTTCAACGTTTAAAGAGACCAGAATGATGTCTGGAGGTAAATTTAAATCAGTAATGCACTAAATCTTTTTGACGTTAGGTGTGAGGACAGCAAAATGCATCTATTGTGAAATGCACCATTGATTTCATGCCCTCCTGAATGATATACCACAAGGTTATCTGGCATCGTTCAGCATCAGTTTAGTAGCCCACTGCCTAACGTTCATTGCATTTATTATCCAAGACAGACTGACCTGTTGCACAAGCTCCAGAAAAGATGTCTCAAGACTAAATAAGAAAGATCTGAGACCACACTGTTTCACAGTTTTCACAGTTAAACATTTGTTTCATGCAAGGAAACTTGGTCGCAGACCAATATTAAAGGGTAAGATTTATCCAGAGTGCCTAAATTAGACATCTGACGTACTTTTCTTAGAGCAATCTGTCACCATGACCACTAGTGTGTTGGAGAGTTAAAATGGATTTGGCTCAAGAGCAGGCAACAATCAAAGAGAAGCTTTGTCAAGCATGTTTAAAAACAACATGGAACAGATACCCAGTGTCGCCTATCATTGCCTGGCCATAGGGCGGGATCTAAGAGAGCAAATACAGGCTGCGCGCATGTGTGTGTGTATTTACGCAGGCGAAATCAAAGCATGGTCAACTTTCAATGTTTTGGCACCCATAGCAGGGCCAACACATAATTTAAACTGAGGCCGTAAATAGAAGCAAGTTTTACAAGGCATGACCTGCATGCAGCATGATCAGCGTGTACGTATGCAACGCATGCTTGCATCTTGAAAATCGCTTAGACTTTGCACTTGTTGCTCTTTAGGTTACGAGCATGCTAAACTGCTGTTATCTGTCTCACAGCTGCAGGTACGTTGAAGATTTTACATGGTCGTTCCAACTTCAGTCTCGTCTGTTGGCTTTAGTTTCCAGCCGCCCCCCGTTATTTATAGGTGGATGTACCTTTTAGGCTTACTGACGTTAGTTGGGCTTATATTTAGCCATGGGAAGGTGGGGGGAGTGCACCACTTGTTTTTTAAGGCCTTTTTTTACGAGTGATGAACTCATGTTGGTAATGTCAAGGACTTTGGCAGCAGACTTTGTTTGACAGCTAGTCTCTCGCCTTTAGCCAGACCTGACCCAATTAAGGCCTACCCAAAGCGAGCCGTAACCTTTTGCCACCGGGTTCTGAAGAAATCTTGGACGCTGGAGAAGAATGGTAAATAAATGTGGCCGTTCCTCACTGTGGCTGCGGACAGATGGGCTAAATGTGTGTTGAAGCTTCGGGAGCATGTGAACTCTCCCACCTTAAATAACATGGACTATATTAGCTCACACTTACGAGCCCACAAAAATAGTCTCGTTTTGGATGGGATTAATTAAAACAAAGCCAAGAAAAACACAGTGGTTTCTCACACAGATAACCAACTCTCTTACTGGGGGCCGCTGCCATGTTAGGAAAATGTATTTTAAGCATGCTTACATTTTAAAAATTTGCTTTTAAATGTTAACCAGAGAGCTACTTAAAGCTTCTCCTTTGCTGATAACAGATTTGTAAATAATTCTCATTGCATATTTGGATGGAAGATGGATGTTGCATTTTCAAATGCACGACCCGAACTCACAGCGTCAGCCAACTGGCGAGTAGTTTTTACAGTATACTCGCCAACGCCGATTTCTACTCACATACGGCTCTTGGCGGGTGTTCATTTTGGACCCTGGCTGAGATAAGTGTGTTCCACACAGTCACTAGATGGCACTGCTAGCTTGTGCTGTGGAGTTGGAAGCTATAGTTTCCATGCATGAAATAAAAATATTTCAAATGTGTTACAAAATGCAGTTATTTTCCCCTTGGATTCACAGTCTTTGATTCATGTGGGACATACGAAACATATTTTGGTCTGAAAATACAGACATCTGCATAAAAACGCTGCACCTGAAACCGACCCAGTCGCTCAAAGAGCTCAGATTGTTCTGTGATCATTTCACTGCAAGTCAATCCAACACAGTACAGACGAGCCCGTGGCCTGTCGATACAGCCTGAATAACAGTCAATGAGCAATTTGTTACCCAATCAATGAGCAATTTGTTACCTGTCTTTATTACGAGCAAAGAGAATTTCTCATGTCCATTTTAAAAGTGCTGTCAAGTCCAAAAACAAACCCAATAAAATAAATTAAACTGAATCACCTGGAAAGAATGAGAAATTAGCTCCAGTTTGCAAAATTGTTTCTTAAATTTCCTCGTTTGAGCGACTGCCAGACATTCCTGTGAGGGAAAGGCAAAGAGAATTACCTTTCAGTTCTGCTCTGCAATGGACACACAAATGCAAGCCTTCTAAAATATCCTTCTGTGCACATACATGAGCAAATGCGGTCAAACATATCAATAAACTGCCCATGACAGCCTGATATGGTGCCCGTATACATTTACAGCGAGAAAAACAACCTTTTTTAGAATCATCATTTGATGACTCATATCAAGGCATAGACTGATGCACTTACACCCAAAGTGAGGATTCACACACATACACACACATACACGGCACAGGGGACGCATACAGATTCTTTCTCCTCAAATAGAACGCTGCGATGACTCATTCTCTGCACAGCCCCAACTGCAATGCTCCTCCCTGCCAGAGAACACGCACACGTTCACATATACATACACACTTGTGTGTATTTATTCCACCGGTTCAAATATTAACACATGCAGATAATGACAAGACCCTCTGTGTTGGAGGAAGGCCTCCTGCAGTATTCCAGAGAAATCAATGTTTCAAACAGGTTGACTCATTTAAAGCGGTGCTTACTGACCCGTGTCACTTTTCAGATAATAAACTGGTCCAATTATAATGCCAGGTGAGCTGCAACTGCAAACAGAGGTTAAAAAAAATTATGCACGGAGAACAGCGCATGCACATACAATGCAATGTTTATTTAATGTATGCATTTTTTAGAGTTTTTGGTTATATGCATTGCTAAAATAAGAACGTCATTATGCAAATGCTAGAGATAGAAAGACATTTGTTTTGACCTTTACTTTTCACAGTTATTCACACTTTTCTACTAAAGTTTATCCATTCTTTAATATTAGTTATATCAATATTTTGCACTATTTTTATCTGACCAGTTTTGCATATTACACACTTTCACCGCTTGCAAAATGGGCTTTCAATAAAACTTGGCTGTTATACAGTAGAAAGGTGGAGAAAAAAAATGGAAATCGTGCTACCTGGCCAGAGAAAAAAAGGTTGTTGTCTTTCCTTTTGCCAAATAGTTAGGAAAACTTCAACAACCATAATGCACTGGGCATGCTGCCATCCACAGCCACTCCCACCAGTCTGCTATGGATACGCTTGACCAGAGTCAAATACTGCATTGGTTTAGTCAGAAATACTTCTTAGCAAACTTTTAATCATAATGGTACCGACTTGTATTGTTCCCGGGTGCAAAAATTCAAAGATTCAAATTTTAGCGAGAATGAGTTACTTTCCAGTTACCAGTGAAGGATCCAGCGCGTTTTAGGCAGTGGAGTAAATATGGAGAGAATGCAGTGATAGAAAATCTGAAAAACCTCCATGTTTGTAGTCAACATTTCGAGCTGGATGACCACGAACACAGTGTTTTAGGCCAAACGGAGGAGAAAAAAAAACTGAAATAAACTACCGTTCTGTCAGTTCCGTCAAAAGCAAAATTTTGTTGTGTGCAATTAAGAAAGCTTTTGCCATAGTTGCTGTTTAAAGAGTAGACAAAGTACAATACAATTTTCAGTGACAAACCTACCCTTACAATAACCGTTTTGTTAACTGTCTGTAGGCAGAAATACAAAAAAGCAGAAGTAAAATCTGTAGCTGTCAACTTTTGCTGACGAATAAACGTGAATTTCTCGGTCCAGGTAACATGAAGAACAGGGAAACATTGTTCATTTACATATAATACCAACACTGTAACAATAAGGTCCAACAACATTTTCCACATGATGCACTCTTTTACAGATGTGATAGTGATTACTTACTCGATTACTAGGTTAATCTGTTTAATAAGAAAACTCGGTTACACTTTATTTTAAGGTGTCATTGTTCCCGTGTAATTTATATATTTAAGTACTGAGTAATAATAATTAACAACATGTACCTACTGTAGGGTTAGGGTAGGATTAGAGTTTGGTTTAGTATTTATGCATAATTTACTGCTATTACTATGGTAAGTACATGTAATGACACTGTAAAATAAAGTGTTACCGAAAACTCTCATTATTAAACACAATCAGAATTACATCAAAAAAGTACAACTAAACCAAAAACTTGATTAAAAAACTTGATTAATTAAATGTAATAAAATGAAATATAATTAAAAAAATATATATATTTTAAAATAATGTATTGATATAAACAAATATATTATTATTATTATTATTATTATTATTATTATTACAAAAATATTATAAACCTGTTTAAACAATCAAAATTCTCATTATTAGGGCTAAACAATTGGAATAAAATTTAAATTGCAATTGCCAAGTGCAATCATTAAACCAAAAACTGTGATTAAAGTATAATAATAATAATAATAATAATAATAATAATAATAAAAATAAATAATATACTAATATTAAAAGTAAGTCGTAATATGATTTGATCAAATCGCCCTACTCATTATTAAAACTAAAGTGAGGATGAAAAGTTGATAAAGAGCATTTTATCATTGAACAAACACTAGTACATTCTTCAATAAAGATTCAAGAAGCCTTTAGAGTCACATTTTAGACAATATCTAACCAGAGTAGATGGTGTTCTCATCACTCCATAGCTTCTCTGAATGTGGTTAGGCATCCCTTTGTGTTATTGGTGATAACTTCATTAAAAACGCCATTAAAGACACCATTATTATATCACAATCGACTGATTTATGTCAGCAAGACATAATCCAGACATGGACATGCAGTACAGATGTGACGGTGAGGAACTTTCCCCACCGGTTAATTGACGTGTGACAACAACGGTAATACCGGTATCACCGGTGGGGGCTTTTGAATCATTTTTTAATTTGAAATTACTTTCGCTAATTTGAAACCGAAAGTAAAAAGCGCACGGCCGCTCAGGCATTCATAACGGTGCGGAGCAAAGCGAGAGCTTCCATAGGAATGAACTGAAAACGTGCCAGTGGACATGCACAGTGAATGACAGTGCGGCCGTGCACATTTTACTTTCGGTTTAGAATTAGCGGCAATTCGGGGGCAGGTTGCTTGTGTTCATTTAGCCTATTATTCTTAATGAAAAACACAACAACAAAACAGTACAATAACAAACTCACTTAAAAAGGCGCTTTTACATTTCGCTTTAGCCGCGTTTCCACCGCAGGAACTTTCCCCAGGAACTAGGGACTTTGGGGTGGTACTCGGTGTGTTTCAACTGCATGTACCAGGGTCTAAATGAAGTTCCGGGTAAAAATTTCCCCCTCAAAACAGCCCTGCTCGCGAGGTAGTACTTTTTCAAAGTTCAGGAACTTTCGGGGGTGGGACCTGGGCGCTGAACATGCTGATTGGTTGAGCTCACCCAGCATTTTATTTCAACTTAAAAGTCAGTTGCGGTGCGTGCAGTAAGAGTTGTTTGCTATTCGAATCAACATTGAAGTTTAAAAAATACAACAGATGGACCAACGACGAGGTTCAGGTTTTATTAAGTGTATTTGCGTAAGACGAAATCCAGTGGGCTCTAGAATGTCGCGTACAGTCCTACGTCAGCGGACTAATCTTCACAATACTTTAGACCGTGATGGAAATGCAGACTGCAACAGGTCTGGGGGGAAAAAGTTCCTGGGACAAATTGTTCCGAGTAATTTTGGTGGAAACAGGGCTATAGAAACCAAATCTTCCGCCGCCATCTTGTCAGTCATCTCCTCACTCTCCTGATAAATTAAATCTGACTCCTGCTGCTGGTCTGTGCTGCGACTCTCGTTTGGCTCACGCTGTATTAAGAGACACGTTCAGTTTTTAATTGTAGTGTCTGTTCTATAACTGAACAAAATTATTTTATTACTATAAAAAAAAACATCTAAACGACAGCGCCACGGTGGACAAGTGATGCAACCTGTGTTTCGCATGAACATCGGTAACACCGTCAACACAGACTATCGCAGGAAGCCTAATATGCAGTAAAGTTCACAAACAATAAGAAAACATCTTAAAAGACACATGACCCGCAAAAGAATATGAGCACAAAATGACACGCGTGTCCCTGAACTCGCCTGATGCAAAGCATGCAGCCCATTTACGGTGAAGGGCTTCTGAAAATGAAATGGCCTTTTATTGGAGGAAAAGAACAGTACAATATGTCCCCAAGAGAACAAAAGGCCCTCACTGCATGGTTGAATGGATTGACACTTGTTTCTCCTTGATGGGCTTGGATGTGCTGGATCACATGGAGCTCCAGGCTCACTGGACATCATAACAGACCAGCAAAGCAAGGTCCTTTGATACTGCACAACATCAAAAGCATCTAGAGATAATTAACATGATGCTAGCTGATTATTTCAACTTGGCTCAACTATGACAGTCAAATCTAAAATAAAGCAATATGCCAAAAATGTTGTGGCTGATAGTAAGATTCTATTCTTGCATCAAAAATGTAAACTAAAATCATTGGTTTTAAATTCTACAAGTTGATTAGGCATCACAACATTATAATGTACAGTATGGGAAATGGATATTTCTTTAGAGATTTGCTAAAAACTACATTTAACAGTGTTAAGTGTTATTTATCATCCAATATGAATTAGTTAATCTTTTAAAAAACAATAATAATTTAATTGTAAAGATATATTGCACATCCCTACATACAGGAAAGCAATGTTCAAAAACACTTGCATTTATTAAAAATAAATTACAGTTATTTCAAATCAAGAATATGTTCCCTGATCATTAGCCTAACTGAATATGAAACTAAGGTGGTTCATATTCAGTTAGGCTAATGATCAGAGAAAATATTCTGTGAGAGGTATGGCGAATATGAAAAGTTTGAATCTGCCATACCACTCACATTCACCTTTCCTAACTACATTAACTATAAGGCAACCATATAATTGTAATGTGTAGGTTTAGTTTTGGTGTCATTTTCACTGTGTTCCCTTTGCTAGTCTGTCATGCAGATGTTTCTGGTTAATTATCCCTGTGCATTTAAGCCCTCTGTTCATTCAGTTTCTTTGTCCGTTATCATCTATATTAATGTGGTTATGTTTGAATTATTATGGTTCCTGTTGTCTCCTGTGTGTTCCTGGTTTGATTTATAATTAAAGACTTTTTAATTAAAAGACACTATTAGTGATATTCCTTTGTTGTGCGCTCATTATAGCCACTCAAATATAATATAATACAATATAATATAATATAATATAATATAATATAATATAATATAATATAATATAATATAGTCAACAACAGGAGCTCAATTCATGAAATGTCGTACTGTAACTGATGACAGTAGCGCCAGTATGAGCTCTCAAAATCTAAACTCAAACATTTGGTCCATTATCCCACTGTTGTTCAGAGTGGTTTTCAAATTCAATGTGACCTTAAAGAGAAGATGGTAAAACTCCTCAATGTGATGAAAATGAAAGAAGAGGAGGACTTGATACCTGCTATCTGAATAGCTATCATAACAAATCAGCTACACACATCAATACAGAAACAGCTGGTTTCACTGGAGCCACGCACTCAATAAAATGTCAATCACGTTGGCGTACATACAGAAAGCATATACGTAAAAGAACCAATTAGTTTGCATCACAGTGAGCAAACAGACCAATCAGCAAAGAGCCCTCTGGGCAGTGTTGATGTGGAGTGGGGCGAAGCATAGAAGGTTGCCACGGCATCCAGTGACATTCAAAGACGTCATGAGGGGGACAGAGGGTTAATAGAGGTTGTTACTGGTTCTAATTATAAATGGCAGAGAGTCAGAGAGAGCCAGGCGAGGAGCGGCTGGAGAGGAGAGAGTGGGGGCGGGCACAGGGCTGAAGGTATGAATTAAAGGCACATTGAGAGGGGGCTGATGGGAAAAGAAAGGGGCGAGAAGGAGAAGAAAGCTGCAGGGTACGGCGACAGATGAAGGAAGATGAACAAAATCTACAGGTTTTGTTTGCCTGAGCAACAAATCTGGCTAAGCTTCACCTGAGATGAGACAATTATATGCAATTACGCACACAATCATAACAATGGGATACTCGTCCACTGACAGACCAAAAATCTTCATCGAAACCTGATCTGTAATTGCTACAGCTGTGAGTCAGACTGCATTACCACTACTACTACTACTACTACTACTACTACTACTACTACTACTACTACTACTACTACTACTACAACAAATGCCTTTAAATAAAGCTGCTTTGATTTTTAGATTCAACTGATGCTTTGTCACCAAATACGGTCCAGATTTTAAAGCATTACCACATTTTATGAACCAATGAAATTTACAATTTTAGTTTAATTAAGGGCTTTGGATGCTTAAAAGAGCTTCACACAACTGACATAGTAGTGACTATAACTATCTATCAATGCAAAATATACAAAATAAATAAAAAAATTAAAAAAAACATAATACTGATGGACAACTTGCAAATAAAATGGTGGATCTATAAGGTGTTCAGAAGAACGAAATCACTTCCGGAGAAATTGGCGCAAAATGGAAACGGAAATGGAAGTTGTTGCCCACTATACAAGCCAGTTTGCCTCTTTTATAGAAAGTAATGAATTATTTATGTTTAGTATGCACAAACAAAACAATATTGCTACTAGGAGAAAATAGTAGTCATAGTCAATCATCTAAACGTTTGAGAATTACACACTTCAAGATTTTCAAGTTGTTCCAAACACAACAAACTCACACAGAAACGTGTGCCTTGCTACTAGGGATTAAATGAATACAATATGTGTTCTAAAATCACAACAAGATATCAGACATTATTAATATTTTCCGACAAGATGGAATCTACTGGCTCTGACTTTCAGCAACTAGTGTCAACTCCTCCAGACTGCAAACGGGGCAAAAATCTAGGCAAATGTTGTGTAGTGCAGGGGTTTTCAAACTAGGGTCTGGGGACCCCCAGAGGGCCGCAAGGGAGTTCTAGGAGGTCCATGGAAAAGTTTAGAAAAAAACTGTGTAAAAAGAATAAAAAATAAATAATACTAGTATAATTAGAAAAAAGACACATAATAACATAACTTAAAGCTGCAGTCCGTAAGTTTTGCCTCTGTTGCCATCTCCATTTGAAACCTGCAATTGCAGTTATTTGTGGAATTATCATTTTACATGGGTTGTGCATCGGCACGGTTCCTCAGCACGGATGAATATAATGTTTTGAGGAGTATGTGTGGCATGTGTTTCATTCATTCACCGCACCGGTGTTGGTACTGTACTTCGGAATCACAGATTCTACGTCTTGGAAGTACGAACAAAATAAGAATTTTCACCGGAAAATGTCATCTGAACAAGCAACATGTCTGCCACTTTAAAAAAAAAAGCATTACGATACATTGCGATACCAACGTTGATCTAACGACCACTTGGCTCATATCACATCAAACCATGCAAATTATTATTAATACAATACATCATACTTTGTTCTCAAAGTTTTAATGTTAACAACATCTGCATTGTGTGACTATGTGTATTTAGTGTGTATTAGCGTTACCTGTAGATTTCAATTTCTGTACAGTCTAATCTTTTGCTTATGACTATGGGTGGTTTTCCAGTTGTCACTGATGATTGTCATTTGGACCTTTCTAGATTACAATCCGCCATCAAAATGATAAATTGAATTATTCCAGCTGCTGTGAGAAAAGGCTATAAATGATCCGCCACCCGAAGCATCCTCACATGCGATACTACTACTAGCTAGACTAAATGACGAACAGCGACATGCTCGAATTTCCAGCAGAAATCTACCAGTACCACTCAAATTATGACACATTATTACAAGCTTACTGTTGTGAATCGAGCTAAGGTAAGGAGACAGCTTTGAACACTGGCTGGTTATGTACTTGCTCAAAAATTGTTTTTGGATACATTTTAACAAAAAAAAAAAAAATTTTTTCTTTAATAGAAACCAAATATTTTTCAAAGAATATTTATAATATACATTTTTTACACTAAAAATTGGATCATTAAAACATGGATGTTTAAAACACCTGATACATGGAAGTATTATCAACAGACTAAATCTTCCAATAGCAAACATCAATGTTTTAGAGTGCAACATGAATGAGTAAAAAACTCTCACCGGGTGTGTTTGGTGAATTCATGGATGACGCCACTGACGTTCTCTGCCTCAGAAGTTCTCCAAGTAGCAGGGAAAGATGCTTTTTGGATAAACCTTAGCATGCAACCTCTAGTTCGCCTGTTTTCAGAGGCAAGGTGCCGCAAGACGGCGAGTTCTAAAGGGGGTCTTCAGCGTCAGCCATGACCGTAGGCCTCACAGGGACGGCAGTGATGGCCACTGGTGCCAGCTGAACACCCTCACTGCAACAGATACAAACACACTGACGTTAATGGAACCGAGACTACTGACATCCTTCAAGACAAAAAATGCTATGCAAAATACCCTCCTCAAAACTGCAGTTGATTGCGGCTGTGACCTGTCTGAAAAGCAAGAGCATTAATAAATAATAATATAAAGCAAAACAGCTCATTTGTTTTTCAGAGAGTGAGTAAAGTCCCCTAGCTGCACATTAACGGGTTTTGTAAGAGTCATTAATGCCCATGTCAGAATGTTGCACTCATAACAGAGTTGTATGTTTGCTGCTTACAAAACAGATCCAGAGGATGTTAATGGATGACTCACCCTGCCTCTAAGTCAGTGGAGACGCACTACAATACCCACGCTGCCTAGCAGCGACTGGATACGCAGCAGGGTAGCACATTACCCACGCTGCCTTCATTTTACCATGAGCCCTGCCCCAAGCAAAGAATAGAAAGGTTCTCGACCGTCTAGTTTTAGTGATTATTAAAACACTAGCCCACACTTCCTGAGCCTTAGGTCTGCTCAGTATTCAAGTAGATAATGTTATGCATCACAAAGTGTGGGGATTTTAACATTCTGAAACACATTTTTATGCAAGTCGACACATCAACATGAAATATTAATATTAAAATAAAACTGAAAATAGGTCAAAAACTTTTCTGCACACACCAGGTGCCTTTTTGGACAAATCTGCCAGATACTTATGAACAATATGCACAGACTAATTGCATTAAATCACTGGTAAAACTCACAGCACTGCATTGAGAAGGTGGCAGGCTTTGAGTTGCCTTGCATGCACTGGGATGGTAGCCTCCCCTGCTGGTCGAATCATGCAAGTGCAGCCTGGCTGTCCTCCAGCAGTGCGACTTATCTAATGACCCGGTATGACCACAGCACACTTCCTGTGGTATGGAATAGTTAAAGCAATCAATCAGTTTTCTTGAATTATTGAGTGAACAACAGTGTTCCAGGTCCCTACTTGCATATGTAAATGATTCAATATCTGCATGAATACATGTGTTATTAGCTCAGAGCCAGTGACCTGTAATGAGTGACTGATATATATGTAGGAAATAGTCTTGTTGTTTTGCTTTGATGTAATCAAAGCAAATAAAGTAATTTGAACTTGGGCCAGGACTTTATGGTAGCTGGATTTCTTGAGTGTAATGTTTCAACTGCTAATCTCAAACCGTTAATCTCAAACTGCAAATCCCTAATTTATGAGCCTTTTAGAATGTAGCTCAATATAATGAAGGTCTACAGGACTGTTCCTCAAATTTAAAATCATCTATCATGCTACAGTATAATTACTACAGTAATTATATTTATAGGCCTATTGAGATATATAGTAGTACAGTATATATACACACACACGTAGTATAAATATACTGGTAGATGTAAATGGTAGACAGTGTAAACAAACTGATCACAATTATAAAATCACTGTATTTTATATGTACAATAAACAAAATAATTGCAAAAAAAAGATAAAGATAAAGTTAGAAAGCATGAAGCTCGCAGTGTCAGAATGCCAGTCTCTCAGAGTTCAAAGTCCAAAGCAAGACGCAAACCATAGCAACACGTTATGACAACAACAACGTCTCAGATAGTCTGACGGTAGATAAAAATAAACAAATTACTTAAAGTAAAAAAGTAAATAAATGACTTTCGAGTTATTCGTTACAAAAGTGAGAATCAAATATGCTAAACATGAAAGCTTGAACGTGTGTGATGTGCTAGGATCAGACCTCACAGGCTCACTCACACAAATCTTCTTCTTTCTTTACAATGGCGGTTGGCAAACCCACTTGAAGTTGCACACCGTCACCTACTGCACAACACCTGCATGATAGATGATGTAAAATAAAGCTGAAACAGTTAAAGAAATGCTTAATCGGGACATCCCTAGTATCTGTTGCACTTTACTGTAAAAAAATTAAAAATTGGTCTTGACCAATTTTGCACCATGTCGTAGATCACCTGCAGTGCTCACATCGGCACTTTCATTAGCTAGTGGCATAAGCACCACTCACATTCACTCATGAAACCATAGAAATCAAGTTAAGAAAATTTCATTACAGAAAGTCTGAGTATTTTCTATATTTCTATATGACCTATATGGATCTCATTCTGAAAGGCTTGTTCTTTTCTTTGGCCACAGCCAGCTCTGACATGTCCCAGGGCCTAACATGCTGGTACAGTTCCTGGAAAGCCCTGTATTGACTAAAGAGCAGGCTGAAGCTGGTCTCTAAAGCTGTCAGTGATTTAATGGAAGAGCTGAAAGCTCCTCCTGTCCAAATCTTTGTCACTCCTCTCTGTCTCTCTCTCTCTCTCTCTCTCTCTCTCTCTCTCTCTCTCTCTCGTGCAAGTGGTCAGGCTTCGTGCCAGAGCGCTGATCAGTGTTTAATGCTCTTAAAAAGGATGGGACATTTGATGAGTTTAAACACTGGCTCGCTTGAGAGAATCATCCTTCCCGAAGGTGCTTAGCTCTCTTTCATTGAAGCTGAGAATATGAGAAGCCTTCAGTCACTCAACAAGGGTGTGAATAGCATGGGGGTGGAGATGTGTTGATTAGCGCTCACTAGCGTCCGTGCTTGATGTTAAAGCCTCCCGCATCTCACTGAATGAAGGTTTCCAGACCATCAAGGTCCACTAATTTCACCACCTGTGTCACAAAATGGTAAAGCAAATCCCAAACTGTCTCAGAAGACTAATCAGTAAAGCATCAGACACACTTCAAAATCTTTAGATTCAGGCTAACCTTATAAGCAAAAAAAGCCTTCCTATTATGCATCAAGAACAAAAGAAACTCCATGTGCAGATTTTCTAAAATCAAACTACTGAAAGCACAGCTCCAACTCATTTCACACACTAAACTGCCCTACATAGTTATAGTGTTTGTTGACTCATTTTGGGGAGTCATTTATTGTTGTCTTGTATCATTTAAAAAAAAATATTGAGGCCTAAACACATTAGTTGGTCCAAATAAAGTGGGCACTGTCTCATTTTTATTGGATAAGCTTTTTGCAAATCCCAGATTGACCTTGCGGAGATTTGAGAAACAATCATCAAAAGTTTATACTGCTGTTGTATCACTAGCTGGATTTCCATCCAAACATGAAGCAAATCTTTTGAAAGTTCGCAAAAAGGACAACAAAAAAACAAACAAATGCAAATTAGGTATGTTTCCATCAAATTGTTCAAGCAGATGATGGTTGTATTGGTAACCTAGTAACCAACAGTAAATAAACCACCATCAGCAGAAACAGCCGATTAGTCACATGGGTTTAATGTTCGCAACGTCAGAGTTTATTTGGCAAATGCATTTCAATCTCCCATTATTCGCATTAACTCTTTGGCGTTTTCCCATTACTCTTTTCTGATGCGATACTTCGAAATGAGCATAAAAACAGGATGATGGAACCATAGCTACTGTGGCAATTTTAACCACTGATTTTTCACCCTTTGGAAGTATATACAAAGAGAATGTGCTTTTGCTGCACAGAAAACAGCGTCTTCTCGACATGTGCGCAACACGAACCAGCTACAGTGTTTGAGGGCGGGTCAAAGTAGATGTTGCTCGCGGGCAGCCAATGAAGACCATAGGTGGGCATTATGCAAATTTGTTATATTGTTACGTGTTACAGATTTTCAAAATGCAAGAGACCACAAACGTGATGATGGTTGTGATGATGAAGCGCGAGTCCTGATTGTTAAAAAAATCTTGCAAAATCGCTCATGGTCAAATGTGACTTTAGAGTAAACAAACATGGCAGATGACGGGCAAGAAGAAATGGCAATAATAGTGCTTTTTACACAAAATTCACAAAAAAAAAATGGTTTGGATGCTTCCGTCCATTTATGCCTCCGTCTTCTGTCAGCTCACTTTCTGATTTGGTATTGTTTCGTTCCATCTACAGAGCGTGTGCATGTTTGTCTTTGGCGTTCCCACCGCTCAACAAGATTTCTGATCATAAATATTTAACTTGTTGGATATTTAAAATTTGAGATTGGTGTGGCCCCGACATACTTCCTCGCAGATTCAATCACTCTTAACATCTCACACCACAGGAAAATCTGATAAAATAATCTGTACAACCATCAAGATAATCGGGACTTTACCTGGCCCAAAATCTGCCAGATTATCAGTGTGTGGGTGCCTTAAGTGACACAAGTTGTGTCAGAAAGCAGTCACAAGAATAATTGTAGTATTTAAAACCTTTAACCACTTCTGAATGCTGACTGGAACACTGCGGATGCATTATCCAAGTGACGTGTGAGGATTAAAATAGTACAACAGATTTAACATGCTGCCGCACTCCCTGTCTGGCGAGTGGCGACATATAGAATATGCAGGGAATAAGTGGCCTGTTCGATTGCAGGGCGATGGGTGAGCTGTTCCACAAGAAATTAGGTGAACGCTGCCTGGTGACCCAGGAAGTGGTCACCTAGGAGACGGTGGAGACAAAAGCCCTTGCGTCATTCTACCAAGATGAGATCAAGAGGCTTGTTTGACTTGATTTTAAAGGAGGCCCTTCAAATTCAAAGATGGACGTCAGAGTAAACACTCATTTAAACAAATGTGTCATCATGTAACGTGTCATCATGCAACGAACACGTTAATAACGTTCTACAACATATAAGGTCTATAATATTTACACTTTTAGTAGCAGGTGTACGCAGTTAGGTAAGGTTACAGAGTCCTTGCTGCTTTAGAGCGGTCAAACGAAAAGCTGAAATTGGTCATTAGCATGCAGCATGGAGCATGACAGGTATGGCAGCCGCCCAAGAAATTGGCGGTGTCCTCCGTCAGACCTCGAGTCTCTGACCGCTGTGTTCCAGGATCCTGCATGGCTCACATCCACAAAGACAAATTAACCTCTCTATCCCTTTAGCAATGGCTGCTTGACACACTTCAAGCACTAATCTAGTCTTTTTGATGCCACAATAAGATCACTTTGTGATTTAAGTGCCCCTATTATGCTATTTTAAAGTTTCCTAATTTAGCTTTGGAGGTCTCCTACAACAGGTTTACATGCATCAAAGGTCAAAAAACAGTTTTCTCATAATATAGATTGCACATCACCACAGTGTTCGATGATTCTCAAATGACTCAATGGATGAATCCGTCTCTCTATATCTCTCCTTTCCGCGAGCCTGCTCTGCTCTGATTGGCCAAGATGACCCAGTCTGTTGTGATTGGTCTACCGCGTACAGTGCGGAGTTTGGAAACAAACGCCCATTACTTAGCCTGGATGCCCACAACATTTGAGGTTGGGAAGTTTGGTCTGGACTTGATCCGTTGTGGAGCAACTACGCTTGAACCAGAGCTGTTCGGGCCAATCAAATTGTCAGGGCGGGCTTTATACAATGATGGACAGATAACGTAACATAATCATCCACATCACCAAAGAGCGCTTGGGTTTACACTGTATCTTTTGATAGCATCTCACGGTAGTACTGATAAATGATCGATTAACATACAACTGATGCAGTCTATAAAATTGTGATTATTTTATCATTAAATTATCTTTATCACAAAGATTAATTTTATCATTTTTGACCATTCTTTAGAGAATGAAACATGTCATTCATAAAATGTCAAATTCTGTAAATTATAATAGAATAAATAATATAATAAATAAATAATAAAATGAATAATGCTGACCTTTTTACATATAATAAATAATAATAATAAAATAAATAACTATTAATTATTGAATGAATTAATAGGGCAATTTCAAATAGAGAAATGTATATTATTTTCTCTAAACTTTTCTACAGACCCTTTCTACAGGTGAGCACATAAGATGATATTTTGAAGAATGTAGGTAACCAAACAGTTGACGGTAGCCATTGACTTATTTTTTTATTTTTTTTCCATATGGAAGTCAATGGATACTGTCAACTGTTTGGTTACCCACATTTTTCTGAAACACACCTTTTCTGATTACTCACTGACTACATAGCACTTTACTCAGCTGTTTTTAACCTGTAATGTCCAGGGCAATAAAAAAATTTAAAAAAAAAAAAAAAAATAATAATAAATGACTCAGCTGAACCAATGCATCTTGTGGATGTAGAAGTGTATTTCCTAAAATTTATCTGGCTTTATTCCCCTCAAAATTGGCAGTAGTGTGCAGTTAAGAGCCAGTGGGATAGCCTACTCACCGCAAATCACCCTGAATAAGAGACCCATTAAAAAAAATAAACCCAGAAAACTGTCAGAAGTCTATTGGGAAATTTGGTCCATTCTTTTCAATATTCTGCTGAAATATAGACCAGTATGAATTAAAACAGTAAAGTCTAAAATAAGCTGTGTGACACAGTTTGCAAAAAGACTGCTATTCACTCACCCAATAGTTCACAACATTTTGACAAAGCATGATATTCAGATTCACACAGAGCTCTGTTGAGCAACACCACACAATCCAGAGCATTACTAAGAAATCAGACGTCAGAGAAACCGTAATGAACACTTGCAAACACACAAAAGATTTGACTGCATACACAGAGGTTCAGAGGGAGGCTGAACAGTGTGTGTGTGTGTGTGGGGGGCGGGAGAATTCAGAATGGTGAATAAAAAGACTAATTGTCTGACGTCACCTGATAATTCATCCATCTCAAAAAAAACAAACAAAAAAAAAAAAACCCTGAACACAATAAAAGCAACTAAACTAATTAACATCAACAACTGACAAGTTGATTATGTTGTGGTGCTTTGTACTCAATCATCCTCTAAATAGACATTAATCTCCACCGCTACAACCATACACATTTACACAAAGTAGAGCAGCACAATTATAGATAAATTAAGAATAGTGATTTTTGTTTGCTTGTTTAAAATAGAAATTGTGGTAATTCTGAACAGACAACTATAACATGCATAATTTACTATAGGTTCTGACATGAATGATTCAATGACTCACTCATAAATACTTCAGTTGTTTCATTACCGGATAAATCAACCTTTCTGAAAGAATCCCTTTAATGAGTGTTGTTATTTGAAGCATCAAAGGGTGATTTGCTCTATTTTGATCGCTACCATAGATAGACATCAGTGTTTATATCTGACCTATAAACCTTTTATTTAACTTTTTACGTTTTATCCCAGTACTTCTGTGTTATGAATATTTATAACACGGAAATAACGATACTGTGTGGTTGAAAATATCTTAGGTTTCATACCTTTCTCTAAGTCACTAGACATGGTCGAATCGTTATCATTTAGGAATGAGACTGTGTGGGTGTTTAAATTGACATTGTGATTATTATTATTTTTAATGATTAATTGTGCAGCTCTGAGCTCAAAGACAAAAGTCTTGAGAGTTATGTTTTTAGGACAGTGTAGCAAGTAGAAAAAATTCAATAAAAATAATTCTGTTCCATCTAGGTATTAGTACACAAAAGAGCACATCTTACATAAAAGCTCCCTAAGAAATGTGTGCAATGGGTATCAGCTGAACCCAAAAATAACCTAAATATACAGTGCTTCTTAAAGTGTAGTCAATAATTGTATCCTTTAAATCTCATCTTTGATCACCAAAATGCCGTATTAAAAAAAAGTAAAATAAATAAATCCTGTGGAAAAAAAAAATTATTCATGCCTTAAAATAGCTTGAATTTAACTCTACACCTTTGCTTCAATTAGTATACATGGAATCACACAAGCTCGGACTTCCTGATCCACTTGGTCAACTTTACTGTAGTAAAAGCTGTTGAAATACTGGTTTAATTCAGCCATATATGTTTGAACCAGAAACTGATATAGAAGAAGTGGAAAAGTGAATTATACAGGCTCGTCTACAAGTCGATGTATCAGAATGGTAATGCGTTTTACGGACACATAACAGTAATTAATATGATTAGCCTTTTGCATGACTACATTATCAAACAGCTAATAATGTGTTGCTAATGTTACACAAACCATGTTCCTGTTCACCATCTCGGAGTCAGAGAGATGCCTTCTGAAAATCATCATCCTTAGAAACACTTTGAACAACTCAGAACGCCAGTGGAGAAAGGCATATAGCTCATCATAACATTGTAATATACATCATGCACATAATTCACCACTATATCGCTAAAAGTATTTGTGACGTAAGAAACACCAGTGATTTTAAACCGCGTTTTTGGTTCACTGGGGTTTTAATGGAGAAAATATGATTTGTCTTCAATCAAATTAAAAACACCACATAGACATATAAACAACATTGAAAACTTGATTTTCAGCACAGGCTCTTTAAGATCTTAAAGGGGGGTGTCACACTCAGTTTCTGTCAATCTCATGTCTTTAGTTTTATTATATTTATAAAAGAAAGATACGCTGTACAGAGTCTTTCCGAATAAAATCAAGCAGCTGGCGGCATATTGTGTGGGCGAAGCTAAAGAATCACGAGCACGTGCAACTATTGCATTTGAGAGCGTCTGAAAGCAGTGACATCCTTAAACGTGGGGGAAAAAAAAAAACATTATCCTAAATCGACAAATGGCTATCAATCAGATTCAGCCATACATATATGATCCTACATACATACACTGCATGCTCCATTGATAAATTAACAATACATGCTCATGTTGTTTACTTGATGTGCACTTACGCGCCAGTTGCCAAAAACACACAGACATTTGCAGCAGTTTTACTCACCGCCTGTGGTTACGACGCATGACCGTGAACCTTTATCATTGCGACCACTCCATCTTTCAGCATTAGACGATCTGCAAATCTAGCATCGAACTGGGCCTTGTTTATAAAACTATCATCGCCGAAAAGCAGGGAACAAACAAAAACACTTGCACAACTCCGTTGCTGCTCCGGAAAAACAAACTCCATCCACTGTTCCCTTAATGCTGGGTTCTTTGGGAAGCTGTACAGGGGTTGTATTGCCCTGGCAACCAAAAACTCACTTCTTTGTCGACATTGTTGATTTCGTTGACTGTAGCGCAGCGCAGCAAACGACTTCCCTAAAGCCGAGCAAAGCGTTTTGCTTTCGCTCTCTCACTCTGGTCGACAGGTGCGCGCATGCCCTTCCAGGAGAATTGCCCGTACAAGGAAATTCCACCCATGTTGGCATCACGCAGACCCGTACTCGAGAAAAACTTGAGTATTTCTGGCACAGAAATACTCCATCAAACATCCAACTGAATTTTTTAAACTTTGTCCATGCTTAGCAAGGTCTTTAACCAAGTTTTTAACAGTGTAAAAAGCTCAGTATGCATGAAATAGCAATATACCCCCCCTTTAATGAAATTTTAATAACATAGTCACAAATTGTAATATAGTGAGAAAGCATATGACATATTCACCAACAGAAAACCCCCCACTGATTGAACGTTCAATCAGGTGAAAACAAACCACAACCAACGCCAACAGACGCTGACAGACAGATCCCACAAAACGTGTCACCAAGGTTAGGTCGCATTTATACAAAAACAAAAACAGTAATATTGTGAAATATTACAATTTAAAATAACTCTTTTCTATTTTAAAATATATTATTCATGTGATGTTAATGCTGAATTTTCAGCATCATTACTGCAGTCTTCAGTGTCACATCCTTCAGAAATCATTCTCATATTGGTGATCAAGACACATTTCTTATTATTATCAGTGTTGAAAACAGTTATACTGCTCAATATTTTTGTGAAAATCATGATAATTTTTTCAGGATTCTTTGATTTATATAAAGTTCAAAAGAACGGCACTTATTTGAAATCGAAATATTTTCTAACAGTGCAAAAGTTTGATCAATTTAATGCACCCTTGCTGATTAAAAGTGTTAATTCCTTTAAAAAAAAAATACAGATACAAATGTTTAAATGGTAGTGTATATATTTGAATATATGACAAAAATCTAATAATATCACAACATATTAAATATAAGCTTAGTTGGCTGTGGATGCTGCACCCATTAAAACTTTCCTATAAATCCAAAGACAAATGGCAATTGTTTTTTGACTTTTCATTCATTGCAGAGAATGCATGAGGCACATCACAGTCTGATTTGGATGGCTACCCTGTTCAAAATCTCAACTGTTTTTGAACCTGTAAAATCTTCTGCTCAAATTATGGAAGAGAAAGAGGATTTCCAAACACTGAAGCCCCTGAAAATGTACCCCAACCATAAATGTTTAAACACACAACAGTATGCTAAACTCCTGAAAGGGAGTTTTTGGATGCCTCTGAGCGGACAGGATCATGAAAGAGGGTATAGGTCATCCGTGTAGCGTAACCACGGTAACATCTGTTTTCAACGCATCAAAATATTTTCAGAATTTCACACTCCTACATTCCACACTCACCTCCTGGCCCAGAGGGGTTGCGCTCATATTGTTAAGTGGCTGAAGGAGCCTGGTGTGGCTGTGGGTGGTGCAGAGGTTTGGATCTATTCATTACTAGGACTCACCATGCCCTTCATATAGAACGCAAAACAGACCAGAATTCTGCATTCCATTCTGACAAACCACGTCGTAAAGACGAGGGTGTGAACGTGGACGTGTAGGTGAGGCACAAGGCAACCAAATAAGCGGAACGAGTTTTACACACAGAGACAATTGGAAAACCTACAGATGTCCAGTTCAAAAATGTAAACTAAATGTCTGTCACCTTTTATTGACCTACTTTGAAAACAGAAAGTACTCAAAGTATCTATGCACCTATAAAGTACAATTACCTTGCATTTACTACAAGCACTAACTCAGCTTCCCTGAAAGAGTGGGTCAAAGTCCAATAGCCTTTCAGACTGAGCCAATCAAAACAAACCATGAGCAAACAGCCAAAAATAGACAAAACTATACATACTGTAAGATAAGAGCAAATGCAATTGAATAAAACTACCAAAATATAACCGTTATGCAATTTTTAATAACTTTTTTAATGCATCTGTGGTCACTTATTGTGCAAATATATCGGCCGAATAAACAGAAAAGTAATCCTAATATAATCCTATGCACATTATCTTGAATCTGTACTGTATAATCAAGTCAAAGGTGATGTATTTAAGAGAATACAAGGACATCCTTTACTTCAGAAACCACTGTCTTGTTCTTCATTTCTTCTCTTCTCATAGACTTCTGCTGTACTGACACCTGACAGTGACTGTCATTATTTTCAGTGCAAACTTGCCACTTTCCTAAATTATGCTTCTAGTTTGCAGATTGCACCTTATTCATCGAAATATTTGGCTGGCACGATCAACCCTGTGCTACTAAAGCCAAGAGAAAGCTCAGTTATAACTGAAATTGCAGGTTTGAAAGTTGTTTTTTAATTTTTGAAATATTTTGAGAGTGAATTTGGGTCAGTTTGTGATCTGCATAAATCTAACAGTGCAAACAGTGTGTGAAAATAACAATTTTATCAGGGGGGCACAACTCAATCTTAGCAAATTCCCTCCACTATGTTTTCTTAATATCTGCAGCTTAGGTTTGCATCCAAAACACAGGAGCACTGACCAAGAATCATGGCTAAATATGAAATTCAATTAATCTGATTTGCATAAAAATCAATCCTGAGATTTCAAAATCTACAGACACATCAGCGCATCAATCCTAAAATCCCAAATTCTAAAATCACATTTTTAAGGAACACTTATTTTTTTCTTCAAAAACAGATGGTGGTCCTCACCAGATCCATAAGCAGTAAAGTGGACATTGTTTCCTGGAAATAACTGGAGTCAACTCACTAGTAAAAGTGACTAAGGCAGATTGTGCATGGTCATATCCACTATCAGCTGACCTCTCTCACATCCTAAAGAGCAAACACAGCTTTTTATGCTCCTTTAATTGTTGGTTTAAAAAGAACACATTAAGTCAATAATCTTCTAAATGCATGTAAAAAAGTCACTACTTGAGATGTTCAGGATTCAGAAGCACCACAATAAAGTGCAACCAAAACTATTTTTGTTGAGGTTCATCTAGCCCAATTAATGTTACATAATTGAACCTGACCTAGCAATACTAACCTACAATGATGTGTTCATTGTTACACCCATTTGAGCTCATAACATAACAATGCTGCAATGGCATCATCTTCCATTCACACAAATCAAGACAAATGAGCTACATCCTGCGTCAGCCAAGCGAAAAAATGTCAATCTTGGTGCATAAGTGATACCAGCCTATTTCCTGGGACAGCTGAAGTCGTGACTTCATTTGATGAGCTAATCATGAGAAGAAGAAAAAAAACTGAGAAATTATTTTATTACTTGGAGTCCTCCTTGACAAGAGAGGTGAAAACGCTGAACAGCAGACAGCCTTGACATGACCTCTGTGAAATATAGACAGACAGACAGACAGACAGACAGACAGACAGACAGACAGACAGACAGACAGACAGATAGATAGATAGATAGATAGATAGATAGATAGATAGATAGATAGATAGATAGATAGATACAGACAGATAGACAGATAGACAGACTGATAGATACAGACAGACAGACACAGACAGACAGATAGATAGAGACAGACAGACAGACAGATAGAGACAGACAGACAGACAGACAGACAGAGACAGACAGACAGACAGACAGACAGACAGACAGACAGACAGACAGACAGACAGACAGAGAGAGACAGAGAGAGAGAGAGAGAGAGAGAGAGAGAGAGAGAGACAGACAGACAGACAGACAGACAGAGAGAGAGAGAGACAGACAGACAGACAGACAGACAGACAGACAGACAGACAGACAGACAGACAGACAGACAGATAGATAGACACAGACAGAGACAGACAGACAGACAGACAGATAGATGCAGACAGATACAGACAGACAGACAGACAGACAGACAGACAGACAGACAGACAGACAGATAGAGAGATAGAGATACAGAGATACAGACAGACAGAGAGACAGACAGACAGACAGACAGACAGACAGACAGATAGATAGATAGATAGATAGATAGATAGATAGATAGATAGATAGATAGATAGATAGATAGAGATAGAGAGATACAGACAGAGAGACAGACAGACAGACAGACAGACAGATAGACAGACAGATAGATAGATAGATAGATAGATAGATAGATAGATAGATAGATAGACTCTTCTACCAAAGTACAGAATGTTCTCTGATAAAATACTTATGTTGAAGTTTTGTCTGAGAATAAATTCAGCATATTTTGCTTATAATCATCATCTAGAACTTAAGTCGAAACCAAAGATCCGCATATAACAGTTACATTAATCACTAGTTCAGACATCTCCTTCGGACATCGCTCATTTATTCTGACCTTGCGGTATGGCTGTAAAACAAATATCTCGCGTGACACTCTCTTTTCATACATCGTTGCGCAATAAAAGAAGATCATGATGAATATGATAGAATCGCTTCTCCTCCAGCTCAGGAGATCATCTTCTGCGCTGTACTGGAGTTCAAACCGATCATCCTTCAACTGACTGTACAAAACGCACAGATATTATACTGGGAGACTGGTGGTCATGAAAATATCAAACTCATCCCGTCAGGCGATTTCCACGGGCAAAGAAATGGCGATAGTTTGAAGGAACTCGGACTAAATCAGACAAACTCCTGATGTGTGTTTAAGGCTGTCCAGTGTGCGAATTCGCCAATGTGCAAAAGGTGTAAAGCTTTCTAAATGCAATACAAAATCCACCCGCTGTCAACATAACGTGTTTCCCTGCGGGTAAGACCGTTGCCTGTCGGTGTGTGTCAAACCCAGGAGGGAAAAGACAGAACATAAACCATCACTATCAGATAATGTAACGTTAAATGTTTCTTTCTACTTTACCTGATACTTGTTGTCGTTCCGCGCGCCGTCACAAGCCCGTCTTATTTCAACGCCTGTCTTCCTCTTTATCACTTTTGCGAAGCTATTTTCCTCCCCTGTTCATGAAAAGTACATTTTCTCCTGTCTCAACTCTCTTTCCTCCATATTTGCAGCTTCTCCACCAACAACAACATTAATGACGTGCTCTCGACGGTCACGTGACCACGGCTGTGGGTTCTAAAAATAGCGCGCGACACGACAGATTACAACCCGCAGAGCGGGTCTCGCGGGTCTCAAAGATGCCGATGTGAAGACCGCTGACGATGTGTTCCGAGTGTCTGAGTTTGCTACAAAGGATGGCCTAATTTTACCCGGAGTCTTCTATGTTTTATATATGTATAGCCTATATTTAAACAGGAACTAAACTGGTTTTAGAGAGGAGGGCGCTCCCTTTTGGTAGGTTATGGAGTATGTGATGCGTGGGGAGAATGTGGTGGGCGAGCGAGGATGTTACAACACTTACAACATTTCTTAAAGGTGCTGTATGGCAGGGGTTTTTAATTTTTTTTAGATGCTATGGACTCCTAAATATGATCATCCTGGTGCGAGGGCCCTCCAATATATTTTCTTTATATAGTGTATAAAGACAAAATTTATACTTTGAAAATTATTATTATAAAATGTGCAGGCCTACAATCGTATTTGGAACATATTTAGTTTGTATTGTGTTGCATTATTATATTTTTTTTTTTACTTGTGCTGTACTGTACTGTAGATGTATTAATTATTTATTTTTTATTTACTTATTTAACTATTTATTTTAACGTTTTATTTATTTGATTCAATTAATTTATTATTTATTTTTACACTATTTTTATTTTCCATGGACCCTCTAACAGCCCCCAGTTTGAAAACCCCTAATTTATGCGATTTAACCTGCTTTGACTAACTTATGCCAGCCTTAGTCACTTAATTAAAGGTAATCTGTAATTCTTTGCTAATTAAAGTTTTACACAATTTTGAGAAATTAAAATGAGGGCAGGCCACTCTCTTGACTCTTCCATATTCCACTATTTCTTTATAGAGAAAATATTTCTGTAATTTTTGAGAAATTTGTTGATCAACAACAACAAACCAACATTTGACCCTATAGCTACAGACCCAGCTGAGTCATATAGCTTAAGGAAAGTATTCACAGCGCTTCACTTTTTCCACATTTTGTTATGTTACAGCCTTATTCCAAAATGGTTTAAATTCATAATTTTCCCACACAATTCTACAAACAATACCCCATAATGAAGCACCTTTGGTACCAATAACAGCCTCAAGTCTTTTTGAGTATGATGCTACAAGCTTGGCACACCTGTTTTTGGTCAGTTTTCTTCTTTGCAGGACCTCTCAAGCTCCATCAGGTTGGATAGGGATCGTCGATGCACAGCCATTTTCAGATCTCTCCAGAGATGCTCAATTGGGTTCAAGTCTTGGCTCTGACTGGGCCACTCAAGAACATTCACAGAGTTGTCCCATAGCCACTCCTTTGTTATTTTGGGGTCGTTGTCCTGTTGGAAGATGAACCTTCACCCCAGTCTGAGGTCCAGAACAGGTTTTCATCAAGGATGTCTCTGTACATTGCTGCATTCATCTTTTCCTTGATCCTGACTAGTCTCCCAGTTCCTGCCGCTGAAAAACATCCCCACAGCATGATGCTGCCACCACCATGCTTCACTGTAGGGATGGTATTGGCCAGTTGATGAGCGGTGCTTGGTTTCCTCTAGACATGATGCATATCATTCAGGCTGAAGAGATAAATCTTTGTTTCATCAGACCAGAGAATTTTGTTTCTCATGGTCCGAGAGTCCTTAAGGTGCCTTTTGGCAAACTCCAGGTGGACTGTCATGTGCCTTTTACTGAGAAGTGGCTTCTGTCTGGTCACTCTACCATACAGGCCTGATTGTTGGAGTGCTGCAGAGATGGATGTTTTTCTGGAAGTTTCTCCTCTCTCCACAGAGAAACACTAGAGCTCTGTCAAAGTGATCATTGGGTTCTTGGTACAAGACTTATGTACATGACGTGATTTATTTATTTATTTATTTTTTAATAAATTTGCAAAGATTTCAAACAAACTTCTTTCACGTTGTCATTATGGGGTATTGTTTGTAGAATCTTGAGGAAAATGAATTTAATCCATTTTGGAATAAGGCTTTAACATAACAAAATGTGGAAAAAGTGAAGCGCTGTGAAGACTTTCCAGATGCACTGTATGAATACAATTTAAATAAAGGCTATTACATTTTGATATTTATTTTTTATTAAAATAAAATCCCTGTTCATGGAAAGGGACTCTCACAAAGACGTGATATTCACATATTTCAGAGATATAGAAACATTTGATGTGCAGTATTTAAAAAAATAAAAAATACTTATTACAGCACCTCAAAATGACCACAAATGAGACTTATTAGCAAAGTTTTTTAATGCATAGGAGCTTCCTTTTAAAGGTGCAGTGTGTAGTATTTATGATGTTCTATTGACAGAAATGCAATATAATATATGTTTAAAACCTTACATAATGAACTGTTATGTTTGTATTACCTTAGATTGAGCCATTTCTATCTCCATACACCGCGGGTCCCCTTCCAGTGAAGTCACCATTTTGTGCCGCCATGTTTCTACAGTAGCCCTAAATGGACAAACTTCTCTACAGAGCACTAGCTACTCTCTGCTGTCTGAGATGACAACATCTTTGTTCTGTGTCAGCCAGCGTAGCTTCTCTATGTGCTTTGAAAGCAAGGGGGACGGAGGGTGGTTGCAATTCGCAACCTCACCACTAGATGCCGCTAAAATGTACATAGTGCACCTTAAAGCGAGTAACCCTCTTATCTGTACTCAACCAATGCTTTCTGGATAGAGAGTTCTGGGAATTTACGTGTAGTTTTGCTTCCTGCTAGGGTTTGACATCTTGACCCCACACCCACCTGTTTTGTGCTTAAATTATATTCATTCAAATGCTGCAACACTCTCAAATGAGTTTTTGCATTGGTAATGCTTTTGACATTTCAAATTAGCGTTTCAGGAGGTGGAATGACGGCTTTTTGTTCGTGGGCGGTTCATCTTGACAGTTGATTTCAAGTGGTTCGGTATTCTGTCCTCCAATGCACAATTACCCTACATATCACTTAGATCACGTCTTATCGTGGTGGTCTCACACACACACACACACACAGTCCATGTTTACTCTTCTCTGCACACTCACCAGGTTGCCATGGATGCATCTGACTGCCTGCTTGCATGCCTCATTGTAGTCCACAGGTCACTACAGAGCCATGCCTTAAACATAAATACATACGCTTGTGCACGTCTGCATATATTCACGATATGCTTATACACATAAACACAGTTATTGCCTTTAGACTTCAGACAAGGCAAAAGAGTGAAGCTGTGCATCAGAGCAGACTGGAATTCCAAGCAAAGGGGGAAACAGATCGCACTGTTTCTATCTCTCTGTGTCTCTCTTCCCAGCGAGCGGCAGATAGTTTGCACTTTTACGTCAAAGGCTCATTCATGTGAAGGTGGTGTGGAGCGATCGATGTTCACATGTTGACAGATAAGAAAAGCAGCTAAAAATATACCATCCGCAGCAAAAACCATCCACCACCTCACAGCCGCAAGGACAAACACATGCATTTTTGTTCTCTTCCTGGTACAACAGAGAGAAAACAGGATAAGAGGAGGATGAACGCAGAACAAAGATTGAGGAAATGTCACAGAAACCAGCCCCCTCTCTTTAGCAGTAACACATACAACAACACTGCATGTGTAAGTGTGTGTGAGTGTGTGTGTGTGTGTGTGTGTGTGTGTGTGTGGCCTGGTAAACCCTACCTAATGGGGACAAAATGTCCCCACAAAGATGGCAATATCCGAAATCCTTGTCCTTGTGGGGACAATTTTTTCAAATATACAGTTTATACAGTATAAAAACCCATTATGTCTATGGAAAGTCCCCATAAAACATGGAAACACAACATATGTCTGTCTGTGTGTGTGTGTGTTTAAAAATTGCAGGTTATTGCATACATTTAAAAAGCATCTTTGCTCCTATAATTTGATATTGAACAGGGGAAGTGGGAGTTGACTGATCTTGGGATACAGAGACACTTCAAAATCTTAAATGAATTCAGTGTTTCTTGATCGAGCCTGGTAATGATGGAGAGTTCACACAAAAATGAATATTACATCATCATTTACTCACCCTCATCTTCTTCCAAACCTGTATGACTTACTTTCTCCTATGGAACACAAAAGAAGATATTGTAAAGAATGTTGGTGACCACTGATTGCCATTGTATGGACAAAAAAACAAAACAAACCCATAAAATATTGATATGATAATAAAAATGATAATCATTGGCTGCATCCAAAATCGCATACTTCCCTACTATATAGGTGAAAACAGTATGTGACAAAATAAGTATGTCCGAATTCACAGTACTCATAAAAGAGTAGGTAAAAATATCCTGACAACCTAATACTTCCGGCGAGATTCTGAAGTGTGTATACGATGGACACTTCATATCCCATGAGGCCACGGGAGAGGATTTGTGAATGGCAGTGACGAGATGTAACTGACGCTGGTTATCATATGATAATGACAGCATGGCGAATGTAGTGAGATAACATTCATACCAAACACACTCATACTATACTTTTTTTAGAGCTTCTATTCAAAATAAGTACCTCAAGATAATATGCGATTTTGGAAGCAGCCATAGTGTTTTTCCAAAATGCAAATAAAGGTTATGCTTCATTTTAAGGTGTCCTTGTTACAGTGTAATTATACATTTAATTACTGAGTAATAATAATTAACTAGGCCTACTTACTAGGGTTAGGATTAGTTGCATGTAATTATGCATAATTCATTGTTATCATTAAATTAAAAGTAAAAGTAAATTAAAGTGTTGAATAAAGCATTAAATGTAGCTTTAAATTACTTAAAATTTGAAATGTGCCAAAGCGAATCTTTAGGAGAGTGCAGAGATCCAGCATCACATCTCCATGGAGAAGCATCTCCAGTCCTAACAGTTATGACTCACCATTAGCGCATGAAATAAAAGCATGAAAACCTCCGCGGTTATAGTCCTCCCAGAAGCATCTGTGACGTTATTTCTCACAAAGATCATGATCATCCATTGTTTAGCAGCTTTTCTCACAATAATGAAAACACACTGAGGTTATTGCACTCTTTTTACACAAACAAATTTCCAGCCATTTCCTCTTCTCCCATAATATGCTATATATTTTACTTACATAACCTACATACAAATATTTACATGCACCCACCCCCACACAAACTATTTAGCCCATAAAGTTATTTTTATTTTTAAATATTAGCCCATGTTATTTTTCTTGTCTAGGACACAAAAGCATCCAGAAAAAGAGGTAATTAGGTAGTCAAAACAGGCATAATTGTTAAATGCCCTCTATTATAGGCTATATCATATCATCATTAACTACACATATTGTCCTGTTATTCATATTACTAAAGGAATTAAAATAAGGAAGTAATTGGTATGTGGACTCCAGTTGTGTCTGTTTTCAAATGTGCTCTTTTGCATTTTATTTTTAGCTGTTTTCCTGCCTTCCTTCTCTCCGTTGTGTTCTTGGCTGGTGTTGGAGGCCGACAGGCAGCAGCAGTGCAGAGAGCCGGCTGTTGTCATGGCGACACGACACGTCGCCATACTGCAGGTTACCAGTTAGCAGGTTAGTGTGCTCTGGCAGCAAATCAAAACACTGCAATTTTTCAATTTAAGGTCTTCTAAAATTCTTCAATTCTAGTTCTCAAATATGCACACATATTCTAGCATAACTGGACTGGGGGGGGGAAGGGTGTCTTAAAGCAGTGGTGTCCAATCCTGCTCCTGGAGGGCCACTGTCCTGCAGAATTTAGCTCCAACCTCTATCAAACACACCTGAACCAGCTAATCAAGGTCTTACTAGGCGTACTAGAAACTTCCAGGCAGGTGTGTTGAGGAAAGTTGGAGCTAAACTCTGACTGACTTTAGACACCTGTCTTAAAGGGACTCTCTATATATATAAACACATGGGGCTCAACACCAGTTTACTGGTTACTTGCCCTGCCAACATTTTCACTGTCCCCACCACACACACACACACACACACACAAAAAAAAGTTTAAACAGTATTTTAATAAATAATGTTAAATAAATACAAGTAAACAGTCAGTAATAAAATAAGAATGAATTAACAAATTACAATCAATAGCCCAGGTACATAATCTCCTATGGAAGCTTGTTTCTGCCACTGAATAAAAAAATACAAAGGTGTGAATTTTTATTTGAGTTATAAAGTCAGAACTGCGAGATATTAGAAGTCAGTCTTTTTCCTCCCTCAGAACTGGAATTTATAACTCGCAATTGCAAGTTTATTTGTAATATTTCTGAGAAAAGAAGTCAGAATTGCAAGATATAGCTAAACTAGAAATTGCAAGGAAAAAAGTCAGAAACTCGCAACTGCGAGAACATTTTTGTTATATCTCGCAATTTGGACATTTTATCGCAATTGCTAGTTTATAAAAAGGTCAGAATTGTGAGATAAAAAGTCGCAATTATCTTCTACATTTTCTTACTCCATGGCGGAAACAAGCTTTCATAAAATAAGCTACAATAGAACAAAAAAAAATTATAATAATTAAATAAACAGAGGAGGATCTAACAGTATTTAGATAATAATATATTGTATTAATTAAAATTATATACATATTAATACTTATAAAACCTAAAGAAGTTAGAGCAGATATTTTTTAAATGTTCTTTTGTTCTTTAACATTAATGACGCAAGACAGCAGCAGGTAAGCTATGTTATGCTACTGTCACTTTAAGACCAAATGCATGTATCTGCCACAGATTTTCTCCCAGCTGTTTACATTCATTAAAAAACTCAGTTAAGGCTGTGCTTACTAGGATACTGCTAAAACAGGCATTATGACGTCATTTTGTGTATATTTGTGCATTTAAGCATGATAAGACTTAAAAGAGAACTCTGTACGGTAATGGCGCTTTGAGAGCAGCTCTCTGTGTGCACGCTTTGTGTGTATGCGCACAGAAAACAGTGCGTGGGTACCCGATTTTTGATACTAAGCAGCAAGGTCTGATCCCCCTCAAAATATGGAGCTGGCTTGAACATCGCACCATGCAATTTTGCAATGGTTGGTTGTTGTTATTTGGCGTGGGGCCAGGGTGGGCTAAGCTCCTGATTGGATGTGGAGCCTCGGGCCTGGCGCAAACTTGCTATGGTGAGTGCGACCTGCTGGACCATGATGCAATTCTCATACATATTTATGACTGCGGCTGTCAAACAAGGTCAAAACAGGACGGACGTTAATATAGATGCATGTCTGTGAGAAATCCCAGCCTCCTTGTGCAAGTATCACTGTGGTAACTTTCACAGGGGACATTTTTATAATGCTGCAGTGAGACAAACTCAAACTGGATCTCCTCACCTGACAGGAAGTTGGCCCTTAGCTCAAAAGGACGAGAAACAAAGGGGTGGGGGTGGAGGGGGTTGTAATCGTAAAACAGTGAATCAATTGTGAGTCATTACTTTGTGAAGTCATACTCGAAATGTCATCTCCCGTCACTCATTCCCACCCCCAGCAGAAAGGCAGGAAATGAAAGGACAGGGAAAGCGAAGGGAAGAATGGTGTTATTGACGGAGAGCAGGATTATAGCGCTGAAGATAATGTCAGACTGTGACACATCATGCATACACATCATGTCGGCATAAGCTCTAATATTGTGGCCAATGACGACAGGAGATATTGCAGATGAATTGCAGCGATATCCACAGCTCATTGCATCCCTCTTGTGGTCAGTGTGTGACATAATATAAAGGATGATATTCAAGGTTCAAGTGGTAATGATGTGGGCAATGCAAACGAACTCAACAGATAGTTCTATCCTGACAAGGCAAATAGATATACAGTTCTGCTCATAAGTTTACATACCACTTGCAGAATATGCAAGATGTTAATAAATTGAACTAAATAAGAGGGATCACAAAGAGTCAATGTTATTTGTTTTTATTTAGTACTGTCCTGAATAAGCTGTTTCACATAACAGAGAGTGAGCAGCTTCAAGTACCTGGGAGTAAACATCTCCGAGGACCTGACCTGGACTGCTCACATTCAGACACAGGTGAAAAAAGCCAGGCAAAGACTGTACCACCTGCGCCAGCTGAGGAAATTCAGGGTTTCACCAGCTATCCTGAAAACTTTCTATTTAGGGGCGATAGAAAGTGTTTTAACTCAGTGCATGACAGCGTGGTATGGGAACAGCACCAGTCATGACCGCAAAGCCCTGCAAAGAGTAGTGCGCTTATCCGAGCGTATCTCAGGGTCAGCTCTCCCGTCTCTGCAGGACGTCTACACCAAACGCTGCAAAGGTAGAGCTACCAAGATCATCAAGGACTCTAATCACCCTGCAAACCCTCATTTCACGCTGCTACCATCTGGTAGCGCTTCCGAAGCCTGATGGCCAAAACTGAGAGACTCAGGAGGAGCTTCTTCCCCAGGCCATCAGACTCCTGAACTCAGTCACTTAACATCACGTGACTTCACGTCAGGATAAACATCGATACACTGACATTGCACTGCACTTTCTGTTCTCGTTGTTACTGTGTAACAACCTGTTATAAACCTGTTTGCACATTATACTCTTATACATTTGTTAACCACATATTTAGAAGTCTACAGTTTACTCACTGCAAAGTCTACTTCAATTATTTTATTCCACTTTATCCTTATTTGTTACCTTTTTTTTCTCTTGACTTGATTATTTATAATTCTACAGATATAGACATATATATATATATATATATATATATATATATATATATATATAGAGTACTTTTTTTATATCCTATTTCTATTATAATTTCTTCCTTGTGTTTTTAACTGTGAATTTGCACTGTCCATGGAGCGGACCTGTTTACATTTCACTGCCGGTTGTATATTCTGTATATAACTGTGTATGTGACAAATAAAACTCTTGAATCTTGAATCTTGAATCTTTACATAGACAAACTAATAACTACATTTACATAAATTAACCAGTTCAACAGTTTACAGACTCTTGAATCTATGTGTCGTTACCTGGATGATAAATGACTTATTCTTAACAAAATAAGAAAACATTACACATGATGATCCTGTTCAAAAGTTATTAAAAGTTACTTATGGCATAACTGATCACCCATTATAAACATCTTACATATTCTGCAAAGTGAAGGTAAACTGAAAAGAACCGTTTCAGAAAAAAAGGTACAGTGCTGTCACTGGGGCGGTACCCTAAGGTACAACAGTGGAAAGGTACATCTTTGTACCTTACTCACCCCTAAATGGTACATATTAGTACCTTAAAAGGTACATTTCAGTACTTTAAGAGTGCAGATTAGTACCTTAAAGGTACATATTAGTATCATAAAGGTACATCTTTGCACCTTACTCACCCCTAAATGGTACATATCAGTATTTTAACAGTGTGTATTAGTAACTTTAAGGTACATATTAGTACCTTTTCGGTTTTGTACCTTAGGGTACCGCCCCAGTGACAGCAATGTACCTTTTTTTCTGACAGTGTAGCTTTTTAGTTCATGCAAAAGATTTGTAGAAAATTACATTTGAATATTTATTTAATTTTTTTTTATTTTTTTAAATCTACTCCCCCCACAACAGGCTATGCAAATGTCCTCCACTCCTCCCTCACCCACATCGACAGCAAAAGTGGGAACTACGTAAGGCTGCTATTTATTGACTATAGCTCAGCCTTTAACACCATAGTTCCCATTAAGCTAACCGCCAAACTCCTGGAATTCGGCCTGAATTCTTCTCTCTGCCACTGGATTGAGGACTTCCTCACTGGCAGGCCTCAGGTGGTGAGAGTAGGCCAGTTCACCTCCACCTCCATCACCCTGAGTGTGGGAGCTCCACAGGGCTGTGTCCTGAGTCCCCTGCTCTACTCTCTCTACACACATGACTGTTTGTCCACACACAGCTCCACCTCTATCATCAAATTTGCTGATGATACTGTTGTCCTGGGCTTCATTTCCAACAACAATGAGACGGCATACTTGGATGAGGTGGAGCATCTAACATCATGGTGCCAGGACAACTGTCTCTCTCTGAATGTTGGCAAGACCAAAGAAATGATTGTGGACTTCAGGAAGAGACAGCAACGGACATACTCCCCCCTCATGATCAGCGGGTCACCAGTAGAGAGAGTGAGCAGCTTCAAGTACCTGGGTGTAAACATCTCCGAGGACCTGACCTGGACTGCTCACATTCAGACACAGGTGAAAAAGCCAGGCAAAGACTGTACCACCTGGGCGCCAGCTGAGGAAATTCAGGGTTTCACCAGCTATCCTGAAAACTTTCTATTTAGGGGCGATAGAAAGTGTATTAACTCAGTGCATCACAGCGTGGTATGGGAACAGCACCAGTCATGACCGCAAAGCCCTGCAAAGAGTCGCGTGCGCTTATCCGGCGTATCTCAGGGTCAGCTCTCCCGTCTCTGCAGGACGTCTACACCAAACACTGCAAAGGTAGAGCTACTAAAATCATCAAGGACTCTAATCACCCTGCAACCCTCATTTCACGCTGCTGCCATCTGGTAAGCGCTTCCAAAGCCTGATGGCCAAAACTGAGAGACTCAGGAGGAGCTTCTTCCCCCAGGCCATCAGACTCCTGAACTCAGTCACTTAACACCACGTGACCATCGATATACTGACATTGCACTGCACTTTCTGTTCTCATTGTTACTGTGTAACAACCTGTTATAAACCTGTTTGCACATTATACTTTGTACATTTGTTAACCACATATTTATAAGTCTACAGTTTACTCACTGCACAGTTTATTTCACTTATTTTATTCCACTTCTTTATTTTTTATTTTTTTTTCTACTTGACTTGATTTATTTATAATTCTACAGATATATATATATATATATATATATATATATATATATATATATATATATATATATATATATATATATATATATATAGTATATATATATATATAGTTTTATTCTATTTCTATTATAATTTCCCCTTGTGTTTTTAACTGTGAATTTGCACTGTCTATGGAGCGGACCTGTTTACATTTCACTGTATATTCTGTATATAACTGTGTATGTGACAAATAAAACTCTTGAATCTTGAATCTTGAAATAAATAAATGTATTTATTTAAAATCTATTTATTTAATTACGTGTTATTTAGGACATTTTTGACTTCCATCCATCAATTTTCCAAACCACTTGCCTATGTAAACAGTCAATTATTAGGCTATCAATCAATAGCCTGTTTAGATATGAGCCTATGTATTCTCTCTGCCAGATAAATGACTGGAAGTACTGAAATATAATATGGTTTAAGTATGGTTAAGCAATACGATCAAATCAACAGCAATCACTCAAAGATGCAGGTTACCAAGGCAACGGAAGCATTATCCTCTGCATAATAATCCCTCCCACCCCCCGAGCACCAGCCAATAGTGATAGCGTGAGGGCGTGGCCAAGATCTGCCCGTCAACTTCCAAGTGCGTCAAGACGAGCTACAGAAATGAACATGTTAAAAGTCAGGCAGGCGCGTGCATCGTGCGTCTAAATCAGCAGAGACTTCGAGTTACTGCATAGAGAGTCTATCAGATATATTTTTGATAGTAGGTTACAAACCCCTCCGAGCAATAAGGAGCTCGTGATTCTTGTCTTAAAATACAGAATAATAAAAACACGCCCTTTCCTCCGTCTTTCTGGAGACGTGGCTCAGGTGAGTGACACTTTTTTCAGACTGTTGACAGCGCGCATAATTTAGTGCCAAATACAATATGAAATTGCATCAGCTCTGGATTATGGTTTGCATGACGTCTGGAGGAGTTTCCCACCGTTATCCAAGGGTTCATCTTAAAACTTGTTATTATCACGACGCGGTTAGTGGTTCTAGACCTAAACATGATGTGTTTGCACCAGCTAAGTGGGAGTTTAAGCTTGTTAATCATCATGCAGTCAGATATAACACATTGTTTTTACAAGAGGGTGATGTTGTGCTTTCGTGAGTCTGCCAAAGACCACATGATGCTTAAACACACACTGAAGGTCTTTATCTGCATTATGTGTTTACTAAAGGCTCTCATAAGGCAAACGACTGAAATCACGTGATTATCCAGTGATTATTGTACATGCATGCAGCTTCTTCTCTGCCAATATTGTTAAATAATATTGCAGTTATAGAACTAAATTATTGTGCATTGTTCATTATTTCATGTCTGTACAGCATGTATACACATATTATTGTCACTATTAATGACAAATAATTTAACTTACTTAAATGCTTAGTTGAATATAACCATTTCAAGTACTTGGCTCTCATTATATCTTGAACATGTATGGGTCGCAATAATATTTTACGTGAAGAGTGCAAATCTTTAGATATTTAATTTGCATAAGAGGTGGAGTCTTGTACATCTCAACTTAAAGGTTTTCTTTCTTTCATCCCTGTGTCCCAGGTAATGGAGGGTATGCCGTTGAGCGCGGGCGGCTTGCGGACGCTGCCGTGGTACGTGGTGTGTTCTCAGGTGCTGGGGGTTGCGTGTGTGGTGATCACAGGCGTGTGGATGGGACATTACCAGGGAGGCTACGCCTGGGACGGCTCAGAACAAGAGTTTAACGTCCACCCTCTCTGTATGGTCCTCGGCCTGGTCTTCCTCTATGGAGATGGTAAGAATTATAAGGAAAGTTCAAATATATTATTTTTGTATTGTTTACTTTATTTAACTGATGTTTGCAGAATTAAAATAATAGACAAGGTGCAGTTCAGGAAATAGTATAAATGCTTTTGACACCAAGGATATTGATATAGTTTGTCTGGACTGATTTTTTTGTTGTTGTTCTGTAGCCCAGCAGGTGAACATGCAGTGCTACAGCTGCCTAGAAAACTAATCTTTTTTTTGTTTTTTTCATTTAATCATTTTTAATACCTTGAAATTACTGATTAACCTAGTTTTCCTCTGCTGTGTTGGTGACATGAACAAATGTTGCCATTATTTGAGCCATTTATCAACCCATTTATTCCCTCTCTCAAACAGTTTATTTTAAACTACACTATTGGGTATAAAATGTGGTTAAAAAAATTCATTTAAAAATCATATAAACAGTTAAAATGTTTATATAGTAAATAATGTTCAAAAGTTTGGGGTCTGTACATTCTTTTATGTTTTTGAAAGAAGTATCTTATGGTTACTAAGGCTGCATTTATTGAATTAATAATACATAAAAAGTACTAGTGAAATATTATTACAATTTAAATTATTTTGTATATAAATATACTTTAAAATGTAATTTATTCCTGTGATGTCAAAGCTGTATTTTCAGCATCATTACTCCAGTCTTCAGTGTCACATGACCCTACAGAAATCATTCTAATATGAGGATTTGATGCTCAAGAAACAACTTTTTTATCATTATTATTTTCAAAGTTGAAAACAGTTCAAAACCCTAAACCTTTTGAACAGTAGTGTATACTTATGCATACAAATATTAAAATATGTTCCTCGTAATGTGTTACATAATATGTAGTAAAAAATATTAAAGATATTGTGTAAAAATATTGTCTCTTAATGAACTCTACTATATATTTTTTTGTAATACTTTATGTGGTCTAATGATGTATGATTAATAATCAATCCAGGTAATTAAAAAACCAAAGAAAAACAAAACTTTCATCAGAAAATTGTCTCTCTTTTTCTATAATACTGTGTATTGGCCAAATGTCAACTGTAGAATAGCTGGTTGTAAAGAGCAAGAGATACAATGTAATTGTCTAATAAGACATCTTGTGTCTCTCAACCCTTAGGGTGTGTGTGTGTGTGACTTGTAATAAAACACACACAATACTGAACAGGAAGGGCCAGCTAATGCTATTAGAGCTAAGATATGATTTGTTTCCTGAGTTTGTGTATATATGAATCAATATGGGCTAAAATACATTATGGTTGGTTTTCAAACCAAAGAGATGAAGCCCTGCTGAGAGATAGTATTGTGCGGTTTTCTCTATTAATCTGTAACTGCTGTAGTCATGCTGTAGACTGTGGCAAAGTGGAAAACTGTTCTGTGGTCAGACGAATCAAAATTTGAAGTTCTTTTTGGAAAACTGGGATGCCATGTCATCCGGACTAAAGAGGACAAGGACAACCCAAGTTGTTATCAGCGCTCAGTTCAGAAGCCTGCATCTCTGATGGTATGGGGTTGCATGAGTGCGCGTGGCATGGGCAGCTTACACATCTGGAAAGGCTCCATCAATGCTGAAAGGTATATCCAAGTTCTAGAACAACATATGCTCCCATCCAGACGTCGTCTCAGGGAAGATCTTGCATTTTCCAGCATGACAATGCCAGACCACATACTGCATCAATTACAACATCATGGCTGTGTAGAAGGATCCGGGTACTGAAATGGCCAGCCTGCAGTCCAGATCTTTCACCCATAGAAAACATTTGGCGCATCATAAAGAGGAAGATGCGACAAAGAAGACCTAAGACAGTTGAGCAACTAGAAGCCTGTATTAGACAAGAATGGGACAACATTCCTATTCCTAAACTTGAGCAACTTGTCTCCTCAGTCCCCAGACGTTTGCAGACTGTTATAAAAAGAAGAGGGGATGCCACACAGTGGGAAACATGGCCTTGTCCCAACTTTTTTGAGATGTGTTGATGCCATGAAATTTAAAATCAACTTATTTTTCCCTTAAAATTATAATTTTTTTCAGTTAAAACATTTCATATGTCATCTGTGTTTGAAACTTCCACGTCATTGCATTCTGTTTTTATTCACAATTTGTACAGTGTCCGAACTTTTTTGGAATCAGGTTTGTAAATAGACTTCTGTGCTGTTAAAGCATAATCACAGTCAATTCAAGTTTCTTCCATCTGGACACTTAATAAAGCATTCAACAGAGACAGATGCTAATTGAGCTAATATCTTTAGCAGTGATCCTCTGATTCAAAGCCCTCGTCATGGCAATTTAATTAGGACATTATAGCTGAAAGGTCATTGGCCTATTAGAGGTTTAGCTTTCCCAAAAAGCACCAGCAAAAAGAGCCCAGAGGGGATCTGTCTGCTGGTACAAAGGTTAAAAACACACACGGGAATACATCCTTGGCCTGTTATTTGACAAGCACTGCATCTGTAGAGTTTCAAACCTGACACAGGCTGATTTTGGTGCCTTTAAGACTTCTATCTGTTACTTTATACTTGTAATGCCTTTTATAATTGGTTAACCTTTTCACATATGATTATAATGGCTTTATAAGAGCTTGTTCTTTCTCTACCACAGCGGTTCTGGTTTATCGTGTCTTTAGAAATGAGACCAAACGTTCTGTGAAAATTCTCCACGCTCTGCTGCATATGATGGCCCTCATCATCAGTATTGTAGGTAAGTCCAACATGCAGAGAAAAAGATGATTACATTTACATTTGGCAGCCCTGTTGTTTTGCTGGGTATTTGTTTAATGACAGCGATTTTAGCTGCAATTCTAAACTGCTGCGGTCACAATAATTTCCCATGACTAATGTGCAGTTTTAACCATTTAACAAGGGGAAAACTAAAATTTCCTTCAGATAAACAGATGTATTTTATTAATCGCGAGGTACAGGATAACAAGATTTGCATTTCCAGAAGTCAACACCAATGCATGCAAGATAACTGCTCTGTAGCAGTATATATATGTACTCTACCAAAAGTTTGGGGTCAGTATATATATATATAATTTTTTTTTTTTTTTAAAGGTACACTATATAACTTTTGGCCCTCTAGCGGTTATAAAACAAAACTGCATGCATTTTGTGGAAGAGCATTGTTTTGGTTGTGCTTATGAAAATGGTTATTCTACCGCTCTTAAAACATTCACTACTAGGTTTAAGAGATATAACCAGTTTAGAAGGAAAGGATCTCAAGCTGACTATCTGTAGATGAACCCATTCATAGACACGGTTCTTCCTTGAAAATAAATTCCAGCACAGCTACAACAACCATGAAATGATTCTCACAATAGAATGCTTGTCAGTGAACTCTGTTAGAGAGCTACATATGGCAATTTATCTGTTCAATAAAATACCGTACTCACCTGTTGAGTAATAAAAATGTCATCACATCGCTTTTACAACTTTTCAGATCCCTCAGTTCTCACCATCTAATGTCGATTCTGGTTTTATTACGAGCTCTGTTGCGTTGTCTTTTTGCCAGCAGATTCTCCTCTGTTCTGCGTTTGTTTAAAAGGTTTGAGATGTAGCTGCTCAATGTCAACCTTTCTCACTTGTTTTGACAACTAACTTCTGCCACTTCCACATGCGTCAAAGTATCCGCAGCAACTTTTCTCTATTTACAGATTTGACGAGTCACGCACAGAGGAATAACGCATTTTTGCAGAGCATTCTGCTCTGTCTAAAATATAAACAATTATAATAGGCTTACCATAATGAATGGTGCAACATTTTGGAAGAAGGTTAGATAATGTATAGACCCTTTTTGCGCCGACATTACAAATACATTACGGCGTTAGCTGGAGGCAAAACAAAGGGTAAACTGGAGGCGGCCAATACAAACCAGCACAGAGTCGGAGCTCAAAATGTCATCTTGTTGTGTTTTTGGGTGCCAGAATCGATGAGTACAGGCTCCAAATTGAAATTTTACAGCATACCTGCTGCTACTGCCAGACAAAAAAACAACGACAACTGTGTTATATGCAATAAAACGAGCGGATTGGAGGGAGTGTGCCAAGCGCTGGCTAGGCAGAACTTCGGATTGTACAACACAAAACTCATCTGTTAAAACTTTGTATTTTAATTCTTGTACGTGTCCATTTAGCACATAGTTATAGGCATCTAACGATCTAAACTATGCACATTTATTTAAATGAGAAATTTAGATATTTAATGTGAATTTTTGCTATTTTAAATAAACCTGTATATAAATATCATTACTAATTTTAGCAAATGCATTTTAAAATGCCATATTTCCCATTAAAACTGCACAACTGTAGACTAAAAACATTAGGCTATTTAAAAAGTGATATGTGTTTATTTACAAAATCATACCCAGAACAGTTGCTTGCATAAAGTTAACTTTTTTAAATAACAGTCACGGTCCAGAGAGTGACCTTTCATATTCAGAGGTGTACCAGCTCACCTTAAAAAAAACAACAACAAAAAAAACTTGCTGGCTAGTGTTAGTGAAGTGATCAGCGGAATCGTTCTGCCTCCAGCTAAGCTCCACCCACAAAAAAACGTCACAATGTCTACTAACTGAAAAAGGGTCTATTTACCTATTAATCACATTTTGTTAATTTTGAACAAAACATTGCACCTTTTAGAAATGAATACTTTTACTCAACAAGGATGCATTGAACTGATCAAAAGACACAGTAGTGACGTTTATGTTATTTGTTTGATCAGATGTATGCAGACTGTGTGAATAAAAGAGACTTCTTTCAAAAGCAAAACAAATCTTACTGACCCCAAACTATTGAATGGAAGTGTAGGTGGATAAATATATTCAAGAAAGAAAAGAAAAGAACAATATCAATATAAATATATATATATATATATATATATATATATATATATATATATATATATATATATATATATATATATATATATATATATATATATATATATATATATATATATATATATATATATAAATAAATATAAATTATATATATATATATATATATATATATATATATATATATATATATATATATATATATATATATATATATATATATATATATATATATATATATATATATATATATATATATATATATATATATATATATATATATATATATATATATATATATATATATATATATATATATATATAAATATATATATATATATATATATATATATATATATATATATATATATATATATATATATATATATATATATATATATATATATATATATATATATATATATATATATATATATATATAATATATATATATATATATATATATATATATATATATATATATATATATAAATATAATATATATATATATATATATATATATATATATATATATATATATATATATATATATATATATATATATAAATATAAATATATATATATATATATATATATATATATATATATATATATATATATATATATATATATATATATATATATATATATATATATATATATATATATATATATATATATATATATATAATATATATATATATATATATATATATATATATATATATATATATATTATATTTTTTTTTTTTTTTTGTGGTTATTTTTCTTTTGATTCTGAATGGCGATCAAAGATTTTCAGATATCTTAAAAGTTTACTAAAACAAAATAGATTACACACCTAAAACATCAGCAGTTTGATTTGAATTTATTGTTTTAATATCTTCCTCTCTCTTCTCAGGTCTTGTGGCCGTATTTGATTTCCATTCATCGGCTAAGATCTCTCACATGTATTCTCTGCACAGCTGGTGTGGCATGCTCACTTTTGTGCTGTTTTTCTTGCAGGTAATTTGCAGTTAATTCATTTTGACCAATGTGAAGGCCTGTTTAGCATTTAAACATCTTCCTTGTTCCTTATTTGAACAGCCGAGCTGCATCATGACTGTTCTGTGGTTTGGAAGCACTTTGCCCTGCATTAGCAAACCCCCGTGTGGATGGTCACATCCATTACACGGCTAACATCACTACTGACATCAGAACATTGCCATTAGTGTTTTTATTGAAACCTGAACCGCTAGTCCACTCTTTCTCTATATATGTTGTTTTTAATGGATTATCAATTTTTTATAGAACATTTGCATAATTTGAGGATACCTGATCCTAAAACATTTTTCAGAAGCCAATAGAATAGTTTGCCTCAAGTTGTCTTAGGACTGACTAGATCTCTCCTTTCTTCCAGTGGTTACTTGGACTGGGATTTTTCCTTTTCCCATGGGCATCTGCTCAGTTGAGGAGCTGGTATCTTCCTCTGCACGTCTTCTTCGGCCTGTTGCTGCTGGTCATGTCTGTAGGATCCTGTCTGCTGGGAATCACAGAGAAACTGCTCTTCAGTATCATGTGAGTGTCAGTCAATGTATCTAACAGATATATTTTTAAAACTGATGTCACTGAGCTGAGGTAAACATTTTGAATCGGAAGAAAGGAATGAGTCACTGTGTGATGAGTCACAGCTGAAAGGCACTTTCAATGAATATTAATGATATTTGGCTTCTTTTCTCCATCTCTCACTGTAGAGCATCAAATGCTGGTTTTATTCAAGATATTGCTCGTGTGCCTATTTACTGCGTAACTAATGAATAGTTTATTTTAAAAAATGTTAAAATATGCTGCACAATTCATTAACATAAATAAACACTCTTCACACATTTGGGTGGCCGCAGGTAAAATTCATAATGTCCAAATAATACAATGGAAATAAACAGGAAAAGTCTCACTCACTCACATAACTTGTAAAGGCCCATTCACACCAAGGACGATAACTATAACGATAAAGATAGAGGGGCTGTTTACACAACACCATTTTCAACTAAAAACTTTTTATGCGTTTTGACCATCCATTTACACGACAACTGTGTTATGGGGGCCTGAAAATGCAAACTTTTGAAAATGGGTTTTAAAGTGCAAGTATTTGAAAACGATACCACTATCGTCTCCGTGTAAACTACAAAAACCTGAATTTGTGAAAACGGTGATATCATGCACGTGCATTATGTGTTCAGTTCTTTACAAAGCGACATCGCCAACTACTGCCCTGGCACAAATAATACAGCGTTTTTAGTAGTTTTCGCAGATACGTGTGAATGGGGATCATTTTGACATGCTATCGTCTGTGTTAAAAACGCGAAGGAAAAACGTTTCCGTTTTTAGATCGTTGTCGTGTAAACATATCCAAAGTTCTAAAAATGTAGTCCACACCACAACTATAAAGGCACAGAGAAGATATCATTGGAATCACTTTCAGAATGATTTTTTACCAGCTGATGAATGATAAAAACATTGACAGCCAATAAGAATCCATCCTGCTGTGACGAGCTCGAAACAGCAGCACATGCTTAGAATAAACAGAACGCTATCGTCCGCTGGTGTGGACACATATCATTATAGTTAACATTCTTGATGTGAATGTGCCATAAGAAACAGTGTTTCAGTTGAAGTGGGTCTGAAGCTTGTGTTATTTAAGATTTGCAAGCTACAACAGTGTTTTTCCATTCATTAACCAGTACAAATGTTATGGCACTTTTTCTGTTCTCAGGCCAACTTACTCCAAGTTTGCTGCTGAGGGGGTCCTAGCAAATATTTTAGGCTTGTTGCTGGTGTGCTTTGGAGTCGTGGTGGGTTACGTGGTGACGAGAGACGATTTTAGGCGCCCGCCGAATCCTGAAGAGGAGGCTCTATCCGTGCACTTTAAGACCCTGTCAGAAGGAGAAATACCCAGTTCTCCTTAATGTCTTAATATACTCCAACAACTACCTTTCTGCACTTTCTACCCATGTCCTAGCAAACCTGTCAGCCAGCTCCTTCATTTGCAGTCTTCGTATTATTTGTATTTGACACCCCCTTGTCATATGAACATTAAGGCAGGATTAAATTACCACCATGTAATTGTGCCAAACCAAATTAATATGAAAGAAATATTAGAGTTGTATATATTGATATATTGCATTAGATTATTTAAAATATCAGGATGTACTTGTGCCTTAGAATTTATTTGACCAGACTGTACTAAAAAACTGAAATACGCAGACACGGCAGCAAATGTTTTCTCACAGGCTTTGAACAGCAAGTTTGTTTTACATTAGTTATAACTACATAACTTAATACTATATGCAGAAACCTGCATTACACCATATTTATATGAAAATATTGAACGTCTCTTCCTTTATAAATGCCTGAAAAATACTTGAGGATTAAGACTGAAATGTCTCAGAAAATTAATTTTAAAAATTAGTAAAATTTCAATTTGTTATCCAAACAGAGCAGTTCAATATTGAGTCTTTTGCAGTGTTGTTCTGTTCTTAGATTACTCTTTCCTATATTCCATCTTGTGCCAAACCACAATATATATATATGACCAGGCATAACATTATGACCTAATATTGTGTTGCTGCCAAAACAGCCCTGACCCATCGAGGCATGGACTCCACTAGACCCCTGACGGTGTGCTGTGGTATCTGGCACCAAGATGTTAGCAGCAGATCCTTTAAGTCCTGTAAGTTGTGAGGTGGGGCTTCCTTATATCAGACTTGTTTGTTCAGCACATCCCACAGATGCTCGACTGGATTGAGATCTGGGGAATTTGGAGGCCAAGCCAGCACCTCAAACTCATTGTGCTCCTCAAACCATTCCTGAACCATTTTTGCTTTGTGGCAGGGCGCATTATCCTGCTGAAAGAGACCACAGCCACCAGGGAATACCGTTTCCATGAAAGGATGTACATGGTCTGCAACAATGCTTAGGTAGGTGGTACGTGTCAAAGTAACATCCACATGGATGGAAGGACCCAAGGTTTCCCAGCAGAACATTGCCCAAAGCATCACACTGCCTCCGCCGGCTTGCCTTCTTCCCATAGTGCATCCTGGTGCCATGTGTTTCTCTGGTAAGCGACACACACGCACCCGGCCATCCATGTGATGTAAAAGAACACGTGATTCATCAGACCAGGCCACCTTCTTCCAATGCTCCGTGGTCCAATTCTGATGCTAATGCCTTATATATCCCACCCACTAACAGGTGCCGTGATGAAGAGATAATCAGTGTTTCTCACTTCACCTGTCAGTGGTCATAATGTTATGCCTAATATATATATATATATATATATATATATATATATATATATATATATATATACATATACATACATATATACACACACACATAGTGTTTGGGAAGTTACTCTTAGTATTTAATTACTAGCTACTTATTACATTACTGTACTAAATTACTCCCTTTAAAAATTAATGTATTACTTGTTACTCTCTAAATCCCATATCAACCTCGACCAGTTGAACTTTACAAGGATAGTAATGAAATTACTCTTAATTCTTTAAAATAAATAATATAAAATTGCATAAATTGAACTGACCAAAGTATTTAAAGGAGAAGGTTAAATTAAAAACAAACATTTTAACATTAGCACATTAACATTTAACACATTAAATCTTGATTTTAAATCCACTATTAATATAGAATTGTTTTTTAATCTATACAGTACTTAATGCAATTACATAAGTAACAAATTAAATGACAAAAAATTGAGAGTAACCCCTTACTTTTTCCAAGGGAAAAGTAATTACAATAATTGAATAGTAATGCATTACACACAACACTGCACGCCCGCCCGCCCACGCACACGCACACACACACACACACACACACACACACACACACACACACACACACACACACACACACAAATATCTGTCTTTCCAGCTGAAAGAGTTTGTACAGATGTTCTGCAGGTGCCCTTGTATTGTATTTTCGTTGGAGTGTTTGTATTGTGTACTTGTCTGTTGCAAGTGTAGTGGCAATATTTCTATCACTATGTTTTCTATTTGATATAAAATATCAGTACACGTTCATAATGCTTGATTTAAAAGTTATGATTTAAGGATGTACACTATACCAAGTTTTTAACCATAATAAATTCATGAGAAATAAGTTTGACTCAGTGGTAAATTATTTCATCTTGATTTTCTTTGAAGTGGTATTCTTTTTTAAATAAGCTCATTATTTCCCTCATACATACAGATGACTGTAGATTGTTTACAATCATGTAACCGGATAAAAGTCCTCAGTTTCTGATTTTCCTTCCCAGCAAAACGTCACAGCTCACATTTACAGACAATTTACAATGAATCCTCCTTCGCAAGCCCAGTTATAAACAATCAAAATATTAAAACAAATTACATACAAAACCAAAACTTGTCTAACAAGGGAAACGAGGAAATATATTGTGCCACAGTCTTTTCCCTCATACATAAAACCACACTCAGGTTTGTGTATTAGCAGAGAGCATGCATTCTAGTTCAGCACATTATTTACAGCCATGTACATTTCGGTCATACAAAAGGAAAACAAATAGTTAAATACAAAGACTGTTGTACAGTAAGCAGTATTTCAGGTCAACTCTGAATGCACTGCATATTTTTCTAAAAAGAGAAGAAAAAAATTAAAACGCTGCAAAAGACCTGCTCTTTTTCAACAGCAGTTGACACTGATTAGTAAAGCCAGATCCAGTGAGTGAATCTGACTTGCTGCCATCCTTCCAAAATATACCGTCAAGACATCCATAAAAAAAGTGCCTGACCTTCGAATAGTATGGTGAGGCAAACATGAAGGCAAACAGATTCACAACTTACAGTATGTGAATGTTTCAGTGCACAAATAAACTCTCAAAACATAATGGATGAGAGCATGTGGATTCTGAGGCTGCAAAAAAAGAATTTTCCCCACGCCTATTTCCCATGACAAAAGTTTCTTTGGAAAAGACAATTTCTGCTTTAATGGTTTGACTAAGTAAATCAACAGCTGACCACCTGGATGCTACTTCCCATGAGCAGATTACTAACCAAACACTACATATATTTGCAGCAATCCTGTTGACCTTTGTAACCTGTTGACAAAAAAATAAAAATGCCCATAAAAAGTCTAAAAATATTTCACATTGCTGTCAACTTAGGAACTAAAGGCAAACTGAAAAAAACAACTGCATTGAAATTTAGATATATATATATATATATTTTACAAACATAACTTAAAATGTTAAATATTACTTTTTTGCTTAAGCAATATTGGAATATTTCAGGTACATTTTCAACTCAAGACACAGCAGGATTCTCAGGGATTATTACTGGTCTGAGTGGGAACATTAGTGGAGACATCTGGTCCAGGGGGCAATGTGTCCATGGCTGGCACTGAGTAGCCGCCCACTCGGAAGGTACAGAAAAGTAGAAGGTTGGTGTACAGCAGTGACACAGGCCTACTTTTACTCCAATGGATATTGATGCTTCCATATTTGTGTCCAGAGCAAATACAGATGCATTTGATTTGTACATGCTAGATTCACTTCACATAAGAGGAATTCACCTCATCAGGTCAGTATTTTCATCATCAAAAAAAAAAAAAAAAAAAAAGAAGAGATAAGATGCTAAACATGTTAGATATTCTTCTGGAATGTTCTAATAAATCTTGCACACTGACTCTTTCTTCTTATACATTAGACTCCACAAAAGGTCTCTTTGGTTTAATGGGTGAGGTTGGGCCTTGCCTTTCATTGCGAGACATCTGCCTATACTCATTGTCCTGGTAGGCCTGGGAAACTGGTAGAGTTCGTGCCACTTTCACATCTGGGTATGTGGGAACCTGGCTAACTCTGCCCATAGCGTCCGCCCGGTCCCGCGTCACACCAGGAGGGTTGGCGTAGAAATCATCATCCATTAGGTGGCCATTGTGAGCGTTGTTGGTGCGGTTGTAGTAGGCGATATGGCTGAGGGGTGTCGTTTGCTGCCCGTATCCCATGTTGCTTGGGGAAGTGGCTGGACTGTTCACCACTGTATCTAGAGAAGAAACAGCCCAGGGTCGAGAACCAGAGGAGGACGATGCAAGCGAAGGCTGCTGCTGAAGGTACTGCTGAGTCCGTGCAGTCTTGTCTATGATGCCCATGAAAGGCGTGGTGCGGGAGCGAAGGGCCTCTCCTGGATATGTTCCACCCACCACCCGGAATTCTGTGCCTTGTGGGGGTGACATCGGTGAAAGGTCATCATGGTAGCTTCCTTCATAGGAAATCTTTAGGGGTATCTCCATTTGCTGAGTGGAACCTGACGCCCTGAACCCTGGGCCTAGATTAGCAGCAGAACCTGCCACCAAACTGTTGCTGGATGGAGAGAAGCGTAGACCTGTACTGTGGGAGTGAATGAGGGGGCGTGGAGCTGGAGGGGGCTGTTTGGGTTCTACGCTATTGGCACTGACTGGACGTCGGTGTGCATGAAGGTTCTCAGGTGAACCTAGGGTCACCTGTCGCTCCATTTCGTGGGGTGAGACCGGATAGTAGGCGGTTGACTGACTGCGGCTGATCTGCGGTGTCTGACCGTAGCGGACACCTCCAGGACTGGGTCTGTAGGCAGAGGAGGGCCTGTGGGGAAGCTCATCCTCCACAAGGCCAGGATCCATGCTGATGGCACGCTGGTACAAGGCCCCTGCACTCAGACTGCCCTGAGGTTGAAGTGAGGATGAGTATCCTCCATCCCCAAGTTCATCCATGTCACCTGGGCAGCGGGCACTCATCGAGTGAGCAATCTGACTGTACGCACTACTACCCAGCACAGCACTGGAGTGTACCGCGGTGCTGGGCTGGTTGGTGCGGACGATCTGTGCTTTAGCTGGCTGCAACCACTGGCTTTGTTGTGATGGCTGGGAAGTCTGTTGGGAAAACTGGAATGAACGTTGGCTGCTCATCTTGGACAGAGGGGACTTGGGTCGTCCTGCAAGCTGGTCCTGCTGGTAGCGTCCTGCAGAGGCAGATTGGGGACGGTACATGGCAACTCCCTCAGAGGTGGGGCTGACACGATACTGTGGTCCACGGCGTAATGGTGATGGAGGTGGGCTGAAGTGGTAGGAGGCCTGATGAGGGGGACTGGGCCGGAAGTGGGAGCTCTGGTGCGTTGGGGAGAGCGACGGGGAGGTGGATTGGTAGCCTTGCCGTGTAGGAGAGGACATTGAAGGGGGGCTGGGGCGAAGGTCATATGCTTGGCCCAAGTAGGGTGAATCATGATGGCTTGGAGATGGAGGCATGTTCTGAATGACTGGAAGTCCCGATGGAATAGTGTGGGGCTCAGCGGGAATGCCAATCGGAAGGCCATCCAAGTCCCGCTCAAGGTAATCCTCCTCCTCCTCAAACAAGTCCTGGACAGGCTCCATGTCTGAAATATGGGGCTCCATTGGTGGAGGCGGGATCATGGATGGGGCTTGATCGCGGGGAGGGGAAGGAGGAGGATCCAGCTCCTGTTGCTCTTCAACCTGACGACACTCTTCTTCCACGCGTTGCAGCAGGCGCTGGATCTCGCGGTTATTGGGACACAGGCGCACAGCTTCACTCAGGTCCTCCAGGGCTGCGTGGAATTGCCTACAGCAAGGGAGACAGGGAATGAGAGAGAGTAGGAAGGTGGAATATGGTAGTAGGAAGAGAGAAAGAAAGAAATATGTTTGTTAAAGACTGAGAAATGACTACTGCTAAAGGGATATTCTGGGTTCAATGTAAGTTCATCCTTGTCAACAGCATCTGAAGGTCAGTGTAATTTACCAGACAGAATAATTATGACTCGTTCCTCAGTTTGTAATAAAATCATTCTTACAGTAATGCACTTACAGTGGAAGTCTATGGGTCAACGACCTTCAACAGGTTAAAAGTAAACAATAGCCAATAACCTAGACTTATAACATGACACTAATGATGATTTGGTTTACAAACCCTGTAAAGTCTGTAAAACCTATATCATAAAACCTATATCATATATATATATATATATATATATATATATATATATATATATATATATATATAAAAAGTCAAAAGAAAAAAGTCACTCACAGAAATTGTCCGCATAACCAGAAGTAAAATTTTCCTAAAACAGTAGTCCCAACACAAAAATGACTATTTAGACAGATCAAAAAAATTATAAAATAATATTGTACCGAAACAAATTTAAGTGCTTTGACAAAAACACAAGCTTTCTTCTGGGATGCCCATAGACTTTCAATGTAAATGTCAAGCTTAACTTGTATTGAACTCTGAACATTCCTTTAATCATTTTACCAATCAAAATCATACACCACAACCCCCATCCCCAAAAAAGATTTCCCAAAACAAAGCAAGTTGATCAAAAGAGAAAAAGGAATAAAATATGAATGATGGACATTCTGAGGAAAAATAATCTGATTGTTCAACACAACATGAAGTATGAAGAACAGGTCTAATCCTGATGTTGTCAACTATTGAGGGAGAAGTCAAGGGGCTAAAATTGACTTCTATCTTGAAACTCTAGCATAGCATAGCACTACGTCAACCAATCTAAACACATTTGGCCAGTTTGGGTCATGATCTGTCAGCACTTTATCTGTGCTAGACAGAATGTGTTTTATAGGCTGTCCTGCCTGTTGGTTGCTACGGTTACCTGCTGCTGCGCTTGGCACGGGCTCGTGCGTAATAGGCTTCATAGGATTTGGGTTTCAACTCTAGTGCCTTGGAGGCAAACTCCTCCGCCATCCCAAAGTCCTGCAAGCAACAACAGGACCAACAGTCATACACTGAGCCGTACATGAGGTCAGAGGGAGGACACACACACACACACACACACACACACACACACACACACACACACACACACACACACACACACACACACACACACACACACACACACACACACACACACACACACGTGCATGCGGACATGCACACAAACACTGATACACAAACACACACAGACACACTCTCTTACATCATTGATGCACACAAACTCAAGTTGGACATGAACATGTCACACTTATATGAGGATGTGAACACTGATTATTACAAAAATCAACACAAAAATCAACATATTTTGAGCACCATTAGTGCAGATATGACAAACAGACATACAATTATGGAAATGCACGTACACACTTATAAAATGTGCTGACACACACAAATATATGCTTAACAGAGACAGTGGGAAGATGCAATGTGACAGCTCAAACCTCCACCTGTACTAAACCTAACTCTTAAACAAATCCAACAAATGTCAGAAAAACCCAATGAACCAACAAATCAAACCGAAACAGGGATGAGATCGTGATGGGAAGATAAACTACAGCATGGGCTGAGTGTATAGAGAGCTTTCAAGAGAATTTCTTCATTCAGAGGAAAATGAGAAATAATCATCCAAAATGAGAAATAATGTAATTATGCCAATAAAGGTAAAAAAAAAAAAAAAAAAAAAAAAAAAAAAAAAATAAAAAAAAAAAAAAATGGGAAGATCAAAATCTCTTAATACAGCAATACTGTCTTTAAAATCCTTGTTCCGTAACTGCTTTGGTCTGAAGTGTTTTGAAAAGCAATTAAGAACACAGACCAAACACAAAACTAATACATGCAGTTTGTTGATTATGCAAGTCGCCATTGCATATATGCTTGTAAACAAGATGATTTAATGTATACTAGCTGCTTTTTTAAACCGCCAATATCAATATTGACATTGGAGTACAGCATATCAGGGACATTAGTTAGTATAGACACCATTTTTAATTTAACACAACTAAAGTGTACAGTGTGTTGTCTTCAGACATTTTTTCCAGATGGAATTTTTTTTTATGTCCAGTCTTTTGTTGATTTTTCATTGAAGTTAAATATGCGCTCTACCCAGAATAATGTATACCACAAATATAATATATACAATTGTAAATAATTTGAAAGGTAACAAATGAAAAAGAAATACAATTGCATAAATAATTACACAATATTTGAATAATACTCTGAATGAAAATGTTGTCAAGGCTGTTTTTAGCACAGGACCAAGCAGACGGATGCTGGAATCACGTGCTGTAACTCTACAGCACCACTAACTCCATTTTGGATTTGCCCTGCAATTCTTTTTCTGTAATACCATATCCTTAACAAACAGATTATCAATACACCTAGGAACAAATTATCAATCGGTTAGAATGACTGAAAAATTCAAGGTCGAAAAGTCATTTTACACAGGGTGATCAAACTAGATTAATGTCGTCAGGTCAATCTCAGTTCTTCCTCATAACGTCGCTTTGAGTGAAGAGAGACAGAAGGAAGAGCGTTTTATGAAACGGAGTGCTTTGAACTCACATTCATTTTCCTCCGGCAGCGGGAGAGGTTGAGCAGCAGAGAGACTTTGAGCTCGCGGAAGGTCTTCAGGTCCTCTGTGAAACCCTCTCGTGGGAACTTCTTCAGGGCATACTGGTAGCGTTGGGCGGCTTCTTTCACCTTTCCTTTCTGGTTTGGCAAGACATTTTTACTTCTTAATTTCAAAATAATATATGATTACGATATATCTTCATAAAAATAAATGCTATACGACACAGAACTCTAAACCAAAGTACATTAAAAGCATACTTTTTAAAATTTTGATGTTAAAGCCACTATTGTTTTACACAAGAGTTGTTCTATAGTCTCTATACAGTATTTAATGCAATTACATCAGAAGTAACTGTAAAATGTAATCCCTTACTTTACCTTTTTCAAGGGATAAGTAATTAAATTACTGTAATTACTTTGTAATGCATTACACCTAACACTGTATTATTATTGGCAGCATATTCCTAAACACAGTTTTGTGTATGTATAGACTACATTTCTTCAGCTGAATATTCTATTCATTGTGTATGATTATAATTCAAATAAAAGCCTCTCACCTTGTAGAAACCATCTCCTTCCTCTATTAGTTTGCTCAGCAGAACAATCATAATATCAGGTTTGGATGTGGCCATTGCCCATGTTGCAGGACCTAAGTGCAATAGAGCATGAAAAAGAGGAAAAGCAAAGAGTCACCACAGACTGATAGGCCATGTGGACACAAAGTAGCTTGCTAATCTCTGAGGGACACAAAGGAACAAGCAGGCTGCCAGGATATCTTGCTTAAAAAGGAGGCAAAGTCTACAAACAATTTTTGGATATCACAAAAAGCCATGGCAACACGCCAGACAAAAAAGAAAGAAACAAATCAGGAGCAGCTTTTTGAAATCGGTTTATACTAGCAATAAAAACATTTGAATCCAACAGCTACTGAACTTGTGGTCAGCATGTTTGAGCTCGCTGTGGACAGCCTGAACCAAGGTCAAGTGTTTCTACTGGTTTGGACTGAATGTACAGTGGCGGGAGGGTGGGAATAAGAGATTGATAGGGGTCTATTAGAGCTGTAGATTTCGCCATGGGCAGCCAGTTGCAGTATGCAGGCAGGCAGTGATTTAGTGCAATTCATGCAAGGCACAGTTGAGGACAAACTAATGAGCACGGGATCAGTTAGCAAACTGGCCAGTAGCCTGAAAAAGCCAAACTGAGAGCAACTGTGGAAAAAAATGAAGGGGTTGTTCACACAGAATGCATTCTTGCTTTCAAAAACGGCTAGACGCAACACAGAACTGCAGCGCAACAGAAACAGAGAGAATTCAGGAGACATGTTTTTAACTTAAAGCTAAAGGCAAGAGATACTAAAAAAAAAAAACAAGTCGTGTCTCAGTAATCAAAGACATCCATTATAATACAGCAGTGCACCAGAATATAACATGGCGACAGGCTTTTTAAAACCACAGCACAGCATCTAAAAAAAAAAAGTGACACTGATGACACAAGATGCTGAAAATGATCACATAGGTCAAAAATCATCCATCCTAATATTAAAAAGCGACGCAAAATGAAAAGCAGTTGCACGCAACATTGAAAGACATCCATCACAATGCAACAGCACAAAGGATTATAAAAAATGTAGGCGTTTCTAGACAAAATTAGAATATTGAAAGACGTCCATCACAATGACAACTCGAGATGAGTTTTAACTTCTTTTAAACTGACACAGCATCTTTATTTGCGATGCTAATGGCACAAGATGCTACAAAACAGCAAAACACGTCACTATTCAGCATCTCAAGATGATTTTAACTTCTTTTAACATGACACAGCATCTTTATTTGCAATGCCAATGGCACAAGATGCTACAAAAAGCATCACAATACAGCATTTTACCTTTTAACTTAACATAGCATCTTAAAATGTGATGTTAATAGCACAAGATGCTGCAAAACAGCAAAAAAAGGTCACTATACAGCATCTCGAGGTGAGTTTTAACTTTTAATGTGATATAGCGTCATAAAAATGCAACACCATAAAAAACCCCAGCAAGACAACCCAATGGTCAAAGATGACTATCTAGCGCATGTTTACATAAAAAAGTTAAAAAAGAATGCATTCTGTGTTTATGTCCCCCCCAAACCACACAACATTCTGCAGCATCATGCCAAAATGCAACACCTTTTCCTACATGCAACCATGCAAGCCGACAGAATGAACGAACAGATCCACGTCTACCGTCAGATTTCCGTAGCAGTACAAGATTACACAAAAATAAACCCATGTTTATGGCTGACAGCAGCTTTTTCCACTTTTTGTAGCCAAGAATTGTGATATGAATATGGCGTTCACATTTGGGCATCCAAAACACTATCAGACCCGATCAATGGAGAAGGGACCACACGGGTAACAAGATGAAGGGACAGTCAAAAATGGCAGATGGGGACAAAGGTCTGCGTTTTACCTCGAGCACGGGTGGGGAGTGTCTGACATCCTGGTTACGAGGAGAGAAGAGGTGGGAAGGGTCACGAGTGAAAGGGTGACAGGTTATTAGGGCAGAGTGAAGCATCATGGGAGGGGCGTCCATATCAGACAGAGAGCACAGGTTTATGAAAACAGGAAACGGAGAGTGTGATAGAGAGTCAAGGGAAGAAAAAGAAAGAGATTGAGGGTTGTGGTTAAGGGTGAAAGAGTGAGGTGAAAGGAAGAACAAGGAAGATCAGCCGTGAGAAGCCATGGCAAGCAGCAACATTAGCGAAAGCAACAATCAGCTGCAGATCAGAGGAGTTCTGCAGTTCGGTGAAGGAGGGCTAGACTAGGATGACTGAGGTCACAGGGAGGGGTATGAAGGAGAAAGACATCTAAATGTGAAGCTAATTTCATATGATATTCAATGCATGTGCTTCTTACATTCTTAATGCATTTCTTCTTTGGAATTCTATGCTGCGTTTCATCCAAATGTGATTGTGGGATATTCTGGACGTACAACCAGATCCACTGCCTGACACTCAGAAGATGATGTACACTATCATTCACTACTATTGCTGTCGGTAGCAATTACTTTTAATTCATGTTTGTTTAGTAAGGATGCATTAAAGTGATCAAAGTAAAAGTAAAGACATTCATAACATTACAAAAGCTTTTCTTCTATCACGTTTTCCACAAAAATAATTGAGCAGCTTGACTGTTTTCACCATTAAATATAAGAAATGTTTCTTGAGCACCAGATCATCACAGTATTATTTCTGAAGGATTATGAGACACTGAGACTCGAGTAATGGCAGGTAAAAATTGCATTTTACAAATAAAGCAGATTTTACATTCCATGTGTTAAACAGAACAATATAAATAGGAATGGAAATTAAAGTTGTGGCCACTGAGAAGCTGCGGTGGCTCTTTTTTTACATTTTAAATGTAATGCATTTCTTGCGGTTTAAAGCATGCAGATAAAACACTATGAGACTAACTTCATGGTGGCTAGCAATCGGCATCAGATGCTTTATGTTTAGAAGCAACAGTGTGTCAGGCAATGCTTTGACTCCGGCATTTTAGAATGACCAATAAACCTTGTTTTCTTTTCTCACTGAGCAAATTATTCAGTCAGAAATAATTCAGCAAGAGTTTCCAACTTGAAGTGGATTTTTAATTGGATTTTTCCAAGTAGGAAGCTGGTGACTAAATTTAAAAGCTGAATGGAGCGCAGCATTACAACCCCAAATTAATTATTATATACATTTTTTTTTAACAAACTGTGTGAAATGGTATGTTCAAACATCTACTTGAAATTCAACATATGGCTATCTACTTTTTAGCGCAGCAAATTATTGTACTTTTAAAACAAGAGCGTAATTTAGCATTACTTTTCTGTAAGAACCTTCCAGCCTACCTATCTTGGCGCCCTTCTTGAGCAGTGCCACCACCACTGATGTGTTCCTGCAGCCAACCGCACGATCCAGTGGACGCATGCCGCTGTAGTCCACATGCTCGATCATCGCACCATGATCCACCAAATACTGCACCTGAAACCACATCAAGACCAGAGCTACGGTTTATTGTCTGCATATCTCCTGTCAGCTCTTACGTGATATCTGTGCAGAACCATAAGCTTATGCTAGAATCCCAATTTGGAAACGTACGGTTTACATTTTTTAATACAGTAGATCTACATAAAGTTAGTTGACTATGACAAAACCAACCACTTCTGAGTCTCCGTAAAAAGCGGCAAGATCCAGCGGAGTGCGGCCGCTCTTGTCTGCATGGGCCGTTGCCGCACCCCTCTCAACCAGAGCACGGACCAATGGGAGGTGGCCTTTAAGACATGCCCAGCTCAGTGCTGTTAGCCCCTCCTTGTCCATCAAAGACAATGAGGCACCTGTGAAATAAGTTAGAAATAATCAGAAGAATATAGAGTACTGACCAAACTCCCTTTAAGACAAGTCATTTCACGCGGCGGCCATCTTTGAAACGCCTCTCGGGCATGCAAGTGCAGCTCCTATCTCTTTGAATTGGGAAACATCAAATTCTCCAAAACTGCTCGCCAAGCTTACAATTAAATTTCATATTTGAAATCAACAATGAAATCTGACAACAACTGTCTCATAAATTTGGTTTCTAAACGCTCAAATCATGACAAAAAACTGAATTTTTCAGCCTGGACAAAGCTAATGCGCATAGCGACCGGAGCTTCTAACGGCAGCTGCAGTGACGCAATGACTTTACTAATCAATGATTGGATCTTTCATTTTAAAGGCGGGGCTTATTCACTCTTATTGCACCCTCTTCCTATATATAAAGTCTTTGGTATTGACTGACAGTCTCCTTTAACGTACATGCAACTTTAAAATGTATTTTGTAATGAAATTGTATAACTGCAACAACAAATCTAGTGTATGAGCAGGACAGCTGTACCTTGAGCCAGCAGGAACTCCGCCGTACCCAGATGTCCCTCAGACGCAGCCATCATTAGAGGAGTTCGGCCCTGTTTGTCAGCCATGTTCACATCAGCACCATGATTTAGCAACAGATCCACTATCTGCACAACCAACACAGACATCTCAGACTAAATCATCTACAAAAGAAAAATGCACTAAATAAAAACGTGACTTTTGCGGTGTAGGAGGTGCCCACCTGCCAGTGTCCCTGCCGCACGGCGCTGAAGAGTGGCACAATGCCCCTGCGGTTGGGCTGAGCCACAGCGGCACCCTGCTCCAACAAAAGACGGCACACATCCAGCTTCCCCCGACCCGCTGCTGCTGTCAGTGCTGAGGTATAGAGCGAGTCGTAAGTGAGCAGTTTGTGTGTTCACATTTAAATCAAAATACAAAACAGGTTGTCTAGTGGTGTTGTACCCGTTTCGCCCCATAGTGTGTCAAAGTTGTTTATCTGAGCCCTTTCCTCCTCTTCCTCATCTTTCTCAGGCAGGTCAAGCAGGTATGATACAATCTGAGTATAAATAAATACAAAATATGTGTACGGTTATTTTTTATATATATATATCTTTTTTTTTCCATTACCAAACTTAACATGTTAACAGAGAAATAAATAAAAAATACACTCAGTACACACAGTAACACTGCTAAATCAATTAAGTATAATTAATACATTTGTATTTATTTGTAATATTGTATATGGTATATATAAATATATAAAAAATATAGGAAAATGTGAATGGTGGAACAGTGATGCACTTTTTCTTTGCTGAACAGAAAGTAAAAAAACAGCTTTTACTTGAAACAGAAATCTTTTGTTACATTATAAATTATAAAAATATAATATATATAAAATATTGTACTTGCCGTCGCTTTTAAACAGTTTAGTGAATTCTTGATAAATAAAAGTATTCATGTCTTTAAAAAAAACAAACAAAAAAAACTCTTACCTCTGTATAACCCATACTGGCGGCTGCTATGAGGGCCTGTTGTACTGCATGACTCTTGCTGAAGGACCCGGACGGCTGTCCATCTGTGTTCCACTCGCACTGCACCAGATACTTCACCACCTCTAGATGACCCCGCAGGGCGGCGTGGACCAGTGCACACTGACTGTTCTTATCCAGGTGATCCACCTAAACAAAGAGAGAGAGGAGAAACAGAGATGAAACTTTGATAGCTGAAAAACAATGGCCACTACTGGTGTTCCTATGGGTTATCAGTCTTTATTTAGACGTCATGGCTGACCTTGGCTTTCTTGCTGCAGAGGGCAGTGACGATGGGTAGGTGACCCGCAGCGGCTGCATAACCGAGGGGAGTGAGCCCGCTCTCTGAAACACCCTCCACATCTGCCCCAAACTCTAACAGCAAAGCCACAGTCTCCAGGTAGCCCAGGTGAGCGTGCACACATAGGATGGGGGCGTTATTCAACACCTCTGTACGATAGTTCACATTAGCTCCACCTATAATCAGCAGCCGAGATACCTAGAGAAAGAGATGAAGACGGGGGGAGTAGAGTAAAAAATAAACAGAGTTGAAATGTTTATCTGGGTTTCCATAAAGAAATTTCCATGATATTTCCAATCACTTTATATGTACAACATGCATATTTTACTGCACTCACATTGAACAATTTCATAAAATATTACAGACATAATAAATTATACACTACTGGGCCATTAAGATTAAAAAAAGAAAAATTAATACTTTTATTTAGCAAGGATGTTTTGATTAAAAGTCACTGTGTAAATTTTAGCGGCATCTAGCCACCGCTAAAATGGCTCATTCTAAGGATAGTTATGTATAGAATTATGTATATAACTATACATAGTTATGTATATTATCTGTCAATAGATCCTCATAAATACTACACACTGCACCTTCAATACTTATACACTGTTATAAAGCATTCCTGTTTCAAATAAATGCTGGCAAATTCATTTTAAACAATTTTAAAACAGATTATAGACATATCCATGACTTTTCCAAGATTTTTAAAGATTTTCCTTGACCTTCCCAGATCTGGAAATCACTCTAAAATTCATAGTATTTTCAGGTTTTCTGTGGCTGTCTGTTTTTTTATACCTTGATGTTTGGTGTGTAGAGGTTTCTAAGTGAAGCCAAAGCTGCAGAGAGCCCTTCTGTACTGTAGGACACCCACAGCCCCTGCAGCACTGAGGAGGAAACCCCAACCTTCTTACTCAGGCCCTGAGACCAAGAGACATTGTGGTTAATTAAAAAAACACCCAATTTGGTGATACATTACATACTGCTGTAGCCAGATTGATGGTATCAATTTAGCAAACATCAGAAGTGTTGTAGTTGTTATAGTTAACCTAACCTTAAAGATGTGAGCTTTCAGAATGTGGTGGCCAAGTTCGAGGGTCTGTTGTCGATTAAGCTTACTGTCTTGCCGTGAAAACCAGAAAGCAAGCAGTGTGTGGCCACTCCTGAAGAATCATGGGAAAAGAAACGACAATGGTATAAAAGATTTCACTTCAGTACTGTGATGTATTATTGAGTGCAACAGAATATTCAACAAGACAAAATGTGGGACAGGAATCAAGTTATTACATTTTGATGGAAGATTCAGAAGACACACATTCTGACTCCTTGAGCTCCTCACCTGGGGTCGCAGAGGAACTTGGTCTTCTCTCCATCCTCTCTCCAGATGAGCCACTCTCTGAACGAGGGGTGGACGAACATTCGCGTTCCATCACGTCTTTTCACCAGGAAAGGCGACAGGAGTTCAGACCTCTGCTGGAAATCATCCCAGTCCAGGGCCGCTCCACGCACCATGCTGGCGTTCACGGCGCTGTAGGCCTGCTCGTCAGTTAACGGGTGTAGAGAAGCCACGGCCACGTTCAGCAGTGGAAGAACACGCTCGAATGATGACTGAGTTGGGAAACGCATGTTCAGCTGCAAAAGGTAGACCTCAGACAGATTCACTGGAACAACCTGAACACAAACCGATTTTAAAAATAAATACACGCAAAAAAAGCTGAAACATATTTAATCATTTTAGATGTATGCTTTTAAATGGCAAAATTCAAAAAGGATTTTATTTCCACCATTACTTTATTTAAAAAGATTTATGAAACATAAAATCATACCACATACATAACTCTAAAAAGCTCAAATAAAATAAACATGAAAAATATAGAATATAAACTAACACCACATATATCTCTGAAAAGTTAAAATAAAATAAAAAGAATATCTGAAATAAAAAGAACATACATAACACTGAAAAGCTATGATTTTTGTGATTTTTGTTGTTAATGGACTTTTTCCCTTTACTCTTTTTCTTTCTTTTTCCCTTATTTTAATAAAATAAAAGGAAATCCCACCACATAACAAAATCTAAAATAAAAATATATAAATAATAATACAATTTGTATACTAAAACTATTCCATTATTTTTATTGTTTTCTTTCCCCATATTTTCAGAAAATAAAATTGTACCACTTATATAACTCTAAAAAGCTAAAATAAAAATATATCAAAATAAACTAACAACATATACATCTCTGAAATGCTAAAATAAAATACATGTACCGTATAACACTAAAAACCTAAAAAAAAAAAAAAAAATGTATCTAATTTTTAGTTGTTCACCGTCCTTCTTTTCCTTGTTTTGTTTTGTTTTATTTCATGCATGAAGTGTCACTCCTATGATGCACTTATTAATAAAGGAGGCATCTGTGTGACCCCTGACCTTGTAGCTGGAGCTTTTGAGCACGAGGTAACCCTTCTCAATGAGGTCCAGTGTGAGCTTCAGGTAGAGGTAGGAGCCCCGGCTCAGACTCTTCAGATGAGCGCTGAGTTTGGTGAAGGCCGCGTTGTCCAGCTTGCCGTTGAGTGCCACGTTGTTCTGGATCTCCTGGCTGGCGTGCAGCCGGTGCAGAATGTAGCCCTGCAGGTCAGAGTCAATCGCATCACTCTCCTCCAGGCGATCCAGAGAGATACGGTGGAACGGCAATGGACGAGTCACGTCCTTAGATGGAAAGAAAAAATAGCACAGAGCAAATAAGTAAAAAAGTAAATGAAAAGAAAGAATGATTGCTATGGATAGATGGAATACAGACCTGTAGCGTCGATCTGACGGTGACCACCAGTTTGAGCCAAGGAGGGAAACGCTCAATGGTTTTGCACAGGAAGGAAACAATAGTTTCTCCATAATCCGGTTTATGGAACTCTGCCTCATTCAACCCGTCAATCAAGATGATGAGATTCTCCTCACAGGCAATCTTCCTCTCTGTAAATATTGCAGGTTTTAAATATTACATGCTTGTATGTGTACGTACAGTATGTGAGTAACTTGAACACGTTGAACATGAACACGTTTACGTACCTCGATGCAGGATCTCCAGAGGTTCCAGCAGGCCCCTGCGGAAAGCGTTGAAGGGGTCCTGGACGCAGGAGCGCAGGCTGAGTGTGCTCTGCAGGTGCGGCTGGCGGAGCAGAAGATCTCGGTAGGCCTGCATCTGAGGAGCCCTGCACAACAACGCTGCCACATTGTGCACAAACTCAGGGACCAGGCAGGTGTACGCGTTGTCGGCCTGACAGTAATGGTACGCCACCACCTACAGCAGAGGGAAGGAGCAAATGAGATATATGCACCAATTTACATTCACAAGACAGCTTGGGTTGAGAACCTGTTTTAACCTTTGCTTAGCAACAAGTTCCACTCACTGAATTTGTTTGGCCAAACGTTGTTCCAAGAGAGCTGATATTTCACTGACTGAATAATTAAAAAAAACGCATTAATTCAGCAACAAAATACCACTACTGTTGTTCATATAGCTCCGTTTGGAACATTGTTTTCATTGGTGAAGCAAGAATATTGCCTATGAATTTTTTTTTTTTTTTTTTTTTAATTAATACTTTTATTCAGCAAGGATGCATTAAACTGATAAAAAAAAAAAAAGATATACAAAAGATTTCTATTTTAAATAAATAAAAATTCCATTTGAACCCTCTACTCATCTTGAAAAAGTTGCACTGTTTCCACAAAAATATTAAGCAGTAACTGTTTTCAACATTGATAATAACAATAAATGTTTCTTGATCATCAAAATGATCATATCAGAATGATTTCTGAAGGATCATGTGACACTGAAGACTGGAGTAATACAGCTGGAGAAAAAACAGCTTTGTCATTGCAGGAATAAATGACATTTCAAACTACAAAATTAAAGATAGAAAAATAAATAGAAATAGAAAAGTAATATTTCTGAATATTACTGTTTTTATTGTATTTTTCATCAAATACATGCAGCCTTGGTGAACAAGAGCTCAAAAACACAATGAATATAAAACCAGAGAAAGATTCAAAGTTTTATTAATGCATAAAACATTATGGAGTTTGAGTGCATTGATGGCCTTATTCTAATATTCTAAGACTGCTGCTCCCCTGGATTCACTTCATCATACAGTGTGTGTGTGTGTGTGTGTGTGTGTGTGTGTGTGTGTGTGTGTGTGTGTGTGTGTGTGTGTGTGTGTGTGTGTGTGTGTCAAAAGCTTGTCATCATTAGCAATGCAGAGCTCTGAGTATATCTAATGGCTGTGCTGGGAGACTCTGTGCATATAAATATTTGATAAGGCAACAGAGCCGCAATAAACCTTTGTGCTTAAAAGAATAGAGTGAGAGTGAGAGACCGAGAGAGAGAGAAAATTAATGAAAGAAGGAGGAGACAAAAGAAGAAACAGGGAGACAGAGAGATAATAAAACAATAGAAGACAAGAAGAGAGAGAGATTGAAAGGCAGGCTGGTCATATGCCCGGCCCTGTTTATTATGTTGGTATTAGTTGGCACCTGAGAAGCCAGCCTTCTGAGCGCCTCCTCCTGGCGTCTCCGCATCTCTGGCGTTCCAGGACAGCTGCTCCCTCCGACCAGAGTGCCGTGAGCGGACTGAGGCTGGCTCAAGGGAAGTGTGTCGCCATCTGAGAGAAAGACATGGCATGCATGGGATGTGAACACTGTCAGAAACTTTTATATATATATATAAAAGCATAAATTCATTCTCATCAGACATAGTTAATTTTAGGATTTGCAGGGTTTTAATATTCAATATTGCTGAATTTCAAAGCACAAAAAGTGCAATTTTTAAATAAATATTAAAAGCAATATTATAAATGTACAATATATATTTTAATACAAATATAATATACTGTATATTACAATCTTAATAAAAAGTCTATAATCAAATATTGACTAGTATCAGCAACTAGTCACATTCGCTGCGTCCTAATCGAATGCTTCTCTACTATATAGTATGTGAAAAACAGTACGTCAACAGAGTAGTATGTCCGAATACATAGTATTGAAAAAACAGTAGGTGAAAAGTCCCTGGATGACCTACTACTTCTGACGAGATTCTGAAGTGCACATTCAATGGACACTTTACTATCCATGAGGCCACAAGAGAGGATTTATGAACTGAGGAGAAGGGATGCAACTGACACTGTAGGTCACATAATGACAACATGGCGGATGTAGTATGTCCAGATTACATTCATACTACACGCATTCATACTCTATAGAACTTACTTTTTTAATGGTTGCGAAGTAAGTTCAAAATCAAATGTAGTACCTACTCACATAGTACGTGATTTCGGACGCAGCTATTGACTACTTTATGGTGCTTTTTTTCCCCCTTTTTGGAGCTTGATAGTTGTGTTGTGATTGAAAAGAGCATACAGAGGCTTGAGTTCACAACACAATGGTCAGTAAATAATGACAACTTATGACAACTGTTTTTTTGCCTGAACTAGCTTGTCTGTTAGATGTTTATTAGTAGGAGTATATTCCTATAAGACATCTATCAGACAATTATGTGATTTTCTTTTATCCACTCACGTTTCGGTGAGGCGTGTGGACTGTCAGAGGCGAGTTGTCTCATGTGGATGCCGTGGCAGCTGAGAGCCACTAAGCGAGAGATGATGGCTGTTTTGCCAAAGCCCACGTTGCCGGCAATAACAACACCTTGATTGGCGGTGGGCTCGCTGCTGCGGAGACACACGTCAACTTCCTGGAACAGCCATTCCCGACCGGTGAAAACCGTATCGGGCATCAGACTGGGCACCTCGAAGAGAAGCGGCTTTAGGGCGATGTCCGGTGGCCGGTATGGAGCAAAGCGCACTGCATCATGGGAAACATTAGGAAATGTACTAAATGAAACAGGCTTATACACATAAAAACTTTCCTTCTACAAAAAAAATCCCAACCAAAGCCTTTTTTTCTCCCTTCCATTTCATTTTACAGTGATTTTATGCATCAAAGCTTAAATTTCACAATATTACTCCAATTTCACAGGCTTAAGCCTATAGTCCCAAACTAAAAGGCATGTTTGAGCGGTTTTAACCCAAAGCGACTTTTAAAAAAAGTCACTGCCATCGTTTTGTCTCAAGATTCACACCAGTAATGTTTTTTTTTCTAAGGCATGTTGAACTAATCTAATCCTGGCTTAAATCAAAGCCCTGTCTGTGAAACCTGGCCTTCGAAATGCAAACCTCTTCACATTGCAGTAATAATTTTTAACCAGCAGGGGGAGATGCTTTGTCTGAAAAAGGCCAGAACCGACAGCTTACGCAAGACGAAGCTGCTGTGTGAAACACCATGAATCAATGGTCGTCAATGGGATGCCATGACCTATTAATGTACAGCAGAAAACATCTGAAATAAGCCTCCATGCATCGAGAACAGGAGCAGAGCCATCACTGAGCCGTTGTCATGCTTACCGGGACTGTTGCTTTTGTTCATAGATTATTTGTCAAATGTATTTCTACCATGACACAGAAAAATGTATATTCGTCATGTTAATCCACCACATACGCTTGCAATACATTCATATTAATTTAAAAAATCCTCATATTCAGTTGTATAATCCTCATTATTCTTATACATATCATAACTACACAAACAGTTAATCCAAATTACTGATAATATTCTAAGAAAGTGTAATTTCAAAGCAGGATGGGGATCATCAACACAATTATCTTAAATTATTGAATGCGGCTATATAACTTCCTGATCGTATATGCTTATACTGCAACAAGTGTGATGGAGCATATTATAAGGTTATTTATCCCACCACTTGCATGTGCACTATTAATTAGCCAGATAACATGTGAATTAATTATCTGTGCATAAGCATAATAAGATGGGCGGGGTTACACATGGCGAGGTGACCTTTATGAGCATATGCTGAGCTTGGATGTGAGCAGACACTATTGGAACATACAGAGGGAGACAAAGGAGGAGAGGGATAGAAACCAGGGCAGCCGAGCAGTAAAATGGCTATAAAGAACTAGAGCTGGGAAGGTTGTAAATAAAGAGAAGATGAAAGCAACAATTTAACCCATAGCGTTTCAGTGGCACACATTAAAATCTCCTTTCATGGGACAGCTAGGGTGAATGTTTTCCACAATTAAGCATCATTATTACCGGTGGAAATGGTTCTTAATGTCTTCTAAAAGAGTACTATACTTGTACATGAAAGAACCTGCTTGTAATTGTGGTAAAATTAGCCACAGTGTGCTAGAATTACCATCTACAGATACCTTATGTCTGTCGTACAGTTTGAGCATCATGTCACTATAACTAACCACACGGATAGAGTCCACCTCCACTTCTTCGTCACCAGTGCAGTCATCCTGAAATAAACAGGTTTTTTGGTGAATTGTGACTCAAGCTATTGGAGTTCTGAGTGAATCAGAGAGGAATCCCAGACCTCCACTGCTGATTTAGGATGTGTGGAGCCTTGACTGTGAGCTTTAGACAGCAGACTGAGCTCTGACAGATGAGCCAGCGCTAATGCTAATAGGAAGTCAATACTTCGATCTGGACAGGAGAGAGAGTATGGCATGGCAGTCCAAAGGGGAAACCAAGAACAGCAGGACGAGGGGTGATCCAATGAAGAGTGTGTTGAGGGTTTTAATGGGACATGCTGTGTGTAACGGAGAGCAGATGTGAGAGACGCAAGGTGCACATGCACATCAATATAATGAACATTTTATTAAAGAGGTTCATTTTAAAAGGGACATATTGTACCATTTTGCAGAATTCTATTTTTGTTTTTCCTTAAAGGTGCAGTGTGTAGTATTTATGAGGATCTATTGATAGAAATGCAATATAATATACATTTTCAGTGGAGTATAAAGACCTTACATAAATGTACCGTTATGTTTGTATTACCTTAGATTGAGCCATTTCTATCTTCATACACCACGGGTCCCCTCAAGATTCACAATTTGCAATTCACAACCTCACCGCTATATGCCGCTAAAAATCACACACTGCACCTTTAAAGGGATAGTTCACCCAAAAATGAAAATTAGCCCATGATTTATTCACCCTCAAGCCATCCTAGGTGTATATGACTTCTTTCAGACGAATACAATCGGAGTTGTATTAAAACATGTCCTGGCTCTTCTAAGCATTATAATGGCAGCCCAAAATTTGAAGCCCAAAAAAGTGCATCCATCTATTATACAAGTAATCCACACGGCTCCAGGGGGTTGATAAAGGCCTTCTGAAGCAAAGCGATAGGTTTGTGTGGATGCACTTTTTTAGGTTTAAAATTTTGGGCTACCATTCACTGCCATTATAAAGCTTTGAAGAGCCAGGACATATTTTAATATAACTCCGATTGTATTCGTCTGAAAGAATAATTTTCATCTTTGGGTGAACTATCCCTTTAAGCCAGGTGCACACTGTACGATTTATAATACTCTTTTACGACTTTTGCTTGTTGCAGACTGTATGAACATGATCCCCGCTGTAAACCATGTCACACTGTTGGATCTCATTTTTCATTAAATGCGAAACTGTACGACAGTCAAGATGTGTTAAAAACAAATGCATGCAAGACTCATCCGGAGTTTTACATCATCTATCTGTGACGCGTTCGGTGATTAAATTGGAGGCTAGCAAATAAAAACAATCTCTAGCATTTATTCTAGCATTTGAAAAGAAAACTGGAAAACATGCAATGAAAAATTTGGGCTGAAAAGGCGTGGACAAAGTTATTTTTGCGGCTGACCTTACTGCATATGCAAGAGTTTTACTTTCAGACACAAAATTTATGGGAGGAGAGTATTTAAATGAATCATGCAAGGTGATTTACTAAGGTTTGCGCTCGTCAGTTTACTGGTGTTTGTGCCATTATTTACCGGCCAAAAAAGTACGTCTTAAACACAGATGCTAACTGGTAGATTGCGTTTGTCATTATGGATGTGATCTGGCTGCATCTGTGTTCTTTCAGTTAGGAGTTGTCAGTAGATCATATGTAGAACTTTCCACTTCCATCTGCATTTTTTGGGAATTCCGCTCTAACGCTAATTTGCTCTGTTTAGTAAATATGGCCCTAAATGAGCAGCAACCCACAGAAAAACAAAACAAAAAAAAACTGTGATATGTGCAGCACCGTTTCGACACAATTTACTGAATTTATGTTTCTCAATCTCACCAGACTGTTCTAAAATCTTCCATTTAAAATTAGTCCAAATTGTTTTGGCCCAAAAATGCCAAAATAGTAGTCTTTTAATGGTCTTAATTACAATCACAAATCATTGGTCAGGAAATTAGCAAGAATTGCACAAGTACTATAGATAAAGTAACTTGGCATGGAAAAGCCTTTCCACATCTTGCAGACAGCTGATTCATCAAGAAGAGTCAGTGTTGTTCCACCCAATGTTAATGGCTTCAAACTGTTCATGAGTAGCTGAAAAATGTCTCCCAGCTCGTTTGAGTTTAATGTGAGACCAAATATTGAGTATAGGGTTGAAATCTGGACTCTTACCAGGCCAAAACATGAGCCTGATGGATTTGTGCTGAAGACACTTCTTGTGGGAAGCAAGACATTCTGCAATATTCTCCTGGGGGGGTATTACAGAAACGTTCTATCTTAGGTCTTAACTTAAGATATGATAAGTTAATTTAGGATTTTTCACAATTTCTTATTACAGAAGCAAATCTTAACTTGATTTAGGATTCTTATCCTTATCTTACAAAATCTCATCTTATCTGTTAGGAAATCTTAAACTGCTCCATCGAGTGCGGTAATCAACTGTCAGGTCTGTTACCAAACAACCAACAACGTGCAAACTTCTTCTGAGGCAAACCTAAATTCAAAATGGAGAAACAACGGTGTGTGCTTTTAATTCCAGTGCGGTAGAAATGTAAATTTTGATAAGCTCCGTTGAAAAGTTAAAGCCCGTTTTATAAATCGCCTTTTGCAAAAAAACAAAAAAACAAAAGAAAGAAAAAGTATAAGGTGTTAGTCACTTGAAGAATGAACTGGCATAAAGTTGGTTTGACATTAGATGTTTGATATTCGCAAATTTAGGGACCGTCTCTAAAGTTACATACGACATCGGTATACGCATTTCTAACTTCAATAGCATTTGAACGGAATGACTTACAGTATATCAATGTTGTATGTAACTTTAGAGACGGCCCTTAAATTTGCAAATATCGAACGCCCAGCGTCAAACCAACTTTATGTTACATCCTCTGGGTCCTCCAAAAGTATCTCCACCATCAAAACGTCGCTGCTCTTCAGCTTATATAATTAATAAATGTAACGCTCTCTCGAAAAAGGATTTTTGTACTGAGATTTTTACCATTGGATTTCAAAAAGGTTTGAAGTTAGGACACCAGTGGGGTTGTCCTAAAGTTAAGACAGCTTTTAGGATTTTTTGTCGAGTTAGGATGCTTCTGTAATACCCGTTTCCTATCCATAGTTAAGATAAGATTATGCAGTTAAGAAATGTCATTCTGTAATAGCTTTTGTGCTAAATGCGGTCCTAACTGAAATTGCCATGGTTACCAAACAGATAAGATAGGATTCTAAAGTTAAGAGGTTTCTATAATACGCCCCCTGTACTCCAAAGCATTAAATGATTTTTCAGTGAAGTATCTCCCCAACACCAGCAGCTAAAAAGGCTTCCCACACAATGACAGTTCTTCCTCAATGCTTCACTGTGCTAGAAATGCATTTATTATTAATTATTAATATTTCACAGCAGATTTTCGAAGACATCCCTCTGGAGCATCACCGTGCAACTCATGTTTCATTGTGATTCATCACTCCAAACACAACTTTCCCATATTCTGCCAAAATCGTCATTCTGTCTGCTATTTTTCTGAGACAGCAATGGATTTTTTTAGTAGTGAGTTACCTTGCTTTGATTCACATTTTTTTTGGTCAATACATGAATTCTGTTTATGTTATTTCATAGTGTGGTGTAGTTTGTCCACATGTGACTGTTACTTTACACGAGGCTGGTGAAGAAGTGAAAGTGGAAGAGTAAAAGGAACGCGATCACGTATAAGCACAAAATCTAGAAAGAATGTACACACCTCTCATGTCCGCTTGTCCAGAGCGGCTGGAGCCGGAGTTCTGACGTGGCATACGCAAAGACGTGCGCAGTGGAGCCTGTCTCTGCTCATCCAGATAAGCAAGATCCTCCAGGTGAGCTGAACTAGTGGCTGACAGAGAGAGAAAAATACTGTTCTTTTTTATGTATATTAAATATTGGCTTTATTTAATTTTATTTTGAATGATTATAATTTCAAAGTAATAACCACTTATCATTTTTTTTTATGCATTTTTGTGTGTGTATTGATGCTTGGGCAATAATGTATTTAAAATATTGATGCCAGTATTAAGTACTTTGAAACTGAACACTGAAATAAATATTGCATTGGTATTGAAAATTGAGAAAGAGAGTGAGAGAGAGATTGATCAACTATTTTAAACTCATGCTGCCCACGTACATATTAAACAGAGGGAGAATACACAATAACAGTGCAAAACATAACCCAGTTATGCATTTCCTCATTCCATTCTCAGATTGTATGGATATATAATGGATATATAATATGGTGTCTATGGTGAATGGTTATGGAATAAATATTATAATATAAACCATAATATTTGCAATTACATTAATTCAATACATGCTTTTATTAAAAAAAAATGAAGGTGACTTACAAAAGAAGGTACAAAAGACTCCAAGGTATTTTCCAAAACAGTGGCATTTTATAGTACTAACAGAAAAAAAAAACATGGTAAACCATGGTTCTATCTGCAGTTCGAGATGGGTCAAACCCTTTGATGGGGAAACTGTATGAAAGCTTGTGTTTGCTTAGCTTGTGGTGAGGATGCATGCATAAATTGAGCCTTTTCTCCATTGCTAATGAGGAGGAAAGTTCATGGCGGCTTGATGCACGAGAATATTAAGAACGCTGTGGGTGGCCACAGAATTTATCTCGTCTCAAAGCATATGGAGAAAGCTTTTGAAACTATTTAACAACAGCTAACATTAGAACAGATGCTAAGGACGACTGGCCACCAGCCATGTGAAGTGACAGGTGCAACACACTAAGGAAAGCCTTTCGGTCCTCTATAATGTTTAATTGAAGACAGATTTCAGAAACGCAACCATGGCCCCATGGTACATACGTGTACAAATTACAACTTCCTGTTGGTGTACATGTGTGGATCAACAGTTCAGTAGCATAACTCTCCTCTAAGAGAATCCCACATTATTGAGCTGATTGAAACAAAGTTTGCAAACCTTAAGCAAGCTGGGAAAGCTGCTCTTACAAAATTCGGTAGCTATAGTTTATGTTTTTTACTACAGTTAATGTTACTATTGTAAAACCATAATAAATGAATAGAGGATTTCCATCAGCATAAAGGTTGTTAATACCCAGGATGATAACTATAACAATATACTTTTAATAATTCTAATAAGAATAGGGAAGTCCACACCACAGCTATGACAATAACGACACAGAGGAACAATATCATTGGAATATGCTGATTAACAATAAAAACATTGACAGCAGTTTTGTTGCATTTATAGGTATCGTTCTTGGTTTGAATGGGCCTTAAATGTCAGCATGAAATCAATATGGACAATTCAGCAATAGCAAACCACAACAAATCCAATTATCCAATCAATTCTCAATGGACAAGATCAAGTCCCATCCTACATTTTCCCTGTTTGAGAAGCATTGAATGCGTCACACTTGGGGAAAAAAGAATCATAACTTCCATTTTATGGCAATTTTAAGAGACTTTAAGAGCAGTGTTAACTGTATATTGGCTAAAACTATGGTTACCATTGTAAAATGAAAAAAATAAAATAAAAAAATGCTATTTAGACACCAGCATTTGTGTTGCCCAACCCCACCCCCTCCATCTGCACTGCAGACTGTCTGGCTGGCATGACCGTGTTGCTGGATTTATGGCTGCTTGAACTGCGTCACAATGACTTTGGCTCCTATCACTAAACTGGTGTTTTACAGCCCCACGTGGCGCTGGTCCAGAAAGCACGTCTGAGTTTTACACTGAACGTCTGAGCATGCCCATATCTACATCTCTAAACTTTGATTGAACATGGAGATCTGACTGTGTTCTCACATGTGATCAGACATTCACATTTACCATTGTTCGGCAAATGTTTGTGGGCGAAATCAATTCAACTGGAATGCACATGATCAGGAATTTTTCATGAGGTTAATAGATTTCGCAACGGATCCAAAACAAATTTGTCCAAATATTAACCTACAGAATGCGGCTTCTGTTGATTTATATGCGAGTTGTGCAACAAACATCGCTACGCCATTGACAATAAACCATAGGCTTTGGACAACTTCACGAATGTGTCCGCACCTTTAGTCTTAAAAAGGCAAGAATCCTGAGTCATTTCTTGAGACCAGAATATTCTCGAATAAGACTTGACAGTGGGTTATTTTAACTTGTAACCACCAAGAACAGCCTAGCAACACCCTGGCAACCACCCACATGTGAAGATGCCAGTACATTAATCTCTTTAATCACACTGTGTCTTATGTACATATATGAGGGCGCATGTTTGAATATGTGACAGGAAGAGAGAACATGTCAAGACTCATGCAAGTCTTTCTGTCTAAAAGAATAAATCAAACGCATCTTGAACTCAGAGATCAGACAGGTTTTGAAAGGGGAAGATGTGATGAAAGATGGAGTGAGGGAGAGGAGGGGATGGAATGAGTGGGTGGGATGAGGAGAGAAGGAAATCAAAAGTGTGACAGAAGAGAATGAGAAAGATGAAAAGTGCGAGAGGTGAGCATGCATGAGTAAGAGAGACAATCAGGGAGAGAAGAAAGAGAGAGAGGTGAGAAGAGTAACAAGAACAGAAAGACGGATGAACAAACAGATCACGTCATTCACTCACTGCTGCAGCTGTCTTCTCAAATCTTTTACACGTCACACTTGATTCAATTCGATCATTTAACTCCCATTTTTATGATGCTTTTTGTATGCCACTTTGAAATTCTATTAATTAAAAACTTTGCAACAATTAAGAAAGAGGTAAATGTATTTAAATACATTCAAAAGATAAATAATATTCAAAGATTAATAATAATAATAATACAATGTAATGTAATGAATTTAATTTACGAGATAAACAAGGGATTAATAAAAAAATATGAATTGATAATTGAAACAAACAAACAAACAGGAATGAAAATAAAACAGAATTAAATGTCATCATATTTTTTCCCCGCCTACAGTTAATCTGCTATATTATTCAGGGCTCGACATTAACGCTAAAGTGGATTTTTTTGAAGGGACAAGTGAAGGAGAATTTGACTTGCCCGACCGGACAAGTAGCCTGATTAAAAAGTCAATAAAAAAAAATAACTAGGAAGTCACCAAAATGCGAGAATGATTTTGCATTCATTTAGTGTAAGTGGCGATCGATTGTGGATAATAGTATCATATAGAATGAACTGACGGTAACAAGGTTGCGCTGCTGACGCTCGTGCAGCCTCTCGAGGAGAAATCGAAACAAATGAGCACAGCTCGTACAAAGAAACTCCGTTATCTTACTGTGGTGTGATACAGTTAAGAAACATCACACGACCAAGAGTGCTGAATACCATCACAATTGAAAATGTGATACTGATTTCATTTCATTGTTTGAATGAATGACTCACTCATTAAGATGGTCACCTGCCACCACCTACTGGCGGTTTACTTTCATGCTTAAAAGTTATCACTCTTTCAAACATTTCTTATTTGTATATTCAAAAAATATTCAAAGCAATCTAATAACCTTTTTATGCAGTTATTTATTAATTTAATTTGATTGCTAACAGCCCTATAGAGTCTTCTTATTCTAATTGAATTTATTGATAAAATTTAAGAATTTTAAAATGAAAGATGATTGACATTCTGGCCAAAAATTAGGATGAACAATTTGGCACGTTTCATTGCGTTATCACAAAATAAAAATATTTTAATATTTTACATTTCATTTATTTGTATTATACCTTTATAAAGGTAAGAAATATCCAGAAATATGCAGATTTAAATACGTTAAAGCTGACTGAACACTGATGCTTCAGAATAAATTATATTTACAAAAAAAAAAAAAAAAAAATCCTATTTTTTCCAGACAAGCACATTTTTTTACTCAGACAACAGAATGACCGATTTACTTTTAGGACAAGCACATGAAAAGGATTAATGTTATTACATATTACTATTACATATAGCATTAAATATATTTTAGGCTACTAAACAAAACTACATCACATTAATAATAAGTATTAGTATTAAGTAATAAATATTATTATTATTATTACTGCTGTTATGGTTATTATAAAGAATAAGTAATATAATTTGTTAACCTTTATTTGTCACAATTAAATGATAAAGTCTTTATATTTAATCAGATTTTAGACATTCATTAATTTTCCCATTATTCAAATTATTTTATCTGGAAATTTCTTCTAACAAACCTTAAAAAAATCCAAAGTCAACAGCAAAAAACCCCCCAAAAACAAAAAAAAAACTACATTACATGGAACTGAGCTACTGAGTTTGACACCATCTCCTCTCATATGGATCCAAACCCAGCAGCACAAATCAGAAATCCTTCATAAAACCTGGAGGAGATTCACACAGATGTCCTTGCTCTGTTGTAACGGGCCGACATCAGGAGCTAGGAGCCGCTCCAGAGCTCAAATGGCCCATAAAGCTGAAAAGAGGGGCATGTCTATAGCTCTCACAGTAATCACTATGTGCTTTTACTGACCTTGACATTTTGAGGGAATTGGAAACACGTGTCTGTTGACTTTTAGGGTCTGGATTATGTGGGATATTTCCTGTCTCTGCAGTTCACCGATCATGAACAGAAGTGTTCAAAGAGCCTCAGCTCAATGAGCTGCACACAGAGCTGACTCTAAATATTCACACGCCGTGAAAGATGAATATGAGTGCTTGTAACTAACAGGATTTGAACGCTGGACTGAGTCTTGACTAGCTCAGCATAATATGGAAGTTTTTGCCATCTGACAGTTAAATAATAAATGAATACAATTGTATTGCCATTTGTTAGATGCTTCTGTATTTAATTTACTTTGTATGTATTCTGCACAATGAGTAAAGTTGACTCTAATCTAATCTAAAGTATATGTTCAGACTGGCATAAATATTTTGGCACTAGTATGTAGTGTACATTGTGCATAGTATGCAAATGTTCAACTGTAATTGCCCTTGTCGCACCACCCTAAGGACGGCCCTGCATACAAGTATATACTGCATAGTCTGCAGTAAGCAATGCTCAGTGTAGTGTACACTATTACATACAGTAGCCAAAATTTGACAAGTGCAGAAACTTACCAGCCACAGAATTAGGGCGGGGCATGAGGTAGAGGGGGATGGAGTGGGCAGAGTGAGAGACAGAATGCTCCAGACTCCTCTCTGGGATTTTGTTGAGGCTGTATGTGGAGGCGGCCATGTTTTCATCCACCCGATAAAGAAAGGAGTCTGTACCCATGGACTTCTGTGCCTGCCAGAGTTTCAGGCTGCCCCGTGAGCTTTCGCTGTGTTTACCTCCATGCTCAGCATTCTCAGAGTAACTTGTGAGCGTTGCTGCAAGAAAGCAATGAGATTTTTGAAACGGACATCAATGACTAGCATTTATTTCTATTCCTAAAATAAGCCACATAACGTCTCTCACCGATAATGCCACTGTCTCGGCTCTCCAGTGTGGAGGTGGGACTCGTGATGGATCCGTAAGCACAGTCTCGGGTGCCCATGTTACCTGGGGCTCCAGCGGGCAGTGTGGAGCAGGGGCTGCCAGGAGGGGGTGACGCTGTGCTGCTAGCTAAGCTAGAGCATGGGCTGATCCTCTGGGTCATGGAGATGCCCTGAACATCAGAAGAAAGAGAGTTAGAGAACTCCAAACTTGTATATCAGTAATGAATGAAAACGTCAACATTTGTTGCTTGCTTTCTATTTCAGCTCAGACTAGTGACCAGACACAGTGAAATCTCATTGGTTCAAAATCGACCTTGTACTACACCTTGTACTACCAAGTTTGTGTTAGAAGCTTGAGCTTATGTTTTTCTAATAAACTTATAAACATGCACGAGTTCAATGTGGCCATTCACTAGGCCTCATTCATGAAATACTAACAGAACAAATTGGGCTTTACAATACGCTTTACAATACGGCTGCACTAATATGCATTAATTCATGCTTAACTAATGCACAGATAATCATGAGTTAATGTATGACTCATGAAGAACTAACCCATTTATAAATGATCACTGCATCAGGAACTAACGAAGATTCTACATGATTAATAGATTAAGTAATATATGAATTGTTATTAATTAAATGTATCAATGTATTAATTCCCTAATAACATATTATATTAACTAATCGTGTTATTGCAACTTCTAGTTGTCTGCTTTAATTAATCATTAGCTAATGATTTACAAAGGTATCATTATGTTATGACTTTACTTGTTGAGACACATGACTATTAACTACTAAAATTATTCAGACACCAGATATAATTTTTTTTACTAGTGGGTGCAGGACACTATAGTTCATTTATGTACGTGAGGATAGCAAAATAAAGTAAACTGTGGCATATTACACCAAAAAAGTCTTCAGTCTACCAGTAAAATTTATAAACATTTGGGACCAAAATTATTCAGACATTTTGACCTGAGCAAGTTTTTTCTTTAATTTCTAATGTGACCTTTCACACCACAGACTGAAGAGAATTATGCACTGCTCGGTAATTTGTTGAACTAAATTGGTATTATCTAATTAAGTACTTAAAGGATTAGCTCACTTCAAAATGAAAATTTCCTGATATGTCATCCAAGATGTTAATGTCTTTCTTCAGTTGAAAAGAAATTAAGTTTTTTGAGGAAAACATTTCAGGATTTTTCTCCACATTATAGACTTCAATGGCAACCAAAATGTCGAAGGTCCAAATCAATGCAGTTTCAAAGTGCTTCGAAGGGCTTCAGAGGCTCTGCACGATCCCAGCTGAGGAATAAGGTCTTCTCTAATGAAACCATCAGTAATTAAAAAACAAAACAAAAAAAAAAACCAATTTAACCGAAATTGCTCATCTTGCTCAGCAATGCTCAGCTTGCCACATTGTAAAGGTCTAGACGTAGGCAGAAGTACCGCCCCCGTGTTTACAAAGTGCACATCCTTTAGAAAGGTAAAACAACAAATGTCGGATGATTCTGAAGTTGAAGATGGAGGGGTTTTTTGTAAAAGGCGCTTGTATTAGTCTTTGCACGTTTGCTTGGGGCGGTACTTCTGTTTAGTGTGACCCTTCCGATGTGACTGCGCAATCCGTGGCACGTCACAGAGTAGCGCAAGATGAGCAATTTAGGTTAAAAAGTATATACATTTTTTTTCTAAATTACTGATGGTTTCACTAGAGAAGACCCTATTCCTCAGCTGGGATCGTGCAGAGCCTCTGAAGCCCTTTGAAACTGCATTGATTTGGACCTTCAACACAGACAGCTTAGATGAGATGGGGGTGAGTAAAATATCAGGAAATTTTCATTTTGAAGTGAACTAATCCTTTAAAAAAAAAAAAACAGCTGACAGCTGATTGGTTGGTTGCAATCTATTACATACCTTTCTATCAAAGTTATCTGACATTATCAAGATGAATTTGTTCCGACACAATTTAACTCTTGAGTTCTTGTCATGTTTACCATTACCATTTTCTCAACTATAGCGAATAAACTGTGATAATGCAAGAAAACGTTGAAGGTGTCTGTATAAATTTTGGTTTGACTGTATATGAGATTCCTCTTCCAGAAAAGTAGCACCGCTGAATGACTTTCACACACAAAAATGCCCCCAGAAGTGGAAATCTGCTGACTGGTACTTAATGATACAGTACTGTCCCGTATTTCTGCTGAGGACTGCATACTCGTGTGGAATTATCTCTTTTTATGGCCGGACTTGAACAATTTTTCCACCATGACTCAATATTATGTAATTTAATACAATGTTATTTGCTTTATGGTATATGACTGAGAACGTTGAATTTTGACTCTTAACCAAATGGAAAGAAGAGAGAAATAAGTGTTATTTTGGCATGCTGCGGTCAGCTACAAGACATGATCTACAAAAACCAACCAGGATGGTGGATCATTTTACCCAATGGGATGAGAGCAAGAAAGACAAAGTGAAAAACATAAACAGATAACAAGAATTTATAATGAAAGGGTTGCATGAAAAATAGTAAAGAGGGAGTAGAAAAGAGAGAGGAAGAGACATGGAAAGAATAAGTAGTTCATGTCTGACTCTGGGTCTGCGGTGGAGGCCACATTAATGACATCATTCAGATGGATATGAACTTCAGTCAGTCAGTGGTACTTCTGTCCAGAAGTTGTCTTGGACTATACGTTTCATGCAACCAAAAGAGATTCTACTGCAAACCAAGAGGATGTTCTTTTATAAAAACATCAATTTAAGGATACATTTGCAAAACACAATTTGAAAATGATTCACGGCTCTGATGCAACACGAGACTCTTCACAAACTCAGGTTTGAATATAACACCAAGTAGTTAACCTTGTTTTTCGTTATGAGTGCACTCAGAGATCTTCATTTCTTTATGTGTACAGCTGATTTGAGAGCACTTTTAAACCGGCAACACTGGAATGTCTACTATGTCTGAAAACCACTGAAAAATAATAATGCTTTTCACTATGAACCAGCAGTGTGCTCCGAGCCAGATCTCGGACTCAATAACTTCCCAAATATGTCTAAATAGCTCAGTCTACACCTTTTTGTCCAATTCAGACTTCGGTGTGCGTGGGAGAGATTGGCTCTGAATCGGTATTTTGAGAAATTGTGGCCTTTCGGTGACCACGCTCGCTTGGCAGGGACCAGCCTCAGAAAAAGCTCTGCCCAGCTGTGGACGGCAGGAGCCGTGTGTTGTGCGATACATTCCTGGACTCAACTATGAGTCGGACTGAGAACAATTAGAAGAGAATGAAACGCCTTTGATTTTAACCAGCAGAATCGAACAAGCGCTTCAAGAGTTCAAAATGGCCTTTTAAAAAAGGCGAGGCTGTTTCCATTATTAGTTTTTGTTAAGATGCATTTTGTTTTTTTAAATAATACATTTTATGCTATTAGTTATGTAAAATACATAAATACATTATAAAAATATGAAAACATATATACAAGTTCCCTGACCTATATGTTAAAGTCACCATAAAATCAAAATTGACCATTTAAAAAAAGAAAAAACAATTTTTTAAACTAATCTAAATAACTTCTCCCTCTTGCAGGGACATCTCTTCTTTGATAATGTGCTTTTCAACATGAGGGCGGGACAACCTGTCACTCTCATGACATCAAAGCAATAGCCAACCACAACCATCAAATCAATTCTCATGGACAAAATCAAGGACCTACACTTCGAGAAGCCGTTTCACTTGGATATACATCACAATAGGGAAGAAAAGACCATCGCAACTTGGGTTTTATGTCAACTTTAATTCCGTAATATGGAATTTTTGTATCATTGGACTAGTTTCATTTTGAAAATCTAACAATGTTTGAAATAAAACAAACAATATATTAATTAACAGGTGGATGCTGCACATTGGTGGTGATTGAGGAGATTCCCCCTTCTAAATGTAAAGCACTTTGAGTACCCATAAAAGCGCTATACAAGTGTAAAGAATTATTATTATTATTATTAGTAACTTCTAATTCCAATATATTAACTAATTAATTTTTATAAAATGCATTTAATCTATACATTAAGCAATTCATTTATTTAAAAATATAATAAAAGAAAAGCCCTAGATTTAATTTCATCTAACATCAATTATGTGTTACTGTACTGAATATTGAATTGAACACATGTTGGATTAAAGTTTTCTGACTTGAAAGGTTTCCAAGCACTCCAAACCCAAAAGCAGATGTTCACTGGAAAATCATGGGTAAGATCAGTGTGGACTGTAAATAGAGTAGCAGCAGGGGTTTCAGCATCTGCTGTCTGCGACATGCCTAGTTAGACTCGAACTGTACGAATACACCAGCGCAAACTGCTGGTGTTCATCCAAAACCCAGGAACATCTGCCATGATTTAGAGAGCAAGGATATCTGTGTTTTTGAGGTGGGGAGCCGCCCACTGACAAAACCCTGAGCTGCAGAGAAGCACCTCCCATCATCACTAGGCCAAAAAGTCACTTGAATTATTTTTTAAGAATAATGAGAGAGACTGGATAGAGCATCAAATGGATGCATCAAACCTGGGGGTCATCTTGTTCCTCCATGTTGTACTGTGCTCCACCAGGCCCTTCGTTCACTTTGTCCCCGAGCAGGAACCCCAGTCGTGTCATCAGTGTGTTGGCGGCCTCGTCTACAGACGGAGGAGGGCCCAGTTCTTGGCTTTCGTCCCCTGTAAGAGAGTAAAAGAAAAAGAGAGTAAAGTAAGAAACCATTTAAAGGCTGTTGTTGGCATAATGTAAAGCTAATGTCCAACAGCAGCAAGAGGAATATGATAAAACAATAATAAAATCACACCTAACTATTTTTATATAAATATAGTTCCTCAGCTAAGGATGCATATCAGTTATCAGCTGATATCAGTGATTAGGGTTTTTTTTTGTTGACATTTTCATTTCTAGATTAAAATATACAATAATTTAACTTAATTTGTTCATAATAGTGGCTATATAAATAATAAAATAAAATAAAATCACCTTTATTTATACAGCGCTTTTTACAAGTCCAATTGTTTCAAAGCAGCTTCACAGTGTTAACAGGAAAACAACACAATAGGATTTGATTCGGCTGTACAGCCGTTCTGGTGAAACGGTGATGTTATCCAGCTAACTTCAGTTATCATACAGTGTCAATGCGGGCAGATCGGTAATATAGTGGAAATTTAAGTGTCCCCAACTGAGCAAGCCAAAGGCGACAGTGGCAAGGAACCAAAACTCCTTCAGGGCCAGAATGGAGAAAAAAAAATTGGGGTGCCAGTTCTCCTCTGGCCGACGAACAAACAGTGTATGATTATAAATAATCATAAATAATATTAATAAATACAAATTATCATCATCTAGTATTAGCCAGAATTTCAGTACAGGTAATAATGCAAACCAGACATTAGGTCATAAATCAAGGTTGCATATATTTGATCAAAAATACACTAAAACAGCAATATTTTTAAAATATTATTCCAAATAAAAATAACACTTTTCCATTTTATTTATTAATTTATTCCTGTGATGCAAAGCTATATTTTCAGCATTATTACTGCCGTCTTCAGTGTCACATGATCCTTCAGAAATCATTTTGATATGATGCTCAAGAAACATTTCTCATTATTATCAGTTGAAAACAGTTGTGCTGCTTAATATTTTGTGGAAACATGAAACTTTTTCTATCTCCAAGATTCTACAAAATTATGTATTTGGTACTGCCAAAACTGCAGTAATGTTGGCAGGAAATGTAAAGACTGTTTACATCCAAGTAATTCTGGCATTCAGAGAAATTGCTTTCCATGACTTCATTAATAATGGAATTCTTATGATTCCTGAAATTCCACATTATCCAATGTCCACTACAACTAACAAATAACAAATCCAGACTCTATGCTGCATACATGTGGGCTCATCCGAATTTCAGTCTCAAACAGCCCCATTTGAAAGCAATTTGACTGTTTCTACTTTGCTTACAAATCATATATCCTTTTGAGAACACAGCAGATAAGGACATGTGAGTTAGCAGTGAGATAAAAATCCCAAAAAGACCGTAAAACACCCTGTCACAGTAAACTACCTAACAATCCTTATCAGAAGGATGTCTGTGTGTCATAACGTTTATTGAACTGTGAGCGCGGATGAAGCATCTGATTCACAAATCACAGTCAAATCACTAGCCTTCAAAAGAAGAGGTGTCCTACGGTGGCTAAATCCAGTGAGGAGAGCTTTTTCAGGATTCGTTTTTTCCCCATGCCTTTCACCTCTCGCCAGAACAGAACAGATCCGAAGAGAACCTTCTGCAAAACAAACAGTCTTTCCCAGAAATACTGGGCGAGTCGCCTCACCTCTGAGGCACATGCTCCTCTTACTGTCAAACCTGTCCTCAGAGACTCAACATTTCTCTCAGATAAAACAAATCCTCAGGCAGCAGCGGCTCTGTGCAGCAGATATGGTTAGCTTTTATAAGTTGTCCTAAAAAGTACGAACCATCTAAAAGAAAAAAATCTCTGTATAACAGTTACCGAATGAGTCCAAAATCAACAAAAGATGCTACAGCTAAATATGGTAATTCATTCAAAGCATACGAATGCCTCAAAACCTTTAATGACCTGAAAACATTGGGCCTTTTAGAGCATTTCTATACGCACATTTGGGCATATACATCGGCTGTTTCACAATGGTTTCAAAAGTTGCTTGGACATCCAGATTAAAGGAATAAAATGCTACAGCTAATTACGCTAATCAGGCACAGCATCTATAGGTCAAAGCATGGCAATCGTCATCTATGGCTGTGCCTTAGATTGATTTTTGGGCATCATAGGAGCATTTTAATATTTGATATAGTATATTTTAATCTGTAATATTTGCACCTATGATGCCCCAAAAATATTGTTAACAAAAGCTAGTATGTATGCATGTATGCATGTATGCATGTACGTACTTGTATGTATGCATGTATGTGTGTGTAGTAGAAGAAAAAAAAAACTAAATTTAAATGAAAGCTTGAAAGCTGAAAATATAAAACTAAAAGCCAATTCAAAATATTAATAAAACTATAATAATACCAAAATAACACTGAGGAGGGAAGTAATATTTCAATTTCAATATTTTAATATGAAATATTATTAAATATTAACGTTCAGTACAAAAGAGTGTAAAGTCAACAAAGCAAAGCTAATGCTTTTTGTTTCTGCACGTAACTGTCTAGACACTATTTAAAGCTGTGCAAAGAACAATACTTTTTTTTTTTTTTTTTTTTTTTTTACCAGACAATATAACCAAGCCTACAAATTGGTTTCCTGTTTTGAATTTTGAATCTCTATAATACTTTGACACATGGGAATTTATTCGGTGGTGCAGATGCAACACAAAAATGTTGTCATGGCAACTATGGATTTGCTCAAGATTGTGTGATCTCTTTCATTCATTCTTCAACCGAACATTCCTCTTACATTTTTCCTCTATCGCCCTCTCGTTGCTCTGTACCTCGGGCGGGATGTATGTCACTTGTGACAGCATATAATAAAGTTCAGAAACCCACTAATGACACCAGCAGGAGCTGAAATAGCAGAATGGTGGAAACTTGTGTTCATAAGAATAAAGTATGAGAAGTTTGTTTGTCTTGAGCTCTCTTTATTTTTTTTCGACCCACATTGCCATCCGTTGAACAAAGCACTGTGCCTCTTCAAAAGTTCTCTGGCCCACATATGGTTAAAAAACAAAAACAAAAAAAAGAAGGCCTGAAAGGTAGGCCTGAGGACACAAGCACAAGAAAACATTCAAACACATTCACATATTTGTGCACCACACACATATCTGAAGGCATAACCGCATAACCATATACAATCATACACACGTACTCATGTATAACAATCTCACAGCTAAAAATAGCAGCTAACACATCAGTGCACTTCTGCCAGGTGATACTCAGACAGGCCGCAGGGGGTTGGAGACGTGTGTGGGGCATCAGCAGGGAGCAGTACTACAGTTAAAAAAAAAAAAACAGGATAAATACAAGGTGATTTACGACCAACAGCTTTGTTATAGCTGGGATCAGATAGGGATCTTATCCCACAAATCTATTCAGCTTTGAACTAAAAGTCTGACGATCTCACTTTCAGCACAGGAAAATAATCATGAAATCAGCATGAACATTGTTCATGAATACTGTTCAGTAACCAAAAAGCTTATGTTGCAAATAGTAAATAATATAATTAAAAATATTGAAACATTTTGAAAGTATTTCGCCAAAACGGCAACAGATTTAAAAGTAAATTTTATATATATATATATATATATATATATATATATATATATATATATATATATATATATATATATATATATATATATATATATATATATATATATATATATATATATATATATATATATATATATAAATATATAAATATATAAATATATATAAAACAATAATATTTTAAAGAATTAACAATAAAATTCATATTTCATAAACATATGATTAATTTAACTTAATTAATCAGCATTTCAAAGCAATTAATTAAATTAAATTATTGAATTAGTTGAAAGCTCTAGCAAATGATAATCCACGAACCTGAGGGTTCTGCCTGCTATTCAAAATGACGACACCACAAACCTCAGATGTTTAAGTCGCATGTCTCATCTCTAACGCCCCGTGGGAGTCACTTAAAGTTCCACTCTTTAACTCCACAACAGAGCAACAAATTCAGCTCTGCTTCCTGTTTCAGACCTGGGGGAGGACGGTCCCACGGGAAAGTATGCTGTTTGTGCTTTCACAAGAGCAAAAAACATCAGCATCGCAGGAGTTTAAACCTAGTCATTCGTCATGGCATTGCCTCTTGTAAAACCTGCAGACCTGCAGCAGAGGTTATAGGAATGCTGATTGGTCCAATGACTAAGGTATGACTTACAGCCCTTGATATGCACCGCTGGGCTTTTAAAATCAGAGCAGAAATCAGTGCCGTATAAAGGCAATCGACACATGGCTTCTAACAAAACCACACATGCAAAAAGCTGCTTGCGTAGCAGAGAATGTAAGACTCAGCAAAAAAGGGGAGAAAAATAGAAAGGTTGAACTTCTAATAGCGGGGTTGCAGTTAGTGAGGCAGGGCGCATTTAAACGAATAATTCAAATATCATTCCATTGCCTCTGACACAGGGTTTCCTACACTTGCAAAAGGCTGCATACTGTCCCACTAAACTGCAGGGAAGCCAACACTTGGCCTACCATGACAATACTGCAGTTGGACACACTGGAGATCTTTCTCAAACACGCATTACAGCTCATCCTGGACAATATTACTCTATAACTACATAGACGACGGACGGATAGATGGATAGATAGAATGACAGACAGACAGACTGCAGAAGTATAACGCATAGAGTTGGGGGATTAAAAAAAGGGACAGAGAAAAACAGAAAGAGAGATGAGACACCAAGCACAATTGGATGGGCTGAATTACATTTGCCCACAAGCAATGCTGCTCCAAGAAAGTCTATGTCCGAAAATAACATCCCAAAGCTGGTTTGAGTTAACCGAGCAAAGCTCCAAGGCTCACAGGGAGGAGAAGACGGCTACACGATGACAGGGTGCCTGTCTGAACAGGGCGGCGCAGCTAACAAGCCAAGCACCAAGCTGCGGACCGGCTGTGCTGGCGGTTTACAAATAGAAGGCACAAGAAAAAAAAAGAACAACAAAGGGCCTTACAAACAAACTCTTGGCTAAATAAATAGGCTAGAGAAAAAGCTGGTCTGTCATTGTAAGACATTTTAAGCATGAAAAATGCAGCGTCAAATCAGTGGAAACATTTGTATCTGCTTTCCAGAATGTAAGTGGCCGGTTGAGACTGCTAACCCACACTGGCTTCCAGATCATCTTGTATTATCGTGGCATTGAGGTTAATCAGATTTCTGTTAACAAATTTTCTAGCGCTTTTACCTGGTCAGTCATAAACCACATTTGATGATGGAAATAAACTGTCATAAACTGACTGTTTTCAGTACAAACCTGAAACCTAAACACTGTCCTAAAAATTATACAGCTATAAAATGATATGTTAACAACGACCATTGTCTTTGCCAATATCATGGTCTTTGTTTTCAGTTTCTGAACATACATAACATTAATTTTTCACAAGTCTGATACAAATCACCTCTGTAAGTCATTTGTAAGTCAGTCAAATCTGATTAAAATAATTTTTGGTTACACTTTATTTGTAACAAGGTGTCCTTGTTACAATGTTAATACACATTTAAGTATTGAGTAATAATAATAATTAACTACTTGTACTTACTATAGGGTTGCATGTAATTATGCATAATTTATAGTACTACATTATAACTACATGTAACGTGTAAAAAGGTACCTAATTTACCTAATTTTTCATTAATGTGTCTCAGGTTCAACAACATCTTGGTGTTTTTTGTAATTCCTTGCCATTAAATATACCTGCAGTGACAGGAGCAATAAACATTTATTATGCACAGCAAAAACGGCTTCTTAATGAGTCTTAATTGAGTTTCATTAAATATCTAAAAATCCTTAAGATTCATTTACTTGAGAAGCAACACTGTATAAGATACTAAGACTTGAAAAATTGAAAGGGAAAGTCATAATTTACTCACCCTCATATTGTTTCAAAATCATATGACTTTCTTCAGTGAAAAAAAGAAAGAAAAGATATCTTGAGAAAAATACATTCTCTGAAAACAAGTCTTACACAGTGTTGCTTCTCAAGTGAATTTATCTCATGGATTCTTTAAATATTTATCTAGAAAATAGCATGCGCCTTATACATAAAGACCATTAAATCATTAATCATTAGATCATTAAATCAATGTTAAATCATTAAACCTCTATGTTGCTACTGTTTGAGCTACATAAAATGCAGGACCAAAATATGAGAAAAACTGAGAATATGATTTTAGCAGAGTAACACCCCTTCCCGTTTCTTAATATATTCAGATTTATATAGTGCCCTCATGAAAAACACTGTATAATGAAACATTGCTAAAGGTGAACCAAAAGACAAGTCATTTCACTCGGAGGCCATCTTTGAAACGCCTCTCGGGCATGCAAGTGCAGCTTCTATCTCTTTCAATGGGGAAATATCAAAATTCTCCAAAACTGCTCGCCAAGTGTACGATTAAATTTCATATTTGAAATCACCACGGAAATCTGACAACTACCGTTCTATCCGTACTATCTGGCACCGTCTTTGGGTGAATAGACGAGTTTGTGTTGTTACAATGTCATCCAATGCGGATGTGCTAGCAGAAGTGACTGTAGTCTAAACTGAAAAAGGCTAAAGTTGAAAAAAACTTATTTCCCTTGCAGTGTGAACAAAACCCATGGGACAACAACAAGGTACTGATGATGACTGCCATCTGAAGGCCATGGTGGGGCCTATCAATCACTCTCGCTCTCCACCAACTCAAAACATTCACACCCAAGCCATGCATACATCTACTCTGAAATCTCCTCTAATCGAGACACATTACACCCCAGGCGGGTCTCCAGTCCATCTCAATCATTCTAATTGACACTCAGCCTGCATGAGAGCACGGCGCTTCCATGCATCAAAGATTATGAGTCGATATGTGCGTTATTGCCGGATGGAATGAGAACAACAGAGTTTGGCATTCCAGTCGTCCTCTTGTGACATTAGAACCATCTTAGTCAGGTTCCCCTCAACAACCTTTTCTTCATGTCCACCTCACCTTTTTCTTCTTTGCTGTCCTCCTCCTCTTCATCATCATCATTGTCATTGTCATCATCATCATCATCATCTTGCTGTTCTTCTTCCTCGTTCTCATCCTCACCTTCCTCATCGTCCGGAACTTCTCCCACCCAAACTTCCTCTCCGTACACCTCTCTCTGTCCATCTCTATCATCTCCAACAATACCTTGTGCACCTCTGGGACTGGTGCAGCATCCTGACTGGAGCAGGGACTGATCAGACAGGCTCAGACTGGATGTACAGGCCCGAGATGTACAGCAGAAGTGAGACATCCATTGCCTTAGGAGCGAAGAGGTCCGACTCGGTCGCGTCGCCCCTAGGCTGGTTCGTCCTGTGCGGTCGTACGGACGAGACCGCTTCCTCCTCTGCCACGTGCATCTGGCCCTCGTTCCGGCACACGCCTTCCTGACCGTCAAAGCGAAATCCATAATCCAAACAAGCGGTTTTCCCTGCTTACAGCTGGTGTCCAGCTCCACAGGAGAAAGGTGAGAAGGGAGAGCTCGATCTGTTCGTTTTAGGGTCCATGCAGTCGCAAGGACTGAGCGGAAAATGAGCACCCTGCTTCTTTTCTCCTTCAGTACATTTTGTGGCTGTCAGTGAATGGGGAGGAGAGGACTTCGACGGCGGTTTGGTTGCTCTGCTGAGCTTCAGAGAAACCGCTGGCTCAAGCTTTAACAGGAACCATGAGGAGTCTGAAAAGTCGGAGTCCAAACACCACAAAAGGAGGGAGCGAGCGAGCGAGAGCAGCAAGAAACCACTAAACCCATCGCTCTGTGTTCCCTGCTCAGCGCAGTTAAAAATGTTGGAAGGGCATGTGTCGCATGCACACACGCAAGGCCTGCACAAACAGAGAATGAAAAACTGTTGAACGAGAGTGCCATGGGTTAGACTTACCGGTCCAGTGCATATCCAGGTCAAGAATCCCGGCCAAGCCAGGAGTGACTTTGAGGAAAACCAGCTTGTGGTTTCTAAAGGAAAGGTCCCCCTTTTCACTAGAGTACATGTGCAGACTGTAACGTCATTAACATCTTCAGAGCCAGAGATAAGAGACGGTCAGGACGACCCCAAAACAAACAGAGAGGAGAAAAAGTGACAGGCAGGAGCGAAGCAGAAAAACAGATGGTAGTGCTTAACGAAGTGTGCAAGGCTGGGGGTCGGATTACGCTGTTGTTGGTCATAGGCACGGGGACGCTTAAACTAAAGGGGCCGGGGGTCGTTCCTCTCTGACCCTTAAGGCCCCCGAGAGATGTATTCTATTGGGGGAGAGAGAGTTTGGTCCAAGCAGGTCACATTTCACTATAATCCCAAGACGTTCAATCCATCATTTCTGTCTTACCCATCTCACCCCAACCAGATACACTGATCTATGACCACAACTGCCTCTAAAACAAGATTTCATTTATTTATTTCTTTTCCAGACAAATTCTGTCTCTAATCTTTTTTAAATAAAGATAATTATAATAATTTATCAAGAATGTTCCTATGAAGTAATAAAATTATAATGTTTTTCTATACTTATACTTTTATATAGAGTCAGCAAAAACATTTTTTTTCATTATCTATACATAAAAATGTTATTTAGTGATCACAAAGCTTTTTCTGACTGCTACCAATTGTGTAAAAAAGGAAAGGGGTCTGGGTCAGCCAGTCTATTGAGAAATAGAGCTTGTACAAAGACCAAATTTACATTCAGGGGATGAATACAGCTGCTATACAGATGCACCAGAGAACACAACATCAACACAATGCAGTGTGTTTAAAGTGTAGATGTGTTGATGTGGTTAAAATGAGGTTTCAGAATCCGCCACGTCTCAAAGCCTTGATTTTGAATCACTTCAAAGAATTGCACATTAAGGAAAAAAAAAATGAGACAAAACAAATGTAAAGACAATTGACAAAAGCTACTGCTCTTTTTTCGAGAATGAACTGAGTGAGGAGCTAACAGACTAACAATACTGTGTGACGAGCTCAACTATTCAGACAGTACTGACTCCTTAACCTACATGACACAACTACAACACTTCCTACAGACTTCCTGTGACAGAAACCCTGAGAGAACACTGAAAAGATGACATGTGGTACATAGAGAAAGGCAGACTTCCCACGTCCTCAAATAAATAAATAAATAAATATAAAAACACACACATTATGGGAACCGTGATGCTCCGGATTCTGGCATCATCTGTGGAACTATCTTGCCAAATCAAGAGTGAGTCTTGACAGTGGGGAGCTACTTGGGTAACACTTGAGCGTAAATAACCCAAGAAACAATTGAAAACCAGAGAAAGACACAAAGATATAGTCATCTTCCATAGAGAGATCTATATTTGAGCATTAAAAATTAAGAAAAACGATGCTTGGTTTTGTCAAATTCAGAGTCGCATTAAGCCACTGTTACATACTTGTCTAACATGTTTTTGAGGGAAGAGTTGCAATTATTTATGTTGTAATGTACACAATATGCAACACCTGTTGATAGAGCATCAAGAAAATCCTGTCATCATGTTCTCATCCTCATGTCGTTCCTAACCCATATGACTATTTCTTCTGTGGAACACAATAGAAGATATTGTGAAGAAAGATTCAACTGTTTTGCCTTTACAGAAAACTCACTGGGATTCAAAACAACATTGCACTAGCCTAGAAATCTAGACGCACCCTAGCGGCAGCAAATATAATTTGCAGCCAGTGCGTCTAGCAACTCTCCGTTGGCTTACGAGCTTGAAAAACCAAACTCTAGTCAGGCCAATCACATCATGTATAGAGTCGGAGGGCGGGCTTAACATAATGACGGCAGAGTTGTGACGGTTCTGCGTGCTACTGGAAAACAAAGAAGCTGGCGAACAGCGGTCTTTCGAATTGCCTTTGGCCGCGACTCTGGAAGACTTGGAGTTAAGCTTTTCTTTGAGAAAAGATCAAAGAACGGCAAAAAAGGAAGATGTGTTCTGAGTTTTGCCGACTAGCTCCGCTTCACCTTCTTCATTACTCTTGTTGGTTGTAGCGCTATCCTATTGCGTGCAGAGGGAATTTGAAAGACAACCGTTTATCCCGCCTCTCGGATTGAGCCCTGCCATTGGTGAGTTCCCAGACCAAACATCTCAAGTGATGAGGGTCTGGCTTGTCAGACAAACATTGCACCACACTGACTTCCATTGTATGGAAAGAAGAACAGAGACGTTTTTCCAAATATCTTAATTTGGATTTTCATGGAAACAATAGCATTTTCCTCTAGTAAATAACATTGAATATACCTTAAAATACAATTTTAAAAACAGTCACTACATATTCACCAGATCACAATTAGATCAAATAATCAAAAAAATATTTGAGATATCCACTATCTTTGTGCACTTTATCTTCCAGCCAAGAAGGAATTTTAAGCAAAGATTAAAAAGCCACAAAGTTTAAAGTGTTTCAGTGTGAGTAGTGAGTTGTGTGAACTTTTCAAAAAATTCCTTTTTTTGGAAGGAAAAATACTATTCAGAATGCTTCAGACGGACAGCTTTAGGTACATTCAGAAAGTAATGAAGAAAAAAAACGACCAGTGCCATCTGTTGGATTTGCACAAGACAATAATAAGAGCACATACACCAATTGTTTAATAATCACATAGCCAAATGTGCTATTCTATCAACTCTCATATGAGAATATACTAACATATAATCTTTATTTTTATTTTGTCTATTTGAAATTGAGACTGAGTAGGTTGAGGAAGTCTTGGCACATAAAAAGCGATAACCCACGTCAGCGAAGGTGTGAAAGATTTCGTGGCAGCACCGGAAAGTGTCAAGTGTTGTATTTTAAAGATATTCCTACGATTAACAGACAGCCTCCCACATGGACAGGTCTCAAGATGACAGATCTTCCGCGATCTGTTACTAATATAATGACAGTGCTTCTCCAGTCCTGCTCATGCTGTCATACGGTTTCTCATTTTCCAGCACCAGAACTGCCAGGACACCTGCTAATACAGGAAACCCAACATTCATTTACAGGGAAACACCTTCAGACAGAGGATTCTGGGATTGGCTGAGGTGATGCATGTTATACAATGTTATCGCAATGAACATTCCTGAATTTAGACTCCACTGGGGTGTTGAATACATATCGAAAAGACACCGATGGATGACTGGTGAGCTCTACAGACAATCTTGAGCAAATATAGTCAAAAAGCACATTTATCCTGCTAAGCCGCTGACTGATGCCTACTTGGTTTTGATCTGAAGTGCTCAGCAGTGGCTTCAAAGATTAAACACTGATTTTCTGAGGCATGAAGAAAAAACTGAAAACAAATCTGAGGGATTCAGAGGTATTCATTTACATTTGAATTACATTTTTAATGTGTTTTCCTTGCTATTTACCACAACGTCATTTACAAAATAAATGTGTACTGCCAAGTCATATAATTATTACAGATATTGACACTTACTTTAATGAATAATTTAATTAAAAATCCACATATTGTAAGATCCATCTACTGAAACGTTGACTCAGTCGAGCAAAAATCCAACAACTGATTTATTTAATCATTAATGTATTAAAAATATTAGCTTGTTTCAAATGTTGCTGTTACGCGCACACGTGTACACCCAGCCCGAGTGCATTATTTGTACAATCTAATGTGATTTCCTTTTTCCCTAGCTCAGGATTGGTTTAACTTTGTTAAATAAATTATTGTTATAAAACATTCTAGCCGTTGTCCATCCTTTAAGTTACGTGTCCCTCTCATCCTAGACATTATAACGGAGACCATAACACTAACCGCTTCTAAACATAAAAATAGCTAAATAAAAAAAATTATTGGTTGATGTATGTGACATGGTTGTGACAGAAAACAAGCAAAATCACCTAAAATTATGAATAAAAAATATATTCTAAAATGAATAAATAATAAACTTGTGAAATAATATTAAGAATATGAATTTATGATCTGAGGATAGGCAAGTAAAAAAAAAAAAAAAAAAAAAAAAATCAAATCAAGTCTTTGTTCCATGTCTCAAAAATATAGTGGGAAAAAAAATGAGCCCAAGAAACTAACAGAAGGATCATGGGTAGGATAGCAGGGACAGATTGTTATTTTAGAGCTGTGAGAACTAAACTCTGAATGACAGTTTCCCTTGGGCTGCATTTTGAGGCAATTTGCACTCTTCTTCTGCAGACAAACTGTCAAAACCACACATTTTTCTTGTGATATTAACACAAGGAAATGTATATCCAAGAAACATCACCTGAGGACGTTAACACAATGTAATAATCACTAAAAGCAGAAAAACAATAAAATAAACAATGTTCAGCATAAAACAATTGGAGTATATATTTTTTTCCTTAAATCAAAGGACAAACCATACCACAGCAGTGATAACGTCATTCCCTCAGTAAACCATTAAACAGCAAGAGGTGGATACTCACACCTGGACGCCATGCATTTTAACAGTACAATCAAATGTCTTAAGTGTAGAAGTTTCTTGTTTTGGTTCTGATACAAAACACAACAGCTGGTCGGTCAACGCTCCCAACCCCTGTCAGAACTCATCCGTCACGACTTGTATGCTGTGATTCCACTTTAATGAGGAGTGACGGCTCATTTATGTCCCTGGTGATTAGGTGGCACAAGGGAGTGAAAGGCAGCCGACAACAGGCATCTTTAAATGATGCGGGAAAATTATGTAAAGCGTTGCCCTGGAGACCAAAGCATCTTAGACTGTGTCCACAGTTCCCATGATTAGTTCATTCCTATATGGATATTTTGTGTTCTGCGCCGGCATGAAAGGAAATAACTGTCTATATCAGCAGTTATAAATATTAGTCTATATTCGTTAGTCAAAAACTGAAAACATTCAGAAAATGAAACGGATGAATGGGAATGGGAATGCTCAGGTACGATGACATCAAATTAGACTTCTGTGTGTGCTGTATTGACTTTGCTCGCTTTCATCACTTTCGCTTTTATTTTCGTGCACGGACTCGCTAATCTGAACAGCCAATCAGAGTGATCTCTCTCAATGACGGCCCGACGCCGATTCAGCATGCTGAATCGGTCGAACTGTCACAGATGCGAGGCCGACTACAGCCAACATGTGGACCGTTTCAATGAGGAAAATGCAGTCAAGAATTCATCAGAATCTATTTTTATGGCAGTAAATTATCTGAAGCAAGCATATATGCCATTAGTATTTGATATTAGAGGACATTTCAATTAACTATTTTAGTCCAAAAAATGTTTTTTGAAACCCTACTCAATGATATTGACTCTCTCTCTCTCTCTCTCTTAGAGAGAGTCCATGGTTAGTCCATGGAATAGCAATGGTTTATTTTTGCACGTTTTAACATCTTCCAGGTAAAAATCGCACATCTCAATCACATTGAAAATCACAAAGAAAAGTAATAGCACACAACTAGCCGCACAATTTGAGATATCATTCATTACTGTAGCACCAAAGTTTAATACTTAAGTTTAGAGTCTGTTCAAACCTCAGGAATGAGCAATAGAAACAGTGATGCTTTACAAAACGAGAACAAGTGTAAGTGATAATCAGAGACAAGAAGATTGGCAAAGTGCTCACCGTTTTCATCCAAAGACAGATCTCTCCTCTTCCTTCCTTACAAACAGATAAATCCAAGTCATCATGTTTTCTGAATTATAAGCAAACTCCTGCTGATCTGAAGCATCTACACTAGTGCTCTTGAGAAACCGATGCTCAAGATGATGGAAGAGGTGACACGAGAGATTTCGGAGGAAGGGAGAGAAGGAGGAGCAAAAGAGAAGGAAAGAAGGTTGGAATGGAGATGGAGCGATACAGTGTGATAGAGAGAGATCATTGCGCATGTGGAAGTCAGCGTCACCTGGGACAGGAAACGAGGAGGTGTCATGCTTCCAATTATATCCCACTTCTGCGGCCCCCCAGGCCGCTTAAACACCAGGCTATTTTCAGCCTGCAGAGGAGAGGTGCCACAAGAAGAGGCAGAGAGTGGGAAAGAACGAGTGAGAGTGACGAGGACAACAGTGCTTAAGAGTCCAAGGATATGCGTCATTCATTCAGAGATGCTGTTGTCATGACGAGAGGGTGCTTAAGGAGGTGAGATCCATATAGATGCTACCTTCTCATCATTTTATATATGGTCAAATTTGGGAATTCCTTGAAAACCTCATGAGATCTGTTTGTGGACAGATACAGTGCTGCTCTGAATTGATTAAGAGTGACTCAATAACCACAAGATTCACACAACAGCCAGTGAGAACAGCCCAAAAGATGTACAGGCACATTTGAATATGAGAGTGTCAGATGCGCACACACAAACACACTTAGCCAGAGCAGCTTATTAGCACACTGTCAAAATCAACGCATACACACTGCATAATGCTGCTCACCATTCATGCACTCATCCATTCAATCTTATTTAAACTTCCATCCATCCACTAATGTATCCATCCAGCTACACTATCATTCAAAAGTTTGGGGTCAGTAAGATTTTTAAAAGAAGTCTCTTATGCTCACCAAGGCTATTTGCTCAAAATACAATAAAAACTTTGTTTTTTTTATTTTAATTATTTTATTTTAATGTTAAAATGTAATTTATTCCTGTGAATTTTCAGCATCATTACACCAGTCTTCAGTGTCACGTGATCCTTCAGAAATCATTCTAATATGAGGATATGATGATCAAAAATATTCTTCTTTCATGTAGAAAAAAACTAATCCCCAAATAAAATAACTATCATTAGAATAAAACTTTACTCTAGGTCTCACTGTAATAATTACTGCAATGTCAGATATCCAAGAACATACATTATTAACGCATTTCCAGAATATTAACAATAATAGGACTATAGGTCCTACATCGAATCAGTCTTCCTTGTATTTTGTAGCATAAAAAAACAAACTCATTTAAAGCATATAAGCACTGACAAAGCAAGGCAAACTGCCCCTCGGCGTTGTACAGCGCATTTTGTGAACCAGGCTGAAGTCCTGCAAACCTAACGTCCTCCCTTACCTAGCGTACACGGAGTTCAGTTGAATGACACAGTGTCATTTTAACAGAAGACTAAAAGTAGTTTTTTGTAACATTTTGGACTTATTCCCCGAACCACCTGCACGTGACAGTTCACATAGCTTCAAAACGAAGAAATTTGAGAACTTTGGGGCACTATTCATTTTGTACCTATAATATTCTAAGTTTAAAGTAAACTTTATAATTAACCTACACAATGTGTAGAAATATGATATCAATAAAACACATTTATAGTTTATAGCAATTTAAAATTTATAGTTAATTTATAGCAAAAAAACATTTATAGTTTGCGCTTATGTATTTAAATGTCAGACAGAAACATAAAATAAACATTATGTTTGAACAGTTGTGACATATGGAGAGCGCTGCAGCTGAGTGCATCAGTCTCTGGCGCAGCGCCAGCCAAAGCACGACTGCATATTTGAATTTAGCAGTTAATGACGTGACGCACTGAACGTTCGAATCACACCGGCGTGATCGTGCTTCAAAAGTTTAAAATGATCAAATGTAAAATATTATTTTTTTGTTTTCTGGAATCTGCATTCAAATACATTTGGCAAAAAACACGTATCCCTTATAATATATAAGCTCACTCATTCTATTCATTCAACAACTGACTCATCCATTCATCCCATTAGATCACCCATTCATTCAATTACACATCCATTCATGCACTCATTCGTTCATCCACCCACCCCTTCATCAGTCCCTCCATCCACCCATCTGCTGGATGTGAAGAGTTCTCTCACTTAATATGAAATAGGAAGACAAGAATCACACATCATGCAGGAACTGTTATACAGATTCCCTGACGGCACATGGTGAAGAAAAAAAATGAGATGGGAGGAAAAATTACGTCAATGCCTCTGCGTTCACATGCAAAGTTTCGCAAACGTTTTGTGAGTAAATGCAAAGTTTCTCCCAAAAAGAATGCAAAAGCATTGAAATGTATATTTTTCCTCCCATCTCATAATTATTTCTATCACCATGTCCCTTTAGGGTACGGTTATGCTGGAACTAACAAGAAAAATGCATTAACATATTGGACCAACACATATTAAAGACAGGGCAAAGGTCACATCCCTTATGCATAATGTGAGGCTTTTGAAGAGCAAGTATGTGTGTGCAACTGTGCATGTTTACCTGTACGCAATTAAAAACCCAAAGTGCTGGTGATTACTGTAATTGCACTGGTTAATATGGCTGGAGAGGTCAAAGGTCATTGCTCAGTCACTGGAACGGAAGCAGTTGCTCGGCAGTGATTGCCATCATTAGGGTGGAAATGTAGCCTCCAGTTCCAGGAACTCATTCTAAACGAAAAAACCCTGAAATGTTTCAACTGGAGAATAACTCCAATGTGGGTTACCAAGACTATCCATCTGGACTGCCATGAGATCATGTGAGCCGAGTCTCCCTCCAGCTCCATGACCATCAGTAATTGCAGCTTAAGTCATTCAAGACAAAGACACTAGATTTTATCTTAAGCCCATTAAACTGTACAGCACAAGCGTGGGGTACTTTGTGGGAAAAAAAGAGAACTTGAGAGCGTGAATAATGAAAGCATATGTAAGATCAGAACGGCTGTACAAACACACACTCATCAGTATTTTCAATGAAATAAGAGCAAACCTCTAATAGACACAAATTCAGTTTTATCCCTCCGCCTAAAAGGGACATTTACTCCTCCTAAACTTGTATGCTCCAATATATGAATTATAGAAGAATGTCCTGGCCACTTTTTTTCAATATAATGAATATATAATGAACATATAATGAACAACAAGCGTCATTAAAGTGTACATTACAATATATTCTAAAATAGTTTTGTGTGAAGAACAGACTGAAATTTGAGTCATTCTTGAATTGACAAGAATCAAATGTTGATATATATCCTAGCTTTCCTTAGCATGTCTATGAAAAAAATCTGCAATGCCCCATCCATGAACAATTGTTCTTTTGAGTTTGATCTTTTCAATGAATCTTTGCTTGAGTTGCTTGAGTTCACAAAACTGGTTTTAAAGAGAATGGCAATTCTGTCACTATTTGCCCACTATAGAAATATATGAATATAGCACAAACAACTTTATGATGCTTTTGCATTCTTTTTGAATATTGAAAGCTCTGGCTTAAATCAAATATTACATGAAGATTAAATGAACAGCGAGCCAATGCTGGATGAACAATATAGGACACGGAAAGAGAAGGAAATCGCACTTTCCGTGTTGTCCTGCTTCCAGGAGTGTGTGGCTAAAAACAAGTCATTGTGTTTGGACACAGCTTCCGCGGGCTAGCTGGACTGGACGCGTTCGGTGGAACAACTCGGAAATGATAAAAGAAGGAAAAACAATGTGTAGAAGGAAAAACAATACGTGGATGGAAAAGCCACTGGCGGTGGTCCAAGCTCATGGGGGGAGATGGAACAGCCGGGGAGGTTAAAGAGAGGATACAAAGAAGAATTTGAACTCAGTTCACAGTGTAATTCCTATTTCTGATCTTTCACCACTTTACAATAGAGCGGGAAGCAGGAGAGAGAGAGAAAAAGGGGAGAAAAAAAAAAGTGTCACAGTAACTACTAACTACTTTACCAGCACGCAAGGGGTATATAATAAACAGATAATGTATATAATAAGATATATAAAAAACAAAAGTGCTATATATTTATATGTAAAAATTAAATATAAAAATTACGAATTAAATATATTTGTACATAAATGCATATATAGCTGCCTTTATTTATACTTAACCTCTCGTATAATATTTCTACCAGCCTTTATTCATTATAAGAGACGGCACAAAACTGCTATTGCTTTCAGCTTACAGTCTGATTGTTTGAATGTTGTGTTGCTGAGCTGCCATCATCATCTGCTAAAAAAAACCAAAAAAACAAGACGCTCAGAGGATGTGATTAGCATTTCTGAAACATTAACGGGGCACTAACAGTCCTTCAGCTGAAGTACTTCTCCAGAGAGAAAAAAGGCAACTCAAGGAGGAAAAGAATAAAATGAGTGCACCCTTGTGGCTGTTAACAGAAGTGCAGTGTCTATGATTAGGAATAAAGAGAGCAAATGCACTCCAACTTCTGAACTATGGTTCTTAAACAAATATATGATAATAATAATAAATCTTTCTTAAGCATCAAATCATCATATTAGAATGATTTCTGAAGGATCGTGTGAAACTGAAGACTGCAGTAATGATGCTGAAAATTCAGCTTTGACGTCACACAAATTACATTTTAAAACGTATAAAAATAGAAAAGCTATTTTTTAAAAAGATAATAAAATTTCACACTATTTACTGTATTTTTAAACTTTTAAATAGTAGCTGTGCAGAACACTATTAATGCAGACATCAATTCAAATCACACTAAATTAACATGTCAATTCACAACCCTAAAAATGACACATTGCTACATCATTACATCATCAAACATGCACACAAACTCGTTCCCACTCTCTCCGGTGTGTAAGGTGAAGGCATTTGTGCCCTCAGCGGGAGTTCTGGCACTCAGCTGGAGTGTTTGAGATGGGAAACAGGAGGTGGTTTTCACTGACACACATACAGTATACAAGCCATACAACTGCAACACGTACAAGACTGCACAACACATGCAATGTTACCTGGCAGTCTCTTGAGCGGCTGTAGGCGCATGCTGAGGGCCTGGTGGGACAGCAGAGGAGAGGAGGGGAGAGAGCGCGACACGCCCTCCATGATCCGAATGTGCTGCATGCCCTCGGTCACTGGGAGAGGAGGGACAGCGTAATCCCCCTCGAACACACACTCGCCCTCCACAGAGTCACTGCCTGGAGAGTGAGACCGAGATCACAAATCAATTCCAGAATGAATTACACATTCTTTGCGCTAGTAAGATACGCTCAAGCGGCCAATCAAATGAGCCTATTCGACATAAAAACTCATTTGCATGTCAGAGGCACAAACATGCAGTTAGACAGTTCAGCTTATTAACACTTCGCTATCAGTCACCTCCAGATTTAGAAACCGAAAGAAAGAGAGAGGGAGAGATTGAACATGAATGGACACCTTTACAATTTCGACTGCACATTAGTTTGCTTAGCAAGATTTGGTTCAAACTGAACTCTGGCGTGACAGTAGCTGACCTTAAAGAGAAAAGCAACCATACTAGTACAGTATGTAGGTTCGCCTGTTCAAAACAACAAAAGCACAATGTGAAAATCAGATTTCAGAACTCAAACATGGCAAGAATGAAACTGACATAGAACTTATGACTATAACTAGACATTCAGATGCCTGGAGATGTTCATTTTTTTGGTTGTTGTGTTCAGGGAAGGACATAGACCGTAAACTCAATCAAAAGATCAGCTGAAAACTGATGATGCAGATGAGTGACAGGAATTATGACTCATGAAGGTTCCAGAATGATAGATGACTGAACAAGCTGATTGAAGTCAGCAAAATTATTCAAAGTACTCGCAATTTGATTTGATTTGACTGGGCAGATTTACAGGAAATGGATAAAGAGCAAAAGGCCATTGCTTTTTGAGCCATAATGATTGATTCAAGGCTAAAATAAATCAATTAATTAATTACCAAGGCTGCATTTAATTGATCAAAATACAGTAAAAACTGTAATACTGTGTAATATTATTACAGTTTAAAATAACTGTTTTCTATTTTAATACAATTAAAATATTTATTCCTCTGATGTCAAAGCTGAATTTTCAGCATCATTACTCCAGTCTTCAGTGTCACATGACCCTTCAGAAATCATTCTAATATGATGATTTGGCGATCAAGAATAAGTTCTTATTATTATCACATTTAAAAACAGTTGAGCTACAGAATATTTTTGTAATAGAATGTTCAAAAGAACAGCATTTATTTGAAATAGAAATATTTTGTAACATTATACAGTAAATGTCTTTACTCTCCTTGCTGAATGAAAGTATTAATTTCTTTCCAATATACATTTTTTATACATAAAAAGCATTTATTCACTCGCTTGTGATACTTATCAGACAAGTGAGATCAGAGCATGTGGGCATCCAGTTGTGCTGTGATCAGAGCATTGTCTCACTTTAGTACACTTCCCGTATTTACCATTCAGTAAATCTACCGTGTGTGTGTGTGTGTGTGTGTGTGTGTGTGTGTGTGTGTGTGTGTGTGTGTGTGTGTGTGTGTGTGCGCGTTTGCACTGCTGTGGTTGGGTGGGGTCTGCACTCTGCTGATGTCAAGCTCTCTCGCTCTCTCACTCGCTCTCTCTCCATTCCACTACAGTTTTTCATCCCATTTTCTTTTCCATCCATCAGCCCCACCCAACATCCTCATCATGCACTCTCATGCATTTCATATCTGACCGCGGCTCACCTCTTTCTCTCATTTCCCCTCTCAGCTACTTTGGCATAATGCTTGAATAAATAAATAAACACAAAGGTGTAGATTTTGAGCTCCCTAGACATCATTTGGCCATCATACCCAAGTAACATACCCATGCAACTACAGTATGTCCAATAATGCTGCCTAGGTAGGTAGGTCACTTTTGCATCTAAAACATCAGAGCCAGACCCTAAGAATTCATCTCTTCATTCTCTCTCATCATATAAGGCAGTTTTTGTGGTTCAAGACTCCTTTGAGAGTCTCTAAGCACTCTCACTTTCGCTCTCGCCTCAGTAGAAGAGGATAAAACCTCCTTTAGAGACATGACGAGCTCAGATGTGGAATCATTCATTGTGTCTTCCTGAATTTGATGCTACTGCACTGCAGGACGTGGACTGAAGCAGAATGCTCTCACAGAAGCAGACGGCAAGAGAGCCGAGCCGAGCCGAACCCTCGGGCGTTAATCATCAGACACTATCCGCTTCAATGCCGCAGAATCAGCTATAGTGTGTGTGAAGGAAAGCTAGTGACTACAATGAACAAATCAGACTCAAAATTAAGACCGAAAATGCGATGTCCTTTGTTTCTGTATGAGATACTTTTAAGAATTTTAGGTTCTGCCGAAATTCGCAGTGTGTGTCCACTGCAGCTAAGCTGCGTCATAGGATGGCGTCAGACAGGAAGAGGCCATGTTGCGCCCAGTCTGGCCACAGCGACAGATGGCACAGACAGGAAGAGAGGAAAGGAGAGGGAAGACTGATGAATGAAGCACCCACCTGCTATTACAACAAATACAGAAAACACAGACACACTCTTCATGTGTCACTTTAGTTGTGCTTTCTTCCACTTCACTAATACATTCTACTAACAGGTTGCCAATAATGGTGCCACATGAGGTGCCTGATGTAAGAAATTAAAAACTAATTTGCTACTATTACAATCTACAATGTCAATGTACATTAAAAGAAGCTGGCGGAGGCAGTGTGATGCTTTGGGCAATGTTCTGCTGGGAAACCTTGGGTCCTCCCATCCATGTGGATGTTACTTTGACACGTACCACCTACCTAAGCATTGCTGCAGACCATATACACCCTTTCATGGAAACGGTATTCCCTGGTGGCTGTGGCCTCTTTCAGCAGGATAATGCACGCTGCCACAAAGCAAAAATGGTTCAGGAATGGTTTGAGGAGCACAACAACGAGTTTGAGGTGTTGACTTGGCCTCCAAATTCTCCAGATCTCAATTCAATTCAAATCAATTCAATTCAATTCAAATCAAATCAATTCAATTCAAATCAATTCAATTCAATTGAATTGAATCATCTGTGGGATGTGCTGAACAAACAAGTCCGATCCATGGAGGTCCCACCTCGCAACTTCCAGGACTTAAAGAATCTGCTGCTAACATCTTGGTGCCAGATACCACAGCACACCGACAGGGGTCTAGTGGAGTCCAAGCCTCGAGGGGTCAGGGTTGTTTTAGCAGCAAAAGGGGGACCAACACAATATTAGGGCTATTGGTCATAATAATGATTTGAAAAAGTGAGTTGCTTCATTGTTCAGTTCTCAAGTCAGTGGAAATGTGGGCACACACCTCAGCACAAGAAGCAGTATTTAGATTTTTCGACATTTCATATAAACCTTTTATGAATAACAAATATAGCAATTTTCAAAATGGCAGGTTACACTGTCGTGAAACTAAAGTAGGCCATGTACCTGTAAAGTGTTGCTAGTTTATGGTTCATTAGAAGTGTAATCACATCAGCAGGCACCTGCTCTTATGAGTACTTCAGGCGTCCTTCTCACATCTTCTCACATCAGTTATATCACTCCAGTTACATGACGTACGATGCAACAACAGCGGTGGAATTGAGGGCTGCCAAAGGGGTGGATGCAGTGTCACCGTGACGACACTCACAGTGAGGAATACTGTGCCTTCGATAAGGAAAAGCAGCACAAGTGGAGGACACATCAGAAAAGCGGATTTACAGTGCCGCCCGCTCCCTCGATGAGATGAAAGAATGCTTAGTGGGAGAGAGTTGAAGAGGAGGAACAGGCTTAAAGGTGTGTGAGAGAGAGAGAGAGGGAGAGAGGGAGAGAGGGAGAGAGGGAGAGAGAGAGAGAGAGAGAGAGAGAGAGAGAGAGAGAGAGAGAGAGAGAGAGAGAGAGAGAGAGAGAGAGAGAGAGAGAGAGAGAGAGAGACACCGGATCGGTCAACCCAAGTGCAGGAGCTTAAATTCATCCCTCACTGAAGGTTTGAGAGGGTCCAATGGCAGGGGGTGGAGAAGGACCGGCTTACTGTAAAGAAGAGTGGAAGGAGAGCAGGTGTATTATAAATTCAAGCTCGCATATTCGTTGCGTCCAACCAGTATGCAGCAATTTAAACCGGTTTAAAAGAATGATGCCGTTTTATGAAGGCTCTCAACATCTTGTTTTGGTGAAAATCTAAGGCTGCATAATATGTTTATAAAAAAAACATGTCATACATTGAGGACTAAAAGAGCCACTTAAAACAAAATAATATGGGTATAACACTTTATTTTACAGTGTCCTTGTTACACGTTGCATGTACTTACCATAGTAATAACAGAAAATTATGCATAAATACATGCAACTAACCCCAAACCAAACTCTAATCCTACCCTAACCCTACAGTAGGTACATGTTGTTAATTATTATTACTCAGTACTTAAATATATAAATTACACTGGAACAATGACACCTTAAAATAAAGTGTAACCATAATCTGTTATAATGGAAATAGAAAATGGGCATTTAAATGGTTTATTTATAAATAAAACAATAAGAAAACGCATTAATAAATACATTTTAAATCGTACTTAAACACAAAATGCCTTATCAATAAAAGAATAATAAATAAAATAAATAGCCATATCTAACATGGTTTATTTAATCATGTTTAAAATGCAATACAAATTTAACAAATCCCTAAAAATTAATGACTCACTTTTAAAATGGCAGTTAAACATAACAATATTTATTATTATTATTATTAATGTATTGCATGAATACATTTTAAAATGCAAAAATGCCATATTCGTAAAATTCCCTTTATGAACTGTCCAATGGCATTTTGTAACTTGAAAGGGAAAAGAAAAAAGCACCCAAACGGATGCCAAAAAACTAATTGTAATTGCAAATAAAAAATCTAAATGAATGTTAAATTTATCAACACTTCATTGTAACAGTTAACCACACTTTAAAAACTCAAATAAATAAATATGGCTGTTTTTATATCAATTTGAAAATGTATTACCTTCTTGATATTTATTTATTTATTTTTTTAAGACAGATTATTTTATTTTTTTTAAGTGGCACTTCTAGTCTTTTCCTTGCACTTATGCTAAAACATCAAATCAAAGACAGGCTTTAGAAGACAGCTGCCCATGTAGAAAGCAAGATGTGGCTTCTTGTCTGTCGGATTAAGCACTTTTTACACTCAAAAAGGCTTTCGAGACATCTAGCTAACTTTAGAGCTTCTGGTTAAATTTGCAAACTGCAAATGGAAAGGTGACTCTGATGTACAGAAGTAAATCTGTCCTGCGTAAGTTTAACACCCTGAATCGAATACAGCTATAAAAATCCCTTATCAGAGAACACACATTGAGAGGTAAATGAACAACACCGATTGGGAGCTAATCAGCGCATACTTCAGATACTCTTGTACTTTATTACATGAGTATTTTTACAGCCTCTCGGCGCACACACGCATCCGTTATGAGCTGATATGAGCCCAGTGGGAACTGTGAGTGTGATTCAGAGAGCTGCTCTCTAATTTATGTAGGCTGATAGCAGAACCTGCTCGCCTAATCAAAACAGCCCACTAAATCTGAGCCCGGATCGGCCCAATGCCCTTGAGCCTGGAACAGAACCATCACTCGTCATCCAACCACACACTGACAGAGCCTGGAAATAATACCAGAGATATATAGCGAGAGAACAGGATCATTTCCCACAAATCCCCACTGAGACCTTTGTTGTGCTGCGTGAAATGAATATCATCAGGAGGTTCAGTCTTTAAGATCTCATGTCATGAGGTTTAACAAGACTGTGTGCCAAATACGTCAAATCACAGACCCTGTTGTGTTGTCACTATGACCTTTGCTGGCATTTTAAACTGCATGTTCAGATCAGTGGCGCTCATGTGGGCAACACAGGTTTGAATCTGGCTCGTGACATTTCCTGAATTGCCTACAATCAATTCTTATCCTTTTACTAATCTACTTTCAGAAAAAGAAGAGGAATCACTAGGTCACATGGGTAAATGCAGCGCAGTTAAGAAGTTTCTGGAAAAGAAATTGAAACTGCGTGGGGAATAAATTGGAGCGTGGACTGAAATAGTCCTAGCTTTGCCTGGCCAATCTTAGGTGAAAGATCAGTTCTGCTGGGGACGTCCGACAGATTATTTAGACGAGCCGAAAAAAATCCACAGAGAACGAGACAACTAGTATGGGGAAGTCCCAGAGCAAGTGGAGAACAAACATAAATTATTCTGAAATGTTAATTGAGAGATGAGACCATGTTGATGAATCTGTGGTAGAGTAGTGAGTTTAATGTGAAACTCGAGGTCGGGGACCAAATCTGTTCTGGTTACATTCCCAGAGCTCTTCCTGTCCGGTTTTAGGTGAAAATCAGCTCTATTGGAGACGTCAAATAGATCACTTAGGCGCGCCCAAAGAACACCACAGACACAGTACAATCAACATGGGAAAAATCGCATAGTAAAACGAGCCAGATGAGAAGTTTATCTGTGAATATTCTATTTACTCTTTTAATTCATTTTATAATCGTTTTAATTTTCCTTGCTTTTAATGGTTTATTTTAATTCCCTTTTCTGTGTAAAGCACTTTGAATTGCCACAGTGTATGAAATGTGCTATATAAATAAAAACTTACCTTGCCTTACTGATTCAGATGGGATTGGCAGATTATATATATTATTATGATGATGTATATAATTAAAAGGAAAGAAATTAAGGAAATTATTTGGATGGGGTTAAAATTACATCCAAAGTACAAACCCGATTCCAAAAAAGTTGGGACACTGTACAAATTGTGAATAAAATCAGAATGGAATGATGTGGAAGTTTCAAATTTCAATATTTTATTCAGAATACAACATAGATGACATATCAAATGTTTAAACTGAGAAAATGTATCACTTTAAGGGAAAAATAAGTTGATTTAAAATTTCATGGCATCAACACAAAAAAGTTGGGACAAGGCCATGTTTCCCACTGTGTGGCATCCCCTCTTCTTTTTATAACAGTCTGCAAATGTCTGGGGACTGAGGAGACAAGTTGCTCAAGTTTAGGAATAGGAATGTTGTCCCATTCTTGTCTAATACAGGCTTCTAGTTGCTCAACTGTCTTAGGTCTTCTTTGTCGCATCTTCCTCTTTATGATGTGCCAAATGTTTTCTATGGGTGAAAGATCTGGACTGCAGGCTGGCCATTTCAGTACCCGGATCCTCCTCCTACGCTGCCATGATGTTGTAATTGATGCAGTATGTGTTCTGGCATTGTCATGCTGGAAAATGCAAGGTCTTCCCTGAAAGAGACGACGTCTGGATGGGAGCATATGTTGTTCTAGAACTTGGATATACCTTTCAGCATTGATGGAGCCTTTCTAGATGTGTAAGCTGCCCATGCCACACACACTCATGCAACCCCATCCCATCAGAGATGCAGGCTTCTGAACTGAGCGCTGATAACAACATGGGTTGTCCTTGTCTTCTTTAGTCCGGATGTCATGGCATCCCAGTTTTCCAAAAAGAGAATTTTGATTGGTCTGACCACAGAACAGTTTTCCACTTTGCCACAGTCCATTTTAAATGAGCCTTGGCCCAGAGAAAACGCCTGCGCTTCTGGATCATGTTTAGATATGGCTTCTTTTTTGACCTATAGAGTTTTAGCCGGCAATGGCGAATGGCACGGTGGATTGTGTTCACCGACAATGTTTTCTGGAAGTATTCCTGAGCCCATGTTGTGATTTCCATTACAGTAGCATTCCTGTATGTGATGCAGTGCCGTCTAAGGGCCCGAAGATCACGGGCATCCAGTATGGTTTTCCGGCCTTGACCCTTACGCACAGAGATTGTTCCAGATTCTCTGAATCTTTGGATGATATTATGCACTGTAGATGATGATAACTTCAAACTCTTTGCAGTTTTTCTCTGAGAAACTCCTTTCTGATATTGCTCCACTATTTTTGGCCGCAGCATTGGGGGGAATTGGTGATCCTCTGCCCATCTTGACTTCTGAGAGACACTGCCACTCTGAGAGGCTCTTTTATACCCAATCATGTTGCCAATTGACCTAATAAGTTGCAAATTGGTCCTCCAGCTGTTCCTTTATGTACATTTAACTTTTCCGGCCTCTTATTGCTACCTGTCCCAACTTTTTGGAATGTGTAGCTCTCATGAAATCCAAAATGAGCCAATATTTGGCATGACATTTCAAAATGTCTCACTTTCAGCATTTAATATGTTATCTTTATTCTATAGTGAATAAAATATAAGTTTATGAGATTTGTAAATTATTGCATTCCTTTTTTATTCACAATTTGTACAGTGTCCCAACTTTTTTGGAATCGGGTTTGTAAGTTCAGTGAAAAACAAATTTACCTTATGCAAGTTCATAAGTTCATAAGTTTGGGATCTGTACGTTTTTTTTTTTTTTTTTAAATGAATGTATACTTTTATTCAAGAAAGGATTAATTCAATTGATCAGAAATTACAGTTAAGTGACAGTTACATTTAACAAAAATGTATTTTAAATAAATGTTCTTTTGAACTTTCTATTCATCAAAGAATCCTGAAAAAAATTCTCAGTTTCCACAAAATTAGCAGCACAACTGTGTTCAACATGATGATGATAATAATAATTGTTTCTTGAGCATAAAATTATCATATTAGAATGATTTTTGAGGATCATGTGACACTGAAGACTGGAGTAATGATGCTGAAAATTCAGCTTTGACATCACAAATTCAAATGTATTAAAACAGAAAACATGCTAATTTTAAATGCTAATAATATTTCACAATATTACTGTTTTTACTGTATTTTCATTCAAATAAATGCAGCCTTGGTGAACATAAAAAGACTACTTTCATAAACATTAAATAATTGTATTAACCCTAAACTTTTGAATGGTAAATGTACTCCCCAAAATAGTATAGCTATAGATAAAATATTGCGCACAGAGCATCTAATGTGAAATGGACACAACTCTCATGATAACATTACATAGTTTTGCCCATAAACAGCATGTATGCCGCCTCCAGGTCCTTCTCATTGGCAGTGGATCAATAAGGTCATGGAATGATACAGCATTTCTCTCAGCTAGCTAAAGAATTAGCCACCATTCGCATTAGCTAGCACCTTCATTTTCAAGCGTTAAAATGTTCTGTGACCTGAGAGCAAAGGTTTCAGGTGATCCAAACTGACAGGCTCTATAGAAAGCAAGTTCCCGCGGTCACCCAGCAGCTGCCGCCGTACGCCCACACATAACCGTGGATGACCGCTGTGTGTTGTGGTTTGATGGCAGTAAGCCATCGCTCCATATGGTGGCCCAGTTCCACTGCAACACTAGGGACGTACCGCGTACTCCGAGACCTTCGGCATGTCCTCCAGATACTACCTTCAACCATTAGCTCAATTGTGCACATTTCTTCATTTACCACTTGCTGTTCACTTCTTCACTTTAGAGCTGAGGACATCACATACTGTACGACTTGGTCTGACGATCTGATTGAGACATGTTTTGCAAGTCATAGCACATATGAAATGAGTAATAAGTATAAAAGATCGATGTGCATTAGAGTAGAGTGAGAGCTGAGCGGCTATAAAACACCAAGATTCAACATTATCCATTTCAAACACTCCTCACATGAGCGTTTCAGACATCTCACATCCTCTATGAATCAGACTTCTTACCCACTTTGATTGTCATAATGAGACTGCCATTTAGCGCTGACCTCACAAAAGCTTTTACCTGCGTTTTAGTGCAGTGTGCTAAGACAGTGAGCATCACTATTGCTCATACTTGGGGAGAGTAAACTATAGTGTGTAACTCATCCTGCACCATTTGTGCAACCGACATTAATGATACCTTTCACATTTCAAATAAATGTTGTTCTTTTTGAACCCTCTATTCATCTTGAAAAAAAAAAAGATCATGGTTTCCACAAAAACATTGAGCAGCACAACTGTTTTCAACATTGATAATAATAAGGAATGTTTCTTGAGCAGCAAATCAGCATGTTAGAATGATTTCTGAAGGGTCATGTGACACTGAAAACTGGAGTAATGATGCTGAAAATACAGCTTTGACATCACAGGAATAAATTACATTTTAAAATACACTGATGAGCCAAAACATTATGACCAGGGTGAAGCGAGTATAGTTGATTATCTAACAAGGCCACATGTTAAGGTCTGGGTAGATTAGACTGAAAGCAAACCATCAGTTGTTGTAATCAACATGTTGGATGCAGGATAAATGGGCAGGAATAAAGATCTGAGCCACTTTGACAAGGGCTAAATGGTAATGGTAAGGTGACTGGGTCACAGTAGCTCTGAAACTGCAGGGCTTGTTGGTTGCTCCTGGTTAGCAGTGATGAGAAATTTCCAACAATGGTCCGAGGAGGGAAAAACCACAAACTGGAAACTGGATTTTAAGCACCCAAGGCTCATCAATGCACAAGGCCAACGTTTACCCGGGAAAGTGATGGCACCAGGATGCACTGTGGGAAGACGACAAGCTGGTGGAGGGAGTGTTATGCTCTGGGTAATGTTCTGCTGGGAAACCTTGGGTCCAGTCATTCATGTGGATTTGGCACGTGCCATCTACCTACACATTGTTGCATGATAACGGTGTACCCTGGTGGAAGTGGCCTCTTTAATGCACACTGCACACATTGTTTAGGATTGGTTTAAGGAACATGATTTAGGTTTTTTTTTTATTTCCCAGATCTCAATCCAATTGAGCATCTGTTGGATGTGCTGGACTAACAAGTTCGATCCACAGTGGCATGAAGGACCTGCTGCTAACGTTTTAGTGCCAGATACCACAGGACACCTTCAGAGGTCTTGTAGAGTCCATGCCTCGGCGGGGCGGCCCTGTTTTGGCAGCATGCACAGGACCAACAGCATATTAGATCATAATGTTTTGGCTCATCAGTGTATATTAAAATAGAAACCATTTATTTTAAATTGTAATAATAGTTTTAAATAGTCAAAGTAAGCCAAATCAGGTTATCTCACCGGCTCCGCTTTATTCTATTCCTGTTATAGGTGAAGCGTTTGAAGAGGTACTGGTTGACTGTGTCGGACCGTTACCGAAAACAAAGGCAGGTAACCAATATCTGTGTACCATAATGTGTAGAGCAACTAGATTCCCTGAAGCGGTTCCGTTACGGAAAATTACAGCTCCTGTTATTTTGAAAACTTTGACAAAGTTTTTTTCCACTTTTGGACTTCCAAAAGTTGTCCAAACAGATCAAGGTACAAATTTCTTGTCGTGAGTGTTTTCCCGAACATCGAGGTTCCAGTGCATATCGCCCAAAGAGCCAAGGTGCGATCGAAAGGTTTCATCAGACCTTAAAGACCATGCTTCGAAAATTCTGTATGGAAACAAGTAAGGATTGGGATGAAGGAATTCCAATTCCAACACCAAAGTATATAAAACAGTATGAATATTTTAGTAACTGCATAACAGCTCCCTAGCAACACAGTTGCATCATGGAGGTAATTTTTGCACAGGTGAAATACTATGATTTTTCGTCAGAAAGGATCTCGTTGGAATTCACTGTTACACAAAACCCCTCAATAAATTTAGCACTGATCAGCAACACTTTACATTAAGGTTTCATTCATCAACATTAGTTAAATTACATTAGCTAACATGAACTTCAATACATAATTTCAACATTTATGAATACATTTTTCAAATCAAAAGTTCTATCTGATAACATTAATGTAAACTACTATAACATGAACTGTATTTTGTATTAAGTAACATTAACAAAGATGAATAAATGCTGTAAGAAATACATTGCTCAAATTTTAGTTCATGCTAGCTAATGCATTAACTACTGTCAACAAACAAGAAAGCATTACCATAATTATTTTATGCATTACGCAAACTGAAATACCTCCTTAGAAATGCTCCCTCCTTTCCTTGGATTAATTTTTTGTTTGTTTGTTTGTTTGTTTGACAAAAATGGTTTTACTGGAAAAATGTTCCAGAGTTGTAATATGCTTGACCAGACACACTTGCTTAGATTGGTTGATGTTCATTCACCATTAAAAGGGAGCCTATTAGTGAGCATCGGCTCAGGCATCCACAGAGGACTGCAAATGTACTGCTAAAGTAAGTGTGTGCACGTCTAGAAATGTGATCCTCGGGTGTAGTCTGCCACTGATGAATAATTTAGTCTTTTTTTTTTCTGACCACACATAGGCTTTTGCAGAAAAGATATCGGAGCAGTCGGATATATCCCTCTCTTTTTCTGTTTTCACTCTCTCTTATTTCACTCGAGGCGGTCTACATCCAAACTGAGCCCTTATCTAGTGGTTAGTAGTGCCACAGGCAGCTGAGCCTGACATCAAAGTTAACTCTGCCAATCTGTAAAAACACCACCGGCCAAGAAACCAACCTGCCCTGTCCTAGACGATATAGCTAAAGAAAAATCAAATTTTTCAGAAAATATTCAAATCTAATTTTTATTCAGGAACTTAAATTGCCATTTTATCCAATGAGAAAAAAAAGTTTATGCACAAGTAAAATTGTATACAGTATATAATGACATATTACATTTATTTAGGAATTACATACTAAAATATTTCCTATTTAACTATTATCACTATTTAACAAAAAAAAAGTAATATTTGAAAATACCACAAGGTATTCACAGTGCATGCCCATAAATAATGTTTTTAATGTTCAATATAAATCGCCTAGCCCTTCTTGCGATGCATTTAAAAACACTGTTTCTCAGATTTAACAATATTCAAAGTTAAATGCCACACCTATAAAGGCAACTAAGGCAGCATGAAAGTAAGGAAGCAAGTAACAGCATAGAAGCACTGCATATACAGGATCTAACTCCATAATGCCACTCTAATATGACAAAGAGCTCTAAAGATGCCAAACAATGAACTACTTAAATACAGTACAGAAGCCAATGGCGGTTTCATAACACTGTTATATTACAAAGCAAAGAGCCCTTTAGAGCTCTCAGTAAATTTTATAAAGACTCAACTCTGTCTGATCTGACTAGCAACAGCCGTGGCGTGATAAATCCTGTGCATACGCTTTGTCAGCACAACCTAGCTTAACCTAGCCCTGTGAGACAGTGTGGAAAGAGAGGCAGAAAGAAAGAAAAAAAAGAGTGAAAGCATGTAGGCACCACATAATCCTACGCACTTAAACCATCTCGCTTATCTCAGTGGGAAAACTGATTCGTGGTGAGACAGAAATTTTATACCAGCGTATCTCTAGGCCTGAACTGCTAATATTGCTTTTAATAGAGGAGAATGCCAAGTCTCCTGCCTCCTTTTCATTTAGCTCACAAAAACATTTAACTGACAACAAAAGCCAATCAGCCGAATTCTCCAAACAGTTACGCTGCTTTAAAACCTGCTTCCAGTTTAACCAGGAACTAAACAGTAAGCATTTCAATTAAGCGACTGTACCAAACATGGCGCCTTTCAAGCAGTTTTTAGCAGTGCTGGGCAAGAAATGAGAAGCGAGCTAATTTGCAAACTTCTAGAGCTATTTAAACTTCTATTAGCTAAGTTTAAAAATGCCCTTGAAAGGTAAGTAGCTGTAATTTGGTAATTTCATCTGGTAAGATGAAAGTAGCTGTAATTTGATCAAGTGTCTGTTCACATATTGTCTGAGTAGGTAGTACCTTTGATGAAGAACCTGCTTTTTTAAAAAGTAGTACATTCTAAATAGTATGAATGAAATCTAGACATTACATTTGACATGTTGGCATTGTCATGTGACCTACTTCAAGGTGCATTCACACCATGTTGTAATTGCCCTAACTACGAGATTTCAGCTTGTAAAAAACGCTCACCCTCGTAGAGCTCGTAATTACAACTTATAAGATGGGAATTTTCTGAGAGCTCATACTTGTACCATGTGACCATTGCAGATTAATTTAGGTGTTGATAGTGTTGCCATAGTAATGCATAATAAATAATAAAAGACTACGGTAATGACATGAACACAGCAACATATTTATTTAATGACTAGCCTACTATGAATTCATACATAATACTTGTCTTGTACACTGTAGTTTGCTTACTGTATAGTAGGAACTATGTAATGTATACACAGAAAAATGGCGACTAAAGGCCCAGATATACTTACGGCAAAGTTATTTTTTGTTCTTCGCTTAGGGGTAAAATGAAGTTCGAAACATGTGAACATCCAATGCCGCCCACACTGCTGAGAGCAGCGTTTAGATGAATATGTGCTGCACGCTTTCCTCTCAATAAAAAAATAGACAACACAAGCTCTGCAATTTGTCATTCTAGTAATGACACAACATAAGTTCGTTCTTCGATTTCACTTGGCGTATATCAGAAAAGTGCTACAGAGAAGTGCAATTAAACTGACTTTGCTAGTGACGCAACTGCCCATCAAATAATGTATGCGTGTTACCTCTAGCAATGCATAGTCCTTCCAAAGTATTCTGTATCCTCTACAGCACTCAGAAAAGGAAAGATTGGAAATTGTGCTGTGAAATTGTTTAATACAGAATATCTGCGGCGTTCACCTGATTACTAGCCAATAAACGCACCCCTCAAAGTGTTCTGTGCTATCCCAATCACCAAGTCCTGGCTTATGTCCCACGCTTGGAAACATCCACCACACTGTATTTCGTAAAATGCCCTGGAGGATTCAGAAGAGTGCTTCAACCCAGTAGAGAATGAATTTGCACATCTCTCACCCACAAAGGAAGAGACGAGGCACTAGAGACGTCTTTCAAACGCGCACAGAGAAATGGAGATTACAGATCCAGGCATATAGGCACGCACACACACACACACACACACACACACACACACACACACACACACACACACACACACACAAACTTACTTTCTCGCTTTGCTGACATCGCTGAGTGGGCGAGGAATACTGATAGGGAGGGATCATGTAGGTGACTGTGATTGTGTGTGTGTGTCGGTTTGCCCACAGTAGTGTAGGTGTTAAAATTTCAGTGATCAAGTGACTAAATGTGCTAGCGTATGCGTATCAGATTTGGCTTTGATTTCCCATCAGTATTCTCATTTCTACTGTTATAAAACTCATTAAGCTCATTCGGTAATCAATTAACAAAGATCGCCACAGAAATCATACTCACGTGCCCTCAAGGAAGCCACAAAGCTGAAAAAGTCAAACACATCAGTGAGACTCTTGTGAGATGACAGATGGGGCACGTTGTCACCGGCGTTTCTGCTACCCTTTGCTTTTAAGGACCCAAGACAGCATGAAGTCAAGTCCTACAGGCTCTTCAAATTTGTCAAAATCTTGCCGAATCTATTGGGGTATTTCCTTTGAGTTTATCAGGAGTCTGTTGCTAAAGATCGCCTATCCCAGACGAGACCCCAAAATCTGTCAGCACGACCCAAAAATCTCAGGACCTTGTAGCTCACCTCTGTGGGTTCAAAGAATACACATCCCAACAGAGTCAAATCAAGATGCATGGCAAATAACTGAAGAAACTGGAGTCCAGGTTAATGAAAAAAGGCCTAAGAACAAAAAAAATGAGGAAAAAATCCGGAAAAATGCTTAGACGAGTGATGCTGAGAAGAGAGAGAGTTATCTGCAGTCTTGAGGGCGACTGCCAGGTACCGGCGCATGCGCCAAGATCATACATCCCCCGACACACACACACACACAAATGTTCACTCATCAGCGAGGCGGACAGACGCACCACCCTCCTCCTCTTTTCTCTTTTTCTCCCACTCGATAGCAGCTATTCAGCTGTATCTCTCAAACTTTTTCTCTCTGTTCAGATTCTCTTAACCTCTTGTGTGTTCTGCCTGTTGTGTTGAAAAGAGTCTCTACACTTTTTTTTACATTCTTGTACAGAACACAATGGCTTTGTTCATAGACCGGAAAATTCAGATTTTGTTTTTGGAATATCAAAAATATTTTAAATTTGTCATGTTCAGAGTCTGAACAGCAAAAAATAAGAAAATGAAAAACCCAAATCCATTTGAACAAACTCAAGTTTTAGTTTGTTTTTACATTTTTTTTTTTTTTCATTTGAGACGTGACAAAATGTTTGCATAATGTATAACATTAATTGAATAACACAATATAATTACTAATATAATTAATATAAATATAAAACATATTTGCCAGAATTGAAAAGGCCAGAGAATAGATTCAGCTGAGACTGCCGAGGTATTTATTCTGTCTACTGTTCAAGTTCCTCTGAGTGGACGGAAGTGTTGCAGTCACTGCATCACTGATAAGGACAAAGTGCTTAACTACAGTGTGTGTACAGCATGGCTGTATATGACTGCATACTTAGCTATACTTTGAGCTGGAGCTTATAAAGAGCATAAATCTGACAAAACCATAAACACTTCCTAATCAAACACACCTGATTCAAATGATCCGTTGGTAAAGATTCCAGGGCTGTCCCCGAAATCGCCCCACTATACCCGCATTCACTATTCCCTACATTACTCCACTAATATAGTTCACTTGAAGCGGGTGAATGAAAACGAGTGAGCGAATTCAGACTGAGTGCACCAGAAGGGTTGCCGCTTTTGCATAGTTTCTGCTTGCTGTTTAACAATCATTTAAAACGTAGCAAACTGGCAGCTCCAGTAGTAATGAAAATATTTACCTTGAACTCTGCCATGGAACTAGCATATATAACCCTTAATTAAACATTTTAATTAATTAAAAAGGAATTTATACCTGTATGATATTACGCTGTAGCCACATTGGACCAATGGTTTGTAAAATGAATGGATGGATGGATGATTCGACTGCGGGCGCCATCTTCTGGTCAGACGTTGGACTTCATATGACATGCGGCACGACTCTCTCAGTGCTTTGTATGTATTTTCTAGCCATTGAGCATACATCGCTTGTACACATTGCGGTGCATTGTGGGTTTGAATGAGTGCACTTGATAATGTCCACTATGGTTTCGAACACCACTACAAATGGCTGTCCCCTCAAAAAGTGCCCTATTTAAGGGTGAAATCGCTTCACTATTCCCTACATTAGTCCAATAATATATTTCCACTTGAGGGAGTGAATAAAAAACAAGTGATCAAATAGAGACACGGAGCGAAAGGGATGCAGCTTTTACATAGTTTGTGCTTACTGTTTAATACTTATTAGAAACTTAGCAAACTGGCAGCTCCAGTTGTAAGATGAAAAGATTTATATTGAACTCTGTCAAGGACACTATGTATAAACTAATTAAACAAATGAATAATTAATTCAAAAGGAATTTGTACCTGTATAATATTATGCTGTAGCCACACTGGACCAGCAGTTTGGAAAATGAATGGATGATTCAGCTGTGGGCAAATACATATTTCACATAAATTCATCCATCCGTGGTTGAAGACACTGAATAGTTTTGATATGTGACGAAAGCACGTTTGTATTTAAATGGCACTGAAATGAGGCACTGAAATTTGCGTTCTGATTCGGTCCCGTTACATACCGGTTATATAGGTGCCGATACCAATTTCAGTACCCAACCCTACTCATTACTGCCGTGCATTGTGGGATTGAAATTAGTGCACTTGATAACATCCACTACAAATAGCTGTACCTTCATATAGTGTCCTATTTAATGGTATAGGGGGTGATTTCAGACACAGCCCAAGACCTGAATCGAATGGTCAGATAAGGGAGACATCAACCATCAACTGTTGGTGTGCCTTCAGGAGCAGGGTAAGGAAGCACTGGGTTAGTCTATTCATTATTAGCTGCATAAAAACAATACAAGTTAATGGTATGTCTCCAGTTAGATATAAGCTAATGAATGAGTGAGTGAGTGATCGAGTGAGTGATCGATTGATCGAGTCAGTGAGTGATCGAGTGAGTGAAAATGATACCTCAACATAAACATAAACTACATGACCAAAAGTATATACACGCCCTTCTAACTAGCAGGTTTAAGTATTCCAGTAATTTCAGTGAAAAACATTCATACATCCCCGCAAGCACACACGTATAGCAAGCAAACCTGTACATACACGTGCACACGTGCACAAACAGGTCGCTACAATCAACAATGGTTTTACAGCGAAAGCGGTTTGTCCTGCAATTTAAAGATTTAAGTATATATAGATCCAACAAAGTCAATGGACTTAAAAAGACATACTGAAACGACTTTATAATGAAAGTTGATGCAACTGAAACTAATACCACCACTGCATATTTAGCTTGATTTCTCTGGCTCTATGTAGCAATCTCCAGCTCAAACATGTGCGCCTAATTCAAGGGTGTAAAACATGAAAGAAAGCATGAGATAAGAATGTCAAAGAGGCCCATCACCCCAACTGGATACATTTCTTTTTTTACAATACCTCCCTTGAAATCAAGAATAATCTTATCTGTGGGAAACTCCCTAAAATAGGGATGTACACTACCATGAGAACATGCTCTTCTGGAGGGACTGGAGTCATTGAAGGATGAGGAGCCCTCCATGACCCTCCAGCAAAGTCCAGATAAAATTGATGAACCTCTTTATGAGAAGACCAGCAAACAGGTAGCCAAAGTTGGAGTATAGCCAAAGTATAGCCAAATCTGGCAGTGCGGGGACATTCCAGAAGGTCCATTCTGGACTATTTCAGTAGGGCCATGTGGTTCATGTATCTGCCAGAATATAACAATGAAATTGGATTATTAGATTATTAGGAGACCATTAAAATCTGATTAAGAGCTGCAGTCTGTTTCTTATCGGATTGGAAGTATGCTGAAGAGATCACCAGCACATCTACCCACGAACTGCATTGTTCCTTTCAATCCATAAGACAATACATAAAGACAATCCAGTTCACTGGTCTTGAGGGTGAGAGAGTTTAAAGGGCTGTTAATACAATAACAATATACATAAATAACTATAAAAGTTGAATATGAGAATAGGGAAAGTGCACACCAACATAGTCCACAAAGATAATCGACACAGAGAAACATCATTGGTATCACTTTCAGAAAGATTTCAGCTGATGGACAATAAAAACATTGACCAATTATAATCCAAGTGCTCAAGCATGTAAAGCGACTGGAGACATAACTGCAGCGAGTGCTTTTAAGAAACTAAATATTATCATACTTTGATGTGGGCACTAATATACACTGTGTTTCAAATTATAATGCAAGTGACATCAGTATGATTCCAGTACAGTAAACATTCAGATTTGAATTTTTCAAAGAAAGTGTTTTTGTTTGTTTTATTTATCCATATATTTTTAGATAACTGGTATCAATCTCAGGCAGGTTCATTAAAGAGTTTGCCAGGCCTACTTAGGTAAATGGAAACCCTACTTAAAGAGGTTGTTCCACATTATTAAAGCAAGTCACAGTTCTCATGCAATATGGGGAGGAAGAAACACAGTGTAGTTGTCATTTATTGTTCTTGGTGTGAATCATTGGGCTTAACACTTGAGAACCAACAATTTCAATGTTCTAATTTCAATCAAACTGTTTGATTCAATGCTTCTCTTTTAGGAGGAGGACTGGTCCTACAAGTCCTCCACATTAATAGACCCCATCTGGCACAAAGTTCACAGTGGGTTGGGCAGAAGGCCAGTTTCTGTCAGCAAGAATGGACAGTCGTGTTGGTCTAGAGGTGCAGAGCTGCAGCAAGGTGGTAGGAAAAGATAACGAGAGGTAATTTGACTAAAATAAAAGGTACTATGGGACATTACTAGCATATACAGAAGAGACTGAAGACTTCTGAAGAACTAAAAACAAACCTTGAAATCCAACAGCTACAAAAAGTCAACAGCTTTGGGGGCTCCATTCTCTTAAGTATGTTAATGGTTTGCTAAACCTGACTGGATTTCCTAAACACATCCTGGTGAAAAGCCTGCGAATACCAGACCAGCGTTGTGCAAAAATGCAGAATTCAAGAACTGACTCCCTTTAAAATAAGAATTTTGAATTCAATTGGCCACACCCCACATTGCATTCGAATTACAAGAGGAATTTTATCTATATCTTCATCTACCTCCACCTTTTTTTTTTTCCTTCTTTTTTTTTCCAAACAAGCCTTTTTCAAACCAACAATACATTTTTTCCTTGTCAAACTGTTACATCAATTTCTTTAAATTGAAAAAATGTATTGACATTTTCAATTTATATTCCAATTATATTTCCTTACACTCAATTTCTACATTCTAGTTGAAATTAATTCTCAATTCAACCCTGGTCTAAAGTTAGCTCAAACAAACAAAGGTAAAAGGATATATATATATATAGCAGGCAGGCTAAGGAAACAATGTGCTGTGTTCACCCTATAATGACTTTATAGCTTACATTGGTTTTTGGCATCAATCACCAAATTTTTCCAATTAAAATGGACAGATATCACTTTTATCATACATTATCCAAGTATTCCAATATCAGCATTCATCAAGTATGTATTTGTATAAAGTTCTCCTCAAATAAATAATTACACCAATCAAATCAACCACAACCCCGTCTGTCAAAATCTGCCAGCACAATGACATTCTAGAGGCAAAATATCGCCTGTGGTTCTTATACAGGCTTGCATCACATTCAAACCACACAGGGCTCATGGGTCAGTGCCGCTGGCAGCTGTTTGAGAATGTTAGGATTCTGCTCACGATGTTTGAGGGGTCTAGAGGCTAACCATCAATCGCCCTGCGACATGTGTTTTTTCTCCACTGTGGAGCTCAGTTCCTCTGCTGTGCTCAGTAAGTTGCTGGCTGTGCAGATCTAATTTATGGCAAATATATTCAGCCGAGAGAGCTGCATTTGCATCTAGCTGAATACTAACAGGAAAAAAAAGGCAGGAAGGAATGAAAAAAATGACACCAGTGACTTCATAGGCACTCCACATATGTAACACTGCAGGATACGAAGAGACATGCAGAGTGAAGAGAGTTATTACTGTATTACAAAACCTTGTGGAAATCCTTCAGTCTGAAGACGAGATCAAAGACTAGTACAACAATACAGCTGTAACACAAAACACACATACCCACAGGACTCACAACAACAGGACACATCTTCTGCATTGATTGAGAGTTGGTGTCTAGGCGTCTAATGAATTTAAAAGGAACACCTGAGCTTGGAGCAAATCCAAATCCCAAGTCAACGGCACCCGGTTCATTCCTTTCGGGCAATCATATATAAGAATGGCACTTTTTAACTGCCACTCTGGTGTGAGGTACTGTACATATTTTTCCTCAAACACAAGAGCCTGAACAGCTGATCTGAAAACATTTGATAATGATTTATAATAAAGGGAAAATATTATCATAACTTCATCAAGAGCCAAATCAAACAACCAGAAGCTCCAAATTAATCTATTAAGTCAAATCACTTGCTTAAAATAAAAAATAAAAATATTTACCTCCTCACATGTTCCTCAAAACTTGTATAACTTTTTTCCTGTGGAACATAATGGCTTCTCTTTTCCGTACAACAAAAATGCAACGGTTTGTTCAGTTCCGTTTCAATTGAGCAAAAAAATTATAAATTGTGATCCACTTGCACCCCTAACAGCAAAAACTGTTTTCTATACAATATGCTAGAATGTATATAAAATATAATGTATAAAATAGGTGAATAGCTCTTCTGACTATGGGTCCTGGTTCAAATGGTTCTATGAACTGTTTTAGTGAATCAGCCCACTGAAAACCATAAGAATGAACAGTTCAACTAAAACGAACCACAGTAATTGTACTTTCTAACAAAACAAAAAGTGTTATCAATAATGAGTATATTTTGGTCTGAATGTTGAACCATCAACTAGATTCTATATCTTCCATAATGCTGCTGCTTACTCATTAAACATTGAAGCTGCATTAAGCAAATTACATTTAAGTTAAAATCTTTAATGTAGTACTATCATTTTTTCCATGGGGCCATTCTAATGTACATTTCTCTAAACCTGTGACAGTAATGACACCTTAAAGTGCACTGGAGCAAAACTAAATTGGCCCCTTCAAGCTTGTAGGGGAGCTGGAGTCCCTAAAGAGTAAATGATTTGAGACGTCAGGAAAGTATAACATGAATTTCAACCACAGTCTGAGGGCACGGACTAAAGACAGGAGGTCTTTCTGAGAAGTGTGAGGTACCTTTGATACACATCTCACTGAGGTGAATGGCTGGTCTGTTGGGTGAGTCAGACTTGCCACTTGTTTGACTAAAGTAAACCTTTATGGGAGATTCAGTAAAGTGTGTGTGTGTTTCAGTGGATGTACATGTTGTGTGTGTGGTAAACAAAAGTTTGCAGCCGTGGACATCCTTGCAGTCGCAGAGCTACACTTCAGTGGAAATCAAACAGCAAACACAGCACACAGGAAAGCATACAGACAAACAAACACACCCTCCTCGTCCATCACACACAGCACAACTGTGTTGTTCAGCTCTACCACAACCCTGAAACTTCTCTACAACCGCAGTCCCACTCTGCAACAGCATCCCACTGACAGGGTTTCTTCTGTGTAACAGTGATTTCAGGGTCACTACATCGAGTGAGGATTTTATTAATGTCCTTAAATTATAACATGTTTATCAGAGGCTGGCCATTGACAACTATTAAAAACTTGATCGCTGTGAAATGGAATTTATACAAGGAGTGAGAATTACATTTTACAAACTGGTAATATATCTACATGGAATGAATCCCAAACCTCAAAGAGTACAGATAAACTGCTTAAAAAGGTTATGTCCCAGTTACAATATCTAACATTTTTTCAAACAAGATACATTTGCTTGAGCAGAAAGGCTGCATAAGATATTAAGACCTATTTTAAGAGAATGTACACTACTGTTAAACAAAATTGGGGTTAGTAAGACTTTTTAAAGTTTTTGTAAGTCACTTATGCTCAGCAAAACTACATTTACACTACCGGTCAAAAGTTTTAGAACGGTAAGATTTTTAAAATGTTTTTAAAGAAGTCTCTTCTGCTCACCAAGGCTGCATTCATGTTATAAAAAAAAAAAAAAAAAAAAAAGCTGTAATATTGTGAAATATTATTAAAATGTAAAATAACTTTTCTATTTGAATATATTTTAAAATGTCATTTATTCCTGTGACGTCAAAGCTGTATTTTCAGCATCATTTCTCCAGTCTTCAGTGTCAGATGATCCTTCAGAAATCATTCTAATATCATGATTTGATGCTCAAGAAACATTTATGAGTATTATCAATGTTGAAAACAGTTGTGTAAAATATTTTTAGGATTCTTTGATGAATAGAAAGTTCAAAAGAACAGCATTTATAATAGAAAGCTTTTGTAACATTGTACTACCGTTCAAAGGTTTTGGGTCGGTAATAATAATAATTTTTTTTTTTTTGAGAAAAGAGCTTAAAGAAATGAATACATTTATTCAGCAAGGACGCGTTAAAGTGATCAAGAGACAGCATAGACATTTATAATGTTGCAAAGGCTTTATATTTCAGATAAATGCTGTTCTTTTGAACTTTCTATTCATTAAATAATCCTGAAAAACTGTTTTCAACATTGATAATAATAATAAAAGTTTCTTGAGCAGCAAATCATCATATCAGAATGATTTCTGAAGGGTCATGTGACACTGAAGACTGGAGTAATGATGCTGAAAATACAGCTTTGAAAATCACAAATAAATTTCATTTTATAATATAATTCAAATTGAAAAAAGTTATAAAGAAAATATTTCACAATAATACTGTTTTTGCTGTATTTTGGATCAAAATAAATGCCTTAGTGAGCAGAAGAGACTTCTTTAAAATCATTTAAAAAAAACTTACTGTTCTAAAACGGTTGACCAGTAGTGTATTTAATAATAAATTAAAATTAAGATAGTAATTGAGAAATATTAGTACAAATTAAATTAACTATATTTTTGAATTCTAACATGAACATGATTTGATACTCAAATTATCATCATCATCATCATCATCATCATCATCATCATCATCATCATCATCATCACCATCACAGATAATTTATCTGCTTAATATATTTGTGGCAATCACGATTATTCAGGGTTCGATGAATAAAAAGTTCAAAAGAATAGCATTTAGGCCTATATTTTTTTATTAAAATCTTTACTTTCATTTTCAAATCAATTTACAGCTTACAGACCCCAAACTTTTGAATCTTTAATATACACACATATATTGTCTTGCTACACTAGCAGATTAGAAGAAAAAAAAATTGCTAGTGCAGTGCGACAAAATGAAATCGTATTCAAGATAGAGCGCCGCACTGTGTGAAAGCTGCAACATGTTAATATGAGCGTTCTCAGGTGCAAAACAGACCTTAAACGGAGGAGAAAGAGACAAAGGTAGTCAACAGACAGCAAGGGGTGGGGGTGTATGATACACACATTCTTGTTAAACTCTGCTAGACTAGAAAATATGCAGCAGTGACCTGTAAGTGTGTGCTCATTCATTAAGCAACACCATTTATTACCATTCATCATTTCAATTTCATCTGGCTCGGTTCACTTGCGGAAACCTAATTTCACTCCAACAGTTGCTTCTGACTATTGTAATCTCTTCAACACAAGGCTGAAATCTGTCAAAGAGAGCTAAAATACACACACAAATACAGAAACACAAAATCCCCATACTCAAAAATGCTAGGCAGAGCGTAAACAGAATGGGATCTCGAGGCGTGTTGTTAGTGCACAGGATTGACAGTTAACTAGCCTGTAGCTTCTCCCTAAGCTCTTCAATAAAAGCAGTTAAGGTACATTCTAAATCCATACATGACATTGTAGATGAGCGTGGGGTAAGCTGTGCCACTTTTCTACTTGTCAGGAAAAAAGAAAGTGGTCCATTGATGCATTTTGCAGGTCATAAACTTGGTCATGCTGAGGAGAATTAATTGGTAAATATTTTTCAAATAAAAATATACACCAAAAAAAAAAAAGTAATTTATGTTCAGACTTTATTTAGCTGCACATTCACATTTTCATATATCAGCCAAAAAGGGTTTAATATTCAGAATATTTGAACATACTTTACCCCACAGCTACCATTTTGGCAAGAGTGCTTTGTTTAATAATTTATCTTTAGCTACATCATTTGCATGACTTTATACATTAGTGACTGACTAATGCGTATTTATTATTTTTACACTTAAAAAAAAAAAAAAAAAAAGTACATTTGCTTTGATATATAATTTATGTTGAAAAAATGCATCTTTTTAATTACTTAGATAAAAGATCAAATGGCAACCTAAACACTCACAGTTTTCCTACAAGTCTGCACTTTCGTGACATAACGCCGCTTTGACTGCTGGGTAAAAGTCTGCTGCAGAGCTCGCTTTAGTGCGGGCTTGGCGCATATCGAGCACAAAGGGGGCGCTCAAGCACCCTTCTGAAACCTAAAACGACAAATGGGACACCCTATGTAAGAGCATATGAAGAGTGCCATTTCGGACAGGGCTTACGTACTGACACATCTTACCCCACTTTCTCTTACCAGATATCTGGTAGATCTTTCTGACACTGACTGCATGACAAAAGTTTAACTACTTTTAACTTGACATACCATCTTAAAAAACATACTTACCACTCATGGTGCAAGACGTTAAAAATAAGGATACAGTGAGACATGACTAACTGACAAATACCATATTTTCTGGAAGACAAGAAACGCGCTACTCCAAAGTGACTTATATAATGCATTTACCGTCTTTTGGATTTGTGCTGAATGAGCGAGGTATGAAAGTAAGTTTTTTTGTGTAGTGCATTTCCCACACGGGTAGTTATAGTGTTTATAATGTTTGCAAAGGTTTTGATTTATTTACCAGCATTTTACATTATTTCTGAATGTAATTAAAAAATGTGACCGTTATTTTTCTGTGTGCATATATATATATCACACCCAGTGTGACTTATTGTTATGTGCGGAAAATACTGTAGCCATCTGACAGATAAGACGGACAGACAATTAAAGAATAGCACAGCTGTAACAAGAACACATCCTGTATACAAACTCTTACATGGTTACATTCCTGCTTCACATGACACTAAAGGCACATCCTGGGGTCTGGTTGTAGGGAAGCTTTCGACCTTAAAAAGACAACTAACTCAACCTACCACTGTTTCGATTCTTGCGGTTGGATTTGCCGCCAAGCAGCATCTTCAGACTGTTCCTGAACATGACTGCACCGTTCTGGACCGGGCTATAGAGAAATCTGTAGAGAGAGGGGAAAAAAATACAGCACTGTAAGAAACATAAGCAAAAAAACCTGAATGAACTAATGAAAACACTGTGTACCTTCCCGGTACAAATAAATACAACTAATAATAATAATAATAATAATAATAATAATAATTAAATATGCCATTTTAGTAGACCATTTCTACTACTAATAAAAAGATTCTGCACAAACACTGAGCAAAAAAACAGTTGCCACTACGTTAAACTTCTTAAAAAGAGATTCGTAACACCCACAATCACTTTCTAGCTCCTTTGCCCATCAACACTGATTCCCAAAACGTGTGATCTCTTTAAAAATGCAGCTCGACTGGTGATGTTCGCTGCACATCGGCTCTGAAGTCTAGACAAAGAGTTATTGAGGGGATTTTTAGAAGCCTGTGATTATATGTTTCAGGTACACAGAGCCTTCAGCCTGCTCGAACACTGCGGTTGATAATGAGTTTCATTCGTGGGATTCGTCATTCTTCACTGGATATTTTAGGTCTCACTCAACACCCACATTGTCGAGGGATCACACCCTGATGCTGCTAATTACAGCTTCATGTATGAGCTGTGTGTGTGTGTGTGTGTGTGTGTGTGTGTAAGAGCACAATATAGAGAGACACTTTGTTTTGCTGCTGAAGGTGATGTTGGTAGTGGATTTTAATGAAATTACTTTTATTGGCGAGTCTTTGTGCAGCTGAATTCACATGCATTAAGAAAGCATGTGTGTTTGAATAGAATAGAATATTTTTTCCCTCAGAATTGGAGAAAAGCAGTAAGAATTGCAAAATATAAACTCGCAATTGTGAAAAAAAGTCTGAATAACACAATTGCAAGTTAATATCATAATTATGTAAAAAAAAAAAAAAAAAAAAAAAAAAACAAGAATTGTTGATGAATTTGAGATCCTTTTTATTTTGTGGTGTATACAAGCTTCCATAGTCATAATGTATGATAAGAGTGCATATTAAAAACTGATTTTATAGTCGAGTCATGGCAATAACCTACACCTTTTAAAGACTTAGAGAGCATTGTGAGATAAAAAGTTGCAATTACTTTTTTTTTTATTCAGTGGCAGAAACAAGCTTCCATAATTTATTGCCATGGCTTAACTATACAATCAGTTTTTAATATGAGCTCTTAATCATACATTATGACAAAGCGTTCTCTTTACCAGTGTCAATATCAAGGGAATATCAACTACTCTCACGTCAAAACTTACCATTCCTGAACATCGCACTTTCTGCAACCAACAGTAATTATTTTGGGCCAGTGATAAACAGACACAGATAGAATGAGACAGACGGAATGAGAGAGACAGACGGAATGAGAAAGATGGAACGAGACAAAGAGACGGAACAATACAGAGAGACAGACAGACGGAACGAGACAGAGACAGACAGAATGACGGAATGAGACAGAGACAGACGGAACGATACAGAAAGACCGACAGAACGATACAGAGAGACAGACGGAACGATAGAGGGAACGATAGAGAGAACGACCAGAGAGACAGACGGAGCGATAGAGGGAACGATAGAGAGACCGACCAGAGAGACCGACAGAACGATACAGAGAGACAGACGGAACGAGACAGATAGACAGAACGATACAGAGAGATAGATGGAACGATACAGAGACAGACGGAACGAGACAGATAGACAGAACGATACAGAGAGACCGACGGAACGAGACAGATAGACAGAACGATACAGAGACAGGTGGAACAAGACAGATAGACAGAACAATACAGAGAGATAGACGGATCGATACAGAGACAGACGGAACGAGACAGATAGACAGGACAATACAGAGACAGACGGAACGATACAGAGAGACCGACGGAATGAGACAGATAGACAGAACGATACAGAGACAGAGACAGGTGGAACAAGACAGATAGACAGAACAATACAGAGAGACAGACAGACAGAACGATACAGAGACAGATGGAACAAGACAGGTAGACAGAACAATACAGAGACAGACGAAAAGATATAGAGAGATAGATAGATGAACTTTGAATCCCCTGCACTCAAGTATACCATGTACTTGTTTTTTTGTTTTTCTTGGAATTGTTTTACAGTATTAATCTTGGCCTCTACACCTTCAGAAGTGATCTTTGCTGAGGTCACACAAATGAGAAACACATGTCGTAGTGGGGGATTGTGTGTATGTGCACACATGCATTTCAAAACACTATCGACGGGTAGATATCCTTCTTTTCTAGCACTCGATGCACCTATTTGCTGAGCCAGCATTGGTAAATGTTTACTACTAATATGCTGGGGCCACGTTTGGCAGAAAGCGACTCGGTTTGGGGGAGGGTGTCACAAATATTTTAATAGTTGTGAAGATAATGTCAAATTCTATTTGCTTTAAGCATTGTGGTAACTTTGTCTGGGCTTAATCTGCATACTTAATGTCCTGCCGCCCCCTCTCACTTCTGCTGTCTGGTCATGAACACAAGTCTCTTCACCTGCTAGAAGCCAAGTGTGAAGGAGGAACAGAATGTTAAAATGTTAACACTGCTATGCAACAGAGGTCAAGCTAATCAAGTCAAAGAACTGCAAAAATAAAACGCAACCAATTGCACCCCCCGCAAAATCTTGTCTTTTCCCCAAAAGAATCATCTTATCTGAGATTCAAATATAAGACCTCTTACACTTTATTCAACAGTACTACCTCTAGACCAACTAAGCACTCTCAAATGTGAAGCTCACAGTTAAATGTAGATTTATTTATTTACATAATGTGCTTGAGGGGTGTACAAAGGGCACCAGATGAGAACCCTTCAAGTTTGGAGACCAAATGAGTCAGCACTGCTATACATCCTAAAATGGCACACAAGATCTGAATTAATATTTCCCAAATCAAAGTGGGAATGACACAATTTTATGACTTGGTAGAATATCCCAATAACATTACTGCACACTCTAAAGTCTGTACTTGACCTAAAGCAGCAAAGAATACACTTTTAGAGCATAGTGTGCATAAGTCAACTGGGGCATTTTAGAAATCCTTGGTGCATAAATAACCAACTAAATTTTATTTATATAAAAAATATATTATATACATGCATACGTGTAGTGTGTGTACATATATATACACACACACACACACACTCCGCTAAAGGATTATTAGGAACACCATACTAATACTGTGTTTGACCCCTTTCCCCTTCAGAACTGCCTTAATTCTACATGGCATTGATTCAACAAGGTACTGAAAGCATTCTTTAGAAATGTTGGCCCATATTGATAGGATAGCATCTTGCAGTTGATGGAGATTTGTGGGATGCACATCCAGGGCACGAAACTCCCGTTCCACCACATCCCAAAGATGCTCTATTGGGTTGAGATCTGGTGACTGTGGGGGCCATTTTAGTACAGTGAACTCATTGTCATGTTCAAGAAACCAATGTGAAATGATTCGAGCTTTGTGACATGGTGGTCATAAAGGGATGGACATGGTCAAAAACAATGCTCAGGTAGGCCGTGGCATTTAAACGATGCCCAATTGGCACTAACGGGCCTAAAGTGTGCCAAGAAAACATCCCCCACACCATTACACCACCACCACCAGCCTGCACAGTGGTAACAAGGCATGATGGATACATGTTCTCATTCTGTTTACGCCAAATTCTGACTCTACCATCTGAATGTCTCAACAGAAATCGAGACTCATCAGACCAGGCAACATTTTTCCAGTCTTCAACTGTCCAATTTTGGTGAGCTCGTGCAAATTGTAGCCTCTTTTTCCTATTTGTGGTGGAGATGAGTGGTACCCGGTGGGGTCTTCTGCTGTTGTAGCCCATCCGCCTCAAGGTTGTGCGTGTTGTGGCTTCACAAATGCTTTGCTGCATACCTCGGTTGTAACGAGTGGTTATTTCAGTCAAAGTTGCTCTTCTATCAACTTGAATCAGTCGGCCCATTCTCCTCTGATCTCTAGCATCAACAAGGCATTTTCGCCCACAGGACTGCCGCATACTGGATGTTTTTCCCTTTTCACACCATTCTTTGTAAACCCTAGAAATGGTTGTGCGTGAAAATCCCAGTAACTGAGCAGATTGTGAAATACTCAGACCGGCCCGTCTGGCACCAACAACCATGCCACGCTCAAAATTGCTTAAATCACCTTTCTTTCCCATTCTGACATTCAGTTTGGAGTTCAGGAGATTGTCTTGACCAGGACCACACCCCTAAATGCATTGAAGCAACTGCCATGTGATTGGTTGATTAGATAAATGCATTAATGAGAAATTTAACAGGTGTTCCTAATAATCCTTTAGGTGAGTGTATGTATATATATATATATATATATATATATATATATATATATATATATATATATATATATTTTTTTTTTTTTTTAAAGGCCTCAGATTTCACTGTAGTAATAATTATGGTAAAAATACTTATTTTGGAGCTTCTTTATTCTGGAGTTTCAGTTTTTCCAATTCTAGTCATTTTTTTCCCCATTCCATTTAACACAAATTACATTTGTTTACAATGGTGCAGACATACAAGGTAGAAAGAAGTCAAGACAAGATGGATCGAGAGCAAAAAGGGGTGTGCAGCAGTTTCTGAATAAAGATGCAAGAGGAAGAACAGGATGACCTTATCCTGAGGCTGTGCTTCTGTTAGCTGATGAAGAACAGAGAGGACGTAACTCAGCGTAGCGAGGTTTGCTGCTGTCTGCTGAGTGAACCGTGCCCAAGCATGAGAGTGGCGACACTAACGCTATTCCCCAAAGCAGTCTCTCATACGTGGACATACGCTTTAATGAGGTACTGATGTCTGTAGAAAAGCTGACACAAACTTGAGAGACTTAGATTGAAAGTTGGGAAAGTGAAAAATGGCATCTATGGAGCAGTAGAAGGACCTATCAATCTTTTTTTTTTAATAATACTGAAGTAAGAGGACAGCTACCAATGCTGGAAATCTTCCCTTATGCAACCGCTCTCAAATTTCAATCAGTTACGAAACATGCAAGAACCAGTCGCTTTGAAGTTACCATTAAATTCAAACTTTTGTGACTCCCTTCAATTGTGATAACTGAATATGGATGAACACAAATGAGAATTCAAATTAACTAAGAGATTTTTCATTTTTGGCTGATGAATTCTACAAACATAGTATATACACATAGATGCCTTATTAGCGGCTGTTTTTATGGGCAGCTATACGCAAGCCGTCCGCCATATTGGGTCAAAGCCAGTCCGTGAACACTTGAGAGCGAGTTGACTGAGCATCTGCAAATGTAGTTAGGCACATGTATGAATATCTGTATTTGTATCTTTGTATCATTCATTGATATTATGAAAAATTTTGGAACAAATAAACAAACATAATTTGACATTGTGTTTCCAAAATGGGAAAAATCTTGGGAACTCAAATGCCATACTAGAGGTTTCATAGATAAATTTAAACTGTCAGTATTAATTAACTAAATGCTAAATCGAAAACCTTTGGAACTAATCTTCAGTTTGAGGCATTAGGATTGGCTTTAAGGTCTGTTCACACCAAAAATATCTCTATTAGTGTCCACAGACACACAGAATATTGTTCTGTTTATTCTAAGCATGTGCTGCAAGTTTTGTTGTCTGCCGCTTTAAATGCTCAAGCTCCTTAAAGCAGGATGGCTTCTGATTGGCTGTCAATGTTTTTAATCATTCATCAGCTGGAATTTTTTTTAATTCCAACAGTATTGTTTCTCTGCACCACAACTGTTATAGTTGTGGTGCGGACTCTGCTATTCTTTTAAACTTGGAATGATTTTTAGAATTATATTTTTATCATTATAGTTATCGTCCTTGGTGTGAATGGGCTCAAGGCATAATTCTCACCAAGAGAGCCGTCTGTCTGGTTCTGAGGTCTGTGTTGACAGAGGCTGCAAGTGCTTGTAGGAGAGAAGGGATGAGTATGAATTAGCTGTGATTTGCTCGTGATCTCCTTGATATTTGTCAGAGAGCTAAACAATAGCAGTGGGACGAAAAAGTGTGCCAGAAATCGGACACACTCCCGGTGAGCCAAAGCCAAATATTCAGCTTTGTCGTGTGTGTCAGCTGTTAATCCCGCCTAGCTGAGGGGGGGGCTGAGTGAGATTGTCCAACTAGATTACTAGTGCAAGAAGGGCTAACAGTGCAGAGTGGGACAGACAAACTAAGAAAAAGATTGGTGGGGAAAAAAAGCCCCTCAGGGGAAAGAGTTCATACCGGGGTTACAGTCTCTCACACACACACACACACACACACACACACACACACACACACACACACACACACACACACACACACACACACACACACACACACACACACACACACACACACAAAGGGATAGTTCACCCAAAAAATAAAATTTGTGTCATTTGCTCACCCTAAATTTGATCCAAAGGAAGATATTTTGAATAATGTTGATAACCAAACAGTTGACTTTTGACTTTTTTTTGCAAGTCAAGGTGTCTATCAACTCTTTGGTTATCAACATTATTCAAAATACCTTCTTTTGTGTTCAGCAGAAGAAAGAAATTCGTACAGGTCTGAAACCACTTGAGGGGGAGTAAATGATGACAATTTTCATTTTTGGGTGATCTGTGCCTTTAACTCATCTGTCAACACAATGAAAAGCAATGTGGGACAACCATGCTATATTGGACATTGCATCGCAAACCCGGTAACTGATTTCTATCTAAATGTCCAGTTTTCTACTGAGCTACTAGCTATATCTCAATAAACTCCCCACTGGAAGGGTTTCAGGAAAAGCACGGCGGATACAACTCAAATCACTTTACGAGCTTTTTATTGCGTACACATTCACAATTGACAAACTAGGTAGCCTGACTGATACCGCTACGCTAGCATATCATTCAGCTCATTAGTTAGTTAGGCAACTTAGTTAGGTTGTAAACCTGCAATGAAAACACAAACATAAAACACCAAATTAACTAATGAAATGTACACAATCATGTGATGTTAATTTTTTATCTAAATTACTAGCAATGCCAGTTCATAGCCACTCACCGGCAAGGCGTACCAGTCCTGACTATCAACAGAATGTAATGAAACTTAAAGGCGACGTTAGCACACACTTATTTCCTCAAATACCCAAGAACATAATAATAACATCCACCACGTGTAATATATACATATAACAACAGTTACACCTGCTGGAAAGTTCTACACTAAATATCATGGTATTTGAATGTGGTAATTATTCACTATGAAAAATGGGTAGGTGGCATTAAAAGCAGTGACAGCAGTGTGGCGATGTTAAAGTTAATTCAAAACTATCAAAAGTAAATATGTTGATTATTAAAAAATATAATTTAGAATTTGTGAAATTAAAGCTGCAGTCCGTAGTTTTTCCTCTTTGTCGTCATCTCTGTTAGAAATCTGCAATTGCAGTTATTCGCAGAATTATCAACTTTACATGAATTGTGCCTTGGCACGGCACAGCGCGATGAATCCAATGTTTTGAGGAGAATGTGCGGCTGTCAGTCACCGTGGCGGTGTGGATACTGTCATTCGGAATCACAGATTCTACTTTTGAAAGTTTGACCAACATAAGAATGTCATCTGAACAAGTAAGTAACATCCACTTTTGTTCTGACCAGCTAAGGGGAAAAAACAACATTGCAATAAATCGTGATGATTAAATATAATGATCGCTTGTATCACGTCAAACCGTGAAAATTATACTTTGTTTTCAAATTATTAAATGCTAACATCAGCATTGCGTGACTACATTTAATGTGTATTAAGGCTAGCTGTAATTCAGTTTCCATGTCTAATTTCTAATCGTCATATACCAACAAATTAATGTGGAGTAATGCAAGTAATGTGGAGTAAGAGATGAATTGCTTCCTCTTATAACTAGCACAAAATAATTGATATGTACCATAATGCACATAGCAAAACAAGAAAGGCACAACAAAGAAAACTCTGTAACTGTTGAACTGTATGAATTAAAGGGGTCATGAATTGAGAAATCAACTTTTCATTCAGCCTTTGATATATAAAATTTCATCGTGATATAAGAATATGCTGTAATTTTCGAAACCTTCCTTGTTGGTCAAAGAAAAGCTTTTATTGACACCAGGCCCAGCAAACACTCGATCTCAGAATGTGCCCGGCTGTGACGTCCGAGTGTGGTGAAAACCGCCTCTGCAGAAGATCAACGCCTACTTCATCACTGCCTGTTTAGCCCCGCCCACCAATTCACGCATGTAACATAGGCCTAGTGTTAAACCAGATCGAGTTACCAAGCAATAAACATGCCGTTGAGGATTACAAAATATTGTGCAATGCCTGGGCTCGACAGTAATGCAACAGCGAGTTTATCAGTGACAACCCTTTTATTCAATGAATCGCTCAACTATAATCACATTTTGCACTGTTAGTGAAGATGAAAGCATTCATTAGTGTACAGAAACTGAGTTGCTATGACGAGATCACTGCTTTCATTCGCTCAAAATGTCTGTGATCGGCTACAATGATCATCACTGCAACCTTTCATGCCACAATCTCAATATAATGCCATAGATCTGAATATAATGCCATAGATCTTAATATAATGCCATAGATCTAAATGTAATGCAACACTTTTCACAATTAGTTAACCATGGGAACTGTAATAGTAAAAACGCACTAAAAGAGCGAATAATAAAATTTCAAATGGAAAGACATCAGCCAAATCACAGCAGATGTGGGTGTTTACACTGAACTCACAGCAGACACACCCCTTAAAACAGAGCGTTCAGAGCAGAGGGCTAAAATCAGGATAGGAAAAATGCCTTTTATTTATAAATTATGAAAATTTTTATAAGTGCACCCCAGGAAACATCATAGAACAATAAAACAATGCAGTTCATGACCCCTTTAAGCGAACAAGTGTGCTACTGTTACATAGCCTAATTGAACCATTGAAATGGCTTACCTGTCCAACCCCCTTCAAAACACAGAGTTCACACCACCTTTCAAAAGCCCATTTTATCTTGGTTTTCGCATGGGCCCGGTTGAAGTCTCTTTTTTTCTGTAGCCACTCCGAAAGTCCGAAGTCTTTTACATTTTCCAACGGGTGAATCTCCAGTTGTCACTGGTGATTGTAGTTTGAACCTTTCTGGATCCGCCATCAAATTGTTAAGTTTAATTATATCAAGTGCTGTGAGAAAAGGCTATAAATCTCCATCTCCAACATCCTCACACGCAATACAGCCTACTAGCCGGGACACCTTCTTTATGTGGACAGATGTGATGTAATGACGCAAAGATATGCTCGAATTTCCCGTGGAAATCCACCAGTACCACTGGAATTAAAAACATTATTACAAGCTTACCGTTGTAAATCGAGCTAAGGTAAGCAGATAGTTTTGAACACTGGCTGGTTATGTACTTGCTCAAATTGATTTTGGATCATTTTTAACCCCAAAAAAATTACGGACTGCAGCTTTAATTTAATGGAAAACAACAACAACGGCGATGACGACGACAACAACATTATTAATAATACAGTTTGTATGACTGCATATTAACACACTGCAGCACATTTAAGTGAACAGCACAAAACTGGTGATTAAAACTACTGAGAAGAAAAACTGTGAACAGTTATAGCATCTAAATTACAGTATACAGTTTACCTTATATATCTGAATTGTTAACCTATAAACTATAATAATAGACATGATATTTGTCAACCAAAGAACCAAAGTATTGCCATTTGAATCAATCAGTGTAGTGGTGCTGCCTCAGGCTTGTTTTGTAAGTGGCATATGCACACGTCACATTGACCTAGCATGGCACATCAGGTAGAGACTCACTGGACTACAGATCAACATGTTTCTGAAACACCTGAACTTTCATTATGAACACCAGATTAGCCTACAGAACATAGCCTGCTCAAATCTCACACACCTGTAAGAGGCTTATGGCATCAAAATCTCTTTACATGCTCTATCAGCTACAAAATCTTCCTCATCAAAACTCCAGAGTCAGTTAAGAAACAGTCTGCGCGTTATCAGAAATCAAAGCAGCCTGAAGCAGGAACACTGGCTTCCTTAATTCACTCTTAAACACAGACTGTCTAAAGGTATCCTGCCACAAGTTATCAGCCTGCATCACGATGATGGAATCTTCCGGACTGATGGGCCACAGCAGGAGGGATGTCATGTTAGTTGCAGACATGGAAGTCTGGCTGGGAGGCGCAGCTCATAAATGACAGCCATTTTCTTACTGCACTCGGTAGGTTGTTGAAAATACAGCTGCTAGAATTCATGGAGAGGAAGGTGGGTGTGCTATAAGCTCCTTTCAGCAGCAAGCAACAAATTGTTTGTAATAATCTAAAATGTTAACAGAAACTGTGCTTGCACTCTTCAATTTAACTGCATGATATTCTAGACAGCAGTAGCGGTCAGTGATTTCTCCATTAGTGGCACCAAACACAATTGTTTACAAACCCGATTCCAAAAAAGTTGGGACACTGTACAAATTGTGAATAAAAACAGAATGCAATGATTTGGAGGTTTCAAATTTCAATATTTTATTCAGAATACAACATAGATGACATATCAAATGTTTAAACTGAGAAAATGTATAATTTTAAGTGAAAAATAAGTTGATTTTAAAATTCATGGCATCAACACATCTCAAAAAAGTTGGAACAAGGTCATGTTTCCCACTGTGTGGCATCCCCTCTTCTTTTTATAACAGTCTGCAAACGTCTGGGGACTGAGGAGACAAGTTGCTCAAGTTTAGGAATAGGAATGTTGTCCCATTCTGGTCTAATACAGGCTTCTAGTTGCTCAACTGTCTTAGGTCTTCTTTGTCGCATCTTCCTCTTTATGATGCGCCAAATGTTTTCTATGGGTGAAAGATCTGGACTGCAGGCTGGCCATTTCAGTACCCGGATCCTTCTACACAGCCATGATGTTGTAATTGATGCAGTATGTGGTCTGGCATTGTCATGTTGGAAAATGCAAGGTCTTCCCTAAAAGAGACGACGTCTAGATGGGAGCATATGTTGTTCTAGAACTTGGATATACCTTTCAGCATTGATGGTGCCTTTCTAGATGTGTAAGCTGCCCATGCCACACGCACTCATGCAACCCCATACCATCAGAGATGCAGGCTTCTGAACTGAGCGCTGATAACAACATGGGTTGTCCTTGTCCTCTTTAGTCTGGATGACATGGCGTCCCAGTTTTCCAAAAAGAACTTCAAATTTTGATTGGTCTGACCACAGAACAGTTTTCCACTTTGCCACAGTCCATTTTAAATGAGCCTTGGCCCAGAGAAAACGCCTGCGCTTCTGGATCATGTTTAGATATGGCTTCTTTTTTGACCTATAGAGTTTTAGCCGGCAACAGCGAATGGCACGGTGGATTGTGTTCTCCGACAATGTTTTCTGGAAGTATTCCTGAGCCCATGTTGTGATTTCCATTACAGTAGCATTCCTGTATGTGATGCAGTGCCGTCTAAGGCCCGAAGATCACGGGCATCCAGTATGGTTTTCCGGCCTTGACCCTTACGCACAGAGATTGTTCCAGATTCTCTGAATCTTTGGATGATATTATGCACTGTAGATGATGATAACTTCAAACTCTTTGCAGTTTTTCTCTGAGAAACTCCTTTCTGATATTGCTCCACTATTTTTGGCCGCAGCATTGGGGGAATTGGTGATCCTCTGCCCATCTTGACTTATTTTCTCCGTATTTAGCATGGAAATTAATGCAAATATGCACATTTAAATACTGAAACATAAGAATGTTATGCCGTATAATAACGGGTTTGTGTTTGTTGTTGTTTAAATTAAAGTCAATTATTATCTGCAATTGTTGTTAATAAATGATAAAAACAGAGATCTGATCATTCGCAATTTTCATTGCATGTTAAATGTAAAAAATTCTGGATAATTACTTAATTTAGAATTTTTAATTATTTAAATAAAAATACATTTAAAATAAGTATAAACAATATATAAAAATACATTTTTAAACAAATCAAATAATTTAAAAATAAAAACAAATTTAAAATAAATAAGATAATAGCAATTTAAAACAAAAATATTTTATAAATAAAACTATTTTTAAAAATACATAAATAAAAACCTAAGCAAATAAAAATTCTTTACAACAAATACATAAATAACCAAAATAAATAAAGTAGACCATGCCAATTAAAAACAAACTAGCAACAACTAATTTTTAGATGCACTTAGCCACTGTCCGGGGTCAGAGGTTAGAGAAGACCTGCTTGAAACTACCCACTAATTATAGTCAAATCCTTTTATTATATTTTTATTTAATAAAATGATCTAGACTGCAAGAAAATGTAAGGAACCAAAAACAATCAGTGTGTAAGTCAAGTATCTCTTTTCAAGCCCTGAACATGACTTTTCCAAATGTCACACTGTTACTGGAGACTGAGCTACTGTGGGCATATAAAACTCACTGGCCTCAGCCACCGTTTTGAGGTTGATGGATTCAACAGGAGCGTGAATGACTAAGAGCCAAGAGCCGCAGAGCTTTATATTTTATACAGTCTCTCTCTTTGACTAATGCCTCCCACAGCGCAGTGTTACAGGAATCGCACACTGTTTGTTTTCTGCTGCTCTACAAAGCCAATGAACGGTGAGCGTGCCGGGAAAGGGGGGGTGACAGGGGTGCAGTCTCGTGACTATGAGGTTTGGGTCGTGTGCAAGGAAACAAAACACTCTCACACACATACAGAAGAACAACAAAGAATGGAAGATAGATAAGAATATGAATGAATACAGTACATTCCCAGAATATGACAGTACGTACGAAAATGCACACTTGGGTCAGAGGACATTTCAGTGGTGCCATTTGTGTGTTATTCACCCAAATTTGTCTGTGTTGCTCAATGAAAAACACCTAAAGACTTACAAAGGGAGACAAACATGCAAGTTTGACCTGAGATTTTTCTTTCCTCAGACACAGTGAGGGAGGAAATGCAGTTAAACCCCCTGCACACACACGTGGACACACAAAGAGCTACGCAAACACGCAGCGCCTTCCCTTTGTCCGTATCACTTCCTTTCCAAATACAACACAGCCGCTCTAAAGTGTTTGCAGAAACTTGGGCTCAAAAAGAGAAAAAAGGCTCTCAAACAAACGGTGCAGTTTATAAACACATACACACTCTCAATCTTACTGACGCTTCCTGATCCTGATCTAGTGGCATTAGGAACTTTTACAGGGCATTAAACCCACATAAATCAGAAAAAAAAATAAAATAAATAAAAATAAATAAATAAATAAATAAATAAAAATAAATAAATAAATATATATTATATTTTATTATTATTTAGAATTTTGAGGGTATTTTATTATATTATTCAATACTTATAAAAAATGTATTAGCTATTTTCCCCATTGAAAATCCAATTTAATATATTATATTTTTTAATTATTTTTTCAATTAAAACAGTATGCCATGTTAAAATAGAGACAAGGCATTCAAAATCCAGTTTTTTGAAGGTAGATTAGTGCCCTCTGATGGGAGTAAAAAAAGAAAAGACCACTAGATTGATATAGTGTCAATATGTTAATGTCATAATATCAATATGTTAATGTCATAATATCAATGTATTAAGTGGCTTGTAAATTCTATAGTGTTTTTAGACATAAATACTTATTTTTATTAAGTTGTGGATTTGGATTTATACTTAGACATTCTCAAAGACTACTTTTTGTCAAGGTTTTTTTTTTTATGTTGATTTGAAGTATCAGTTTTTGCATTACTTTTACTACATTCAAAGCTGAGCAGAGAGGAGAACATTTTGAACATATAACATCAAAATTCAATAAAAATGTAACAAAAATTAACAGGTATGTTTCATCACAGCATAACAGATCTGATTTTAACCTATTTTAATGTCTATTTTGCACTCTTGATATTTTAGAGTGTCACACCTACATTGCTGTGCACTTTTTTCTGGATCATGGCTGATTTGTGGTTTGGATTACCAAAAGATTCCCTTTTTTATTTTTTTTATTTTTGCGTATTTCCCATTCATTTCCTATGTTGGTCATTTTTGACCGGGAAGTGTGACTATTTTTTTTTCCAGACCCTTTAACAAAACTGAAACATCTCCATTATTTTTTTTTTTGTGTGTGTGTTCACATAGCTAATGCGACAAAAGTCACCAAGTGTCATCCCATTCCAATGAAGCAAAAACATTTTATTTCAAGAGGACCAGAGGGTTAAAAAAAAAAATTACACTGACAAGACTTGAATGTTTTGCTCTACAATTTATGTTTACCACAACCCTTCTTTTACTCATAAATTAAAACACCCACATTATAAAAACCCTTAGGAAAATCTGGAGGGAACCAGTGGCGAATTAGTCGTTTACATATATTACATGTATTTTCCCATCCCTGATACACTTACAAATATATTTTAAAGAAAATATAACAAAGTGCTTTAGAAGCATTCAGGAGTGAACATTTTTTGGCAAATCCAGCAACTAGCTCTTTCTCAGAAGTGATCCTTGTATTAGCAGCTTGAGAACTTGTAAACAACTCTGCTTCCAAACCAACCTATATTCTCTGATTCTCAGAAATTGTGTAGAAGCCAATGAAATTGTTGTCTGAGGCTGAGATGACCCCCAGGTAAACAAGCAGTTGAGACAAATAGTCAACACATCACCTGAGCCATGCAGGTGTATCATGTTTGTTTCAAACCGAGTAGAATGGTGTGCATTATTCTCCTGGTATGTCATCATAGTTAATCTATGAACACAGCGACCGACAGTGACACAATTCAACTGAACAGACAGAGATACAGCGTGGAATACCATGATGGTCGACCAGGTTTCACCAGTTAACAGCCACCACCACCAATACTACACAACCCAATCTGCAGAAAGTCTGTATATAAAAAGTCTGTTTTCTGTGTATAAGGGGTCAAAATGTCTGATTGAATGCTGTTCTGTTTCTCCATCTAATCTTACTTAACTCTAAATAATGTGCCACCTTTGCGCTACAGGCAACTTTGTAGTGCAATAATTACCAGAAAATGAAACTTTATCATAAATTGCAAACCAATTTCACCCAAGCGGAAATCCACAGAGAGAGAACAGTCAACCAGCAGGGGTGTTCGAAGGGGGTGATGTGAGGGGCATCAGGCTCCGTAGCTGTATCTGCCGTCTCTGAAGCCAAGGGCTTGAACAGATTTAATGGAGAGCCTGAAATCAAAGAGTCCGCACATCTACAAAAAGAGCCCCTGCCCGTTTGTTCTCGCTGCTTTTCAAAGAATTCCCTGCTTCACTTCTTACGTTGATTCACAGTCAAAATAATTGGCCAGTGTCTCCTCGCCTTTCACCGTTGATGAAGGGCTTTAAGTTTTTGTGTGAGTTTTGACAGTTCAGCACATGTACTATAAAGCTTGTTGGTCTGTCTGGAAGCAAACAGCTAATGGAGGCCATGTGACTTAATACATATATATTACCATTCAAAAGGAGTTCTGCATATATGTGTGTGTGTGTGTGTGTGTGTGTGTGTGTGTGTGTGTGTGTGTGTGTGTGTGTGTGTGTATATATATATATATATATATATATATATATATATATATATATATATATATATATATATATATATATATATATATATATAAATATATATACACAAATTACACACACATATATATAAAACATTTTTTTAAATGCTACTTCATCAGTACTTGATTGAAAAAGCTAAATGGTCGTTAAAAAATTATTGTGTTGTTTGCTGTCAGAAATTACTGTCATAGGAAATTAATGGGAAATACAACATGTATGAAAAAGAGGACCAATTTTTTGGGGGTACAATCTACAAAAAAAAAAAAAAAAGCACACAGCAGTGAAGGGGAGACACTAAATTATCAAGAGTGCAAAATAGACACACTCCACCAACCCCATCCCCAAACATAAATTAACTGATGTGATAACTGATGTGACTGCAACACAAGTTTTGTAAAAGCGTGAAATAAAATCAATTTCAAACACTGCAGTAAAATAAAAAAAAAACAGACAGCAAGGAACGGGTTACACTAAAACAGACACACCCACTCAAACACACAAATCACAGACACACAACTCACAGACACACAACTCACACACACACACACACACACACACACAACACAAACACACACACACACACACACACACACACACACACACACACAACACACACACACACACACACACACACAAATTGATGTGGCTGTAACAATATGGCAAAATTTACCTGTTTATAGAGAAAGAGCTATATAGGAATCTAGTGGTTACACCATGGCATTACAGATCTTTTTCTTGTTTTACTCCCACCAGATGACACTAATCTGCCTTCAAAAACTGGATTTTAAAAGGCCTTGTCTCTATTTTAATATGAAATGCAGCTTTAATTGAAAAACAATTAAAACAAAAAATACAAAATTATTGTATTATTAAATGCTTTTCAGGTGTTCGCTCACTTTTGACCACAAACAGCACAAGTGTAATTCCCAAATGAACAATACCAGAGGCATAAGAGCAAAGTATAAATTAATAAAAGAAATATGCTGTTGAATTTAGTTAATTATGTGAAAAATGTGCTACCTCCACTACTGCAGATCTGCTTGGATTACTACAAGAGACTATATTTACAAAATGACTTATGACATAATACTGCACAAAACTTTCTCTCTGTTTTTAGGCTTGAGAATGGAAGTGGTTATAAACTGTGCCACTGTTGCCACTGAAAAGAAGGGAAATTTATGGTATTGCTGCGACACCGCTTCCTGTGTTCAATTTGGAAAATGTTGAGTGGAAGATCGCTCAGATGGGAATAGCACAAAAAAGTTAAATGCATCAACCCTTAGCCACAATTACCCAGCCAAGAGTCAGAACGCTGATTTTAGAGATCAATCTAGGCTTGTGTTTAATGTCATACAAACCATAAAGACGTTAGTCTAATATGGTTTCCAATTCATAGAAGGGTAAAAACATTTTCTGATCCGACTGCCACGCCTATGGAGTCGGCGACCACAGCACCCACATTAGGTGACAGGAAGTAGTGGAGATATATGAGGTAGGATGAGGGGAGATTGTAATGTAATTGGGCAGGATGGGCTCATTCTGTTCCTGCTATCCCAGTCGGGTTTGTGGTCCTGAAATCCCATCCTGCATGTGGCAGCGCTCCAGTCTACTCTCGCTCAGCTGAGGGAACGCAGCCCACTTCCCACTCTAGCTGTCAGGGAAATTATGGATCCTGGCAGCACCTTTAGAATACAAATCAGGAGGAAACCAAAGAGTTGGCCGATTGCTGCTTTTCAGAGGTGATGCCATGCAGGGTCAATCTGAGGAACACTATAGCACCTGCTGTTTTACATACCAACTAAATGTACATGTATAGCTCTGTCAATTGACATACATAACATCCATAATTTATATTGTTATATATATTTATAATGTCAATTGACAGCGCTATATATACACGTACATACACTCACCTAAAGGATTATTAGGAACACCTGTTCAATTTCTCATTGATGCAATTATCTAATCAACCAATCACATGGCAGTTGCTTCAATGCATTTAGGGGTGTGGTCCTGGTCAAGGCAATCTCCTGAACTCCAAACTGAATGTCAGAATGGGAAAAAGGTGATTTAAGCAATTTTGAGCGTGGCATGGTTGTTGGTGCCAGACGGGCCGGTCTGAGTATTTCACAATCTGCTCAGTTACTGGGATTTTCACGCACAACCATTTCTAGGGTTTACAAAGAATGGTGTGACAAGGGAAAAACATTCAGTATGCGGCAGTCCTGTGGGCGAAAATGCCTTGTTGATGCTAGAGGTCAGAGGAGAATGGGCCGACTGATTCAAGCTGATAGAAGAGCAACTTTGACTGAAATAACCACTCGTTACAACCGAGGTATGCAGCAATGCATTTGTGAAGCCACAACACGCACAACCTTGAGGCGGATGGGCTACAACAGCAGAAGACCCCACCGGGTACCACTCATCTCCACTACAAATAGGAAAAAGAGGCTACAATTTGCACAAGCTCACCAAAATTGGACCGCTGAAGACTGGAAAAATGTTGCCTGGTCTGATGAGTCTCGATTTCTGTTGAGACATTCAGATGGTAGAGTCAGAATTTGGCGTAAACAGAATGAGAACATGGATCCATCATGCCTTGTTACCACTGTGCAGGCTGGTGGTGGTGGTGTAATGGTGTGGGGATGTTTTCTTGGCACACTTTAGGCCCCTTAGTGCCAATTGGGCATCGTTTAAATGCCACGGCCTACCTGAGCATTGTTTCTGACCATGTCCATCCCTTTATGACCACCATGTACCCATTCTCTGATGGCTACTTCCAGCAGGATAATGCACCATGTCACAAAGCTCGAATCATTTCAAATTGGTTTCTTGAACATGACAATGAGTTCACTGTACTAAAATGGCCCCCACAGTCACCAGATCTCAATCCAATAGAGCATCTTTGGGATGTGGTGGAACAGGAGCTTCGTGCCCTGGATGTGCATCCCACAAATCTCCATCAACTGCAAGATGCTATCCTATCAATATGAGCCAACATTTCTAAAGAATGCTTTCAGCACCTTGTTGAATCAATGCCACGTAGAATTAAGGCAGTTCTGAAGGCGAAAGGGGGTCAAACACAGTATTAGTATGGTGTTCCTAATAATCCTTTAGGTGAGTGTATATACAGTTGGTTATATATACAAGTGCTGTATATAGTATATAGTGCTGTCAATTAAAGCACTGTTTACAAGGTTACATGGGTCAAAAACTATTAAAACAATAACTTTTTGTGCATTTTGCCAGGGCAAGTAAAAATCTGAACTGGTCTGACTGGGCCAATAGAAAAATGTAGCCCTGATTTAATGAAGGGCACAGGGAAATGTGACATTTGTTATAATGGGTTTATGTGAAGATTGTTTAAGTTCACTTAAATTAAAAGATATATTATTTAAAGCCTAATAAATTATAAAAAATAATAATAATAATTATAGCTTTCAATTATACTGTAATGCTGAATGGCTATAATTAATGGCCTAAATGGAGAGGGAAAAAAAAATCTATTTCATAGAGTCATCAGTAGCAGTATTGGTCTCGGTGATGCAGTCTTTCATAAAAAAATGTTAAACAAATATTTAAAATATAGGCTTGTCTATGTTGTTTCTACATTAATTGGAGATTAAATGTGAAATCACTACAATATAAAAATAAATTATATATATATATATATATATATATATATATATATATATATATATATATATATATATATATATATATATATATATATATATATATATATATATATATATATATATAAAAAAAAAATAAATACATACACACACAAAATATTATAGTGCTGGCAATCAATTAAAAAAAAAAATCTTAACTTATTAAGTCCCACAATTCTTTTGTAATTAAATTGCAATTAATAAAACCTAATACATAGTCATAAAAATTGCCCAGTACAAAAAAAAAGTATAAATATACAAAATAATTAAATACTGATTAAATAATACAGATTAACTGTATAATAATAATAATAATAATAATAATAATAATAATAATAATAATAATAATAATAATAATAATAATAATAATAATAATAATAATAATAAAAATCATTTATTTGAAAAAAAAAAAAAAAGTGAAATATAAAATTACAAATATTAAAATTATCCATCTTTTTGTTATTTTGCAAATTTTGTAAGGATTATGTAAATGGTCAGGCTTCTTGACATTTTTTGGTAAAAAAAAATCCACAGCAATGGTGGACAGGCTTGAATAGGTTTTATCCACTGTGGTGAAATCTTAAAGTTGAGTGCAAATATGCCAGCCATGGCAATTCTGAGAGGCGATAACGACGGTATTCAAATGTAACACTCTAATTAATGCTTCACTAAGCGACAGCAGAACGTTGCATAGCAACAGTAGAATCATCAGGCTAGTGGAAAACGGTGGGGGTAAGACTGAGAGCGTTTGAGGGGCTCGGTCAGGATGAATAGACAGATTAGAAACCAGAATGAAATGGACCATTAGCTCCTCCACACTATGTACTATTATTGCCTTCACATGCATTCATATGACATTGGGAAGCTCTTTTGTGCTAAAGTCTCTTAAAAAACATGCTTACAAGTGTCCTCAGAGACCAATTGACCGCTGAGGAGTCATAGTGTCGTTATATAGATAGCTTGTGTCTTCACCCCCTTCCCTTTCTGTACCTCCATTATCTTGCTATGTGACTATGTTCTTCACATCACTCTAAAAAATGCTGGGTTGTTTCAACCCATGTTGGGTCAAATATGGACAAACACAACTATTGGTTTACATTTATAAAAAAAAAAAAAAAAAAAAAAATGTTTAAACCCAAAAGGTTGGGTTTGTCCATATTTGACCCAAACATGGATTGAAACAACCCAGCATTTTTTTAGAATGTTAAATCACATAAAACCGGTCAAGGTTCATTATATTCCAAATAATAAATAAATAAAAAATAAAAACTATCAGTGTTTAATATATTTATACAGAAGATTATGCTTGTTGTACCATTAAGATTATTTTCATGACAACTAAGTCACTTTTCCACAAGTTCTCATCCTCTTAATGTGTCTGGACTTCTCATTATCCTCAGTGACGATTCTCATTAGTAAAAAATAACTAATATAATGATTTATATAACAAACAAAAAAAAAACAGCCTAAGACAGTAAAACAAATACTAACACACGTTACAATAATTTTAGCATTACATTAATGAAAAAGTCTCACAATGTGTGAGACAATGCAATGATGTTTTGAACCCTGGGATTAGGTGAAGGAAATCAAAGAGAAGGTGTTCTGTTTGGTAAGCAGTTTTAGAGGTTAAAACATCTCTCTGGCTTCCTTGTGAACCCACACTCACAAAAAAAATTGTTTCCTTGGGGTCCGATTTCAGGGCGATGGGCAAAAATAACCTGGTCAGGTGCTGCACTCGATTTCTCATTAATAATCCAGAGATAGGCAGATATCAACAGACTCAAAGGGACACTGAGGCACTGCTGAGATGAAATAGCTTTATAGCTATTTTAAGAAACATTGATGCTTAAATCACCGTCCAGTATCTGCTCAAATGAGGAGAATTGGTTTTGTATCCATTCTATTTAAGAAAACAAATTATGGACAGTAGAATACACAATGAAGGTAACACTATTATTGTACAGAGCTGAATCCACAAAAACAAATTCCTTATAAGAGTAATATTACTTCGCCATCTTCAGCTAAATGCACTAAAATAGACATTAATTTATGTGCATTAGTATGTTTTTAACTGCCAAAACTAAGCCAAAAATCTTCTATGAGGATGCTGATTCAAAGATAATTGAGAATTAATATGTAATCAAATACAAACCCGATACCAAAAAAGTAGGGACACTGTACAAATTGTGAATAAAAAAGGAATGCAATAATTTACAAATCTCATAAACTTATATTTTATTCACTATAGAATAAAGATAACATATTAAATGCTGAAAGTGAGACATTTTGAAATGTCATGCTAAATATTGGCTCATTTTGGATTTCATGAGAGCTACACATTCCAAAAAAGTTGGGACAGGTAGCAATAAGAGGACGGAAAAGTTAAATGTACATATAAGGAACAGCTGGAGGACCAATTTGCAAATTTTTAGGTCAATTGACAACATGATAGGGTATAAAAAGAGTCTCTCAGAGTGGCAGTGTCTCTCAGAAGTCAAGATGGGCAGAGGATCACCAATTCCCCCAATGCTGCGGCCAAAAATAGTGGAGCAATATCAGAAAGGAGTTTCTCAGAGAAAAATTGCAAAGAGTTTGAAGTTATCTACAGTGCATAATATCATCCAAAGATTCAGAGAATCTGGAACAATCTCTGTGCGTAAGGGTCAAGGCCGGAAACCATACTGGATGCCCGTAATCTTCGAGCCCTTAGACGGCACTGCATCACATACAGGAATGCTACTGTAATGGAAATCACAACATGGGCTCAGGAATACTTCCAGAAAACATTGTCAGTGAGCATAATCCACCGTGCCATTCGCCGTTGCCGGCTAAAACTCTATAGGTCAAAAAAGAAGCCATATCTAAGCATGATCCAGAAGCGCAGGCGTTTTCTCTGGGCCAAGGCTCATTTAAAATGGACTGTGGCAAAGTGGAAAACTGTTCTGTGGTCAGACGAATCAAAATTTGAAGTTCTTTTTGGAAAACGGGGATGCCATGTCATCCGGACTAAAGAGGACAAGGACAACCCAAGTTGTTCTCAGCGCTCAGTTCAGAAGCCTGCATCTCTGATGGGATGGGGTTGCATGAGTGCATGTGGCATGGGCAGCTTACACATCTGGAAAGGCTCCATCAATGCTGAAAGGTATATCCAAGTTCTAGAACAACATATGCTCCCATCCAGACGTCGTCTCAGGGAAGACCTTGCATGTTCCAACATGACAATGCCAGACCACATACTGCATCAATTACAACATCATGGCTGTGTAGAAGAAGGATCCGGGTACTGAAATGGCCAGCCTGCAGTCCAGATCTTTCACCCATAGAAAACATTTGGCGCATCATAAAGAGGAAGATGCGACAAAGAAGACCTAAGACAGTTGAGCAACTAGAAGCCTGTATTAGACAAGAATGGGACAACATTCCTATTCCTAAACTTGAGCAACTTGTCTCCTCAGTCCCCAGACGTTTGCAGACTGTTATAAAAAGAAGAGGGGATGCCACACAGTGGGAAACATGGCCTTGTCCCAACTTTTTTGAGATGTGTTGATGCCATGAAATTTAAAAATCAACTTATTTTTCCCTTAAAATTATACATTTTCTCAGTTTAAACATTTGATATGTAATCTGTGTTGTATTCTGAATAAAATATTGAAATTTGAAACTTCCACATCATTCCATTCTGCTTTTATTCACAATTTGTACAGTGTCCCAACTTTTTTGGAATCGGGTTTGTACTTAGCAAATACCACTTAGCCACTTCAAAAAAAAGTTCATGAAAAGGTCGTAAAACTAATCCATATGGATAGATAGGTTTAGTCCATAACAGACTTGATCGCTTTATATGATGAACAGATTGAATTTAGTTTTTTATTCTATAGTACATGTAGTACAACACAATTTTCAGTGATAAACCTACCCTTACAATAACTGCTCTATTGATAACCCTCTGTCGATCTGACTGTCCGTAGGCAGGAATACAAAAAGTACAATTGGAGAAAGTGCAGAAGTATAATCTGTAGTTTTCAGGAAAGCCCTGGATCTGTTAAAAGACAGAACAGACTTCTAGTGACAAATAAATGGGAATTTCTCAGCCAATGAGTAAAAACACTGAGAATGAGAAAACACTATATAGTACCGACATTGTAACAATACAAAGCAGGTTGAAAATAAGCAGAACTACACTTTTAAGGAGATACAAAATAAGGTAGCTCCCTCTCCTCTTTTCAGACAAAAAAAAACAAGGTTTTGTTTTGATCAGATATTCGTCTTATCCCTGAAATGGAAGAAAGCGGAGGCATCATCTTATCTTTTCGATGGAGTACAGCGCAGGGATTCTCCAACACTAACGCAAGACCAACTCAAAACTATCCCATCATGATTATCAGAGCATTAATAAAAAGGATCAGTTAGGCAACACATCACCAACACTGTCCAAAGGGGCAGTAGTGAATGTACGCAACTGGCAGGACATTAAAAAGCTCACCCGGACTTCCTTTACGTCTTCTGTGAGATCTCAGAGTGCAGCTGCTGCTGGATCGGACACACAACGGCAGGATTTCCTCCTCTGGTCAGGAGTCTGTGCGCTCATTCATTTCCCTAATAAAGCTTCAGATTTAGACACATACAAAAAGGCGCAGATCTGAACCAAATACCCAATTAACTGATTATGCTTCTTTTGTGGATGAAAGATATTGCACGCGTGCGAGCACAATCATCAGAGACGGTCAAAGAGTGAAATTAGCAGGCATTACTGGCAGTTAAAAGTTTGTAATAATTACATTTTTTTTTTTTTGAAAGAAGTCTCTTATGCTCACCAAGGCTGCATTTATTTGATCAAAAATACAGTAAAAACAAGCAATATTGCAAAACATTATTACAATCTAAAATAAATGTTCTATTTGAATATATTTTAAAACGTCATTTATTCCTGTGATGTCAAAGCTGAATTGAATATTGAAACCAAACAGTGACCTGGTTCTAGTTCAGTAACATACTTGTGGGTTCATTGTTTGCCCACTTCCAGTCTACTGGTCTTTATCCTCCAGTCATCCTTCCCACAATGCACTGGTAAAAGGCTGAGGCCTCCACTCGCTTAAAAGTACGCCCGAGGGCAGGTGTTCCTAGCAAAAACCCACTTGGCAGACGGCCTCGGAGATGCAGGAAAGATTTAGGGCGATCAGCCACCCAGCAATTAACAATACAGAGATACAGAGGGAGAAACCAGCAAATGGACACACATCAGAATCAATGAATCACGCTGGCCAGACTGACCTAGATTCTCTTTCCATGCAGTCCTCCTCCTCCTTGTGCTACTTAGAACGGCCATCAATAACATCAGCGTGCCTCTTTAGTACTAAACAATGGACGTTTGGCACTGAGGAGCACCAGTGGGGGTTTGAAAGAAGACAGGCAGAAGATGTGTGGACTCTGTGGAGATACGGCGTAGACTCAGACTGTTCATTTCGGTCTGGTAAAGCAGTGGAGATAATGCACAATGGGGAACGGACCTGCAGGAGATGCGTGTCGATGCAACGGGTCAAGAATGTTACGCTACCCTATGTAAACACAACAGAGGATAGAGTTACATCAAGATGAATGTTATTGTTAAGTGCTGGCAGAAAAAGTACAGTCAGGGCCAAATACATCCCCAACACAATCAAAGCTGAATGCATGATTTATGATTGTTCATGCCATCTTGATCACATTTTTTAAATGAGTAAGATGAGAGAAACCTTCGGGCTGAAATCCAGTCACACTGTTGAAGCAATGCAACCCGTTTTATTCTTTTAAGCCATTTGTCTTCCAAAAAGGCCATGTATAGTGCAGGAAAGTAATAGTATCATATTATTATTGGCTCACTGTATACAACCAAAGAACTATAATACTTGATTTTCTGTGATTTATCAATTGATACAAGTCTCTACTTCATGCATCACAGAAAAGAACAGTATACAAAGATACATATATTTAGATTCATTTTTAACATTCCTTATTTTGGAAATTGTTGAATTTGTATAGTTTTATTTTAAGTTGTTGAATTACTGGACTACAGAGAGAGTCCTCAAGTAAAACCCAATACATTTTTCTTCAGACGTATAAAATTGCAAAACAGACCTACAATGAGTTTTGAGGTTGTTCGATGAAGATACATTAAGTTTCTGTAAGCCACAAGTCAGTGTGATATGAACTTTTGTTTTAATTGTTTAAAAGCCAAATTTCCCAGTGAAGAGCACAGTGTTGTTATTGTTGACTAAGACAAAACTGAATTAAAGTAACTGAAATAAAATAAAATATAATACAAATATAAGAAGAAAAAACGTAAGCTTAAAAAAAGTTTAAAAGTTCCCTTGGCTACTAATTAAAATAAGTTTCAGTACAAAAAAATAAAAATCTAATTAAAAAGAAACCTGTCAATATAAAAATAAAAGCTAACTCCATGTATTAATAAATACTTTAATAGTATATAAATAATACTAAAATAACACTGTAAGAGTGACACTTGACTACTCAATCCTGCTGGAAAGAGACCAAGAAAAGACTCATTCACACCAAGGCGATAACTATAACGATACATATATAGTTCTAAAAATCATTCTAAAATGTAAAAGAATAGCAGAGTCCACACCACAACTAACTAACTATAAACGATATTGTTGGAATCGCTTTCACAATGATTTTTTTCAGCTGATGAATGACAAAAACATTGACAGCCAATCAGAGGCCATCCTGCTTTAAGGAGCTTGAGCATTTAAAGCGGCAGACGACAGAAATGCAGCGCGCGCTTAGAATAAACAGAACGATATCTAATATAGTTATTCTTGGTATGAACAGGTTACCATGGGAACGAGAGCTACACCAAAAGAGCTCAGCAACGAATGCCCAATTGCCAAAATCATTGTAAATGATTGCTGTGCAGTTCACTATCAAAAAGGATGTGCACGTTTGTTTTTGTTTTTTAAACCCTTATAAAGAAAATTAATGGGGAAAATCCTTCCAAACTAAAAAGGCTGCTGAAAAAAATGTGACTTTTTTTTTTTGTGTGAATAATCACCAATGCAACTTAGCAACTTAAAATGATAGGCAACCACTACATTTGAATCTTGATCCAAACAAAGAGGCTACACACACGAAGCATGAGCAGTTGTTTTTGATGATAAGATTTTATAATTATAAGATTTAAAGCAAAAACAGAATGATCTGATGTTAGCTTTGTGAAATTACGCTACATAAGACACCTGCACAAAACAAAAACAGTGGACAGACAGAATGAAAATGCAAATTCACTCTCTGTAGGTGGCCATTATGGAACAGCAGTGCTTTCTCTGGGTACCGCTGAAAACAATTATAATAAACAATGCATTGCGTATTGTGTTATATTGTGTACACTTATAAACTACTTTACACAAGAGGTAAGAGGAATAGAAAATGCTGCCGAAAGGCAGTCAGTTCCTTCAGAGATACATTAATTTAAACCCCCAACTCAAAATTTATATTTTTCTTCCTATATTTTGAGCGTCGCAAACAGTAAGCTTGCTGCGCCTGGTACAGCATTTCCTCTGCCGCCGCTCGCCTTTGCATCCCGTTTCTGGCCTGTTTACAGACTTCGTAATATTTCCAAACAAATTACATTTGGGGAAATCTTTGCAGTTTGTGTCCGGAATAGATACAGTCCAAAATAAAATAAAAATAACAATAAAACCCAGCCGTGTGCCAATCGTGTGTTTGGAGCAAAAAACGGTTCCGATTTATGGCAGGTCACCCAGTGCATCTCTATAATGAACAGTAAATCTATGTATTTGCAGCAGAATATGGAAATACTGCAGTACTGAATCAGAATATAGAAGAAGAAAAAAAACATACCAGACTGTACACCATTCTTCAATCAGAATGCTAGATCGATGGTCCCTGTCTACACAAGTCACAATCAAGCTGGAAGACATGATTAGTGTTTCCAGGGCGACAGGGCGAGCCACCACTTGTCCTTTAACACAGCAGGTTTTCGGAAAGGGGTGGGGGGTTCAGTGCTGATTTGTAAGTGGCATCTGGCTCCAAGTTACTACCTGACCCCAGGTCAGGTATCAGGAGGCCACAATAAGACATCTCAAGTGTCTGAAACTGAGCCCAAAACCCCAAAACTCACAACAAAAGCAGGGGGAACCTACTAATGAAGAAATGTTCTGTATTCTGATATACACCATATATTTTTATTTTAAAATATACAAAATGTCATAAAAGTAAACTAAAGAAATAATGAATATATTTGACAAAATATTAATACTGAAATCCGGCCACTAATTAAATGTGTTGAATAGCATTTGTGCTTAAAACAACACAACCGTATACATTTACAGTTTTTGTCCTGTACAGCTAAATCCGTATAATCCATATTTCTCGAAGGATAACATTATTTTTGTCTTTTTAATATCTATCTCATGCTGGAAAAAAACAACTGAATTACTGTATGATTGTAAAATTGCTCAGAGAAATTTCCATGAAGAAATGCAATACAGAAAAACAGTGCTGGTGTTAACTTAAATTAGTAAGGCAATGTTTTCAGGGAAGTAATTCATATTATAATCAAATCTATACAGCATGACATGAAGGATTTATCCTACGGTGACACGTGAAATACCATATTATTTAACGTCATACTATATTACAATTCATGCAGTGCAGCCAAAGTATTCTGCATCATCAGAGCGATCAACACTGACACTTTATTAGAGCTAATAAACCTGGAAGAAAAGAAAAAAACTGTCCTTTTATGAATAAGCTGACCTTCTGACACCCTTCAGAAATGCTTTTCTTCCTGCCCGAGCAAAATCTGCCCATTTACAACGTACAACTGAACTGCAGCTAGGCCATTTATTATGCATGGATACAATATACAATGTCATTACACGTACATATTTTAGACTTAAAATTTTTTATTTATTTTCATTATATTCCTGAGTGAACAGAGAAAATATGCCCCAGACAGTGTATTTAAATATATATAGACATGCCATGTCAACCAGCATTTGTATTCATCACACTCTCATCCTTATGGTGTAGAAATGCTGTTCAAATGATCTTTTTTGTGTTGTGCATCTTTTAACTGCACAGAGAGAGCGGCTTATGTTTTATGATTGAAACATTTCTCAGAGACGCATGCAATAACGCAAATCCTTGTCAATGTGACAGGGGTGTCAGCTTAATGAATATATATGAGGTCCTTTATGGCCTGAACGTGTGTAATCCAAGGGTTAAACAAATTCCCCCTGTGGCCATCCACTCCCATGAGGCCTCTTGGTGGCATGAACTGTCAATCAATCAGACTAGTCAACAAATCCCCTGTGGTGCTGGCTGACTTTTACACAACGAGCTGGACACAGAAAGTGACCCTTTTTGTGACTGTGAACGCTGCCATCTAAACCCTGGTGTGCACCAAACAAGTGAACCGAGACCCAACGGTAACACTTTACAATAAGGTTTCATTTGTTAACACGAACTAATAATGACCTGCACTTCTTCATTTATTTATCTTTGTTAATGTTAATTTCAACATTTACTAATACATTATTAAAACCTTATTGTAAAGTGTTACCGACCCACCTTTTCAGGGGGTCTCAGGGTGTGTTCACACTTGTAGGCTCAGTTTGCTTGCTTCGTTTGGTCTGGACCAAAAAAACATTTAGTCCTGGTCTGCTTAGCGTTCAGATCAGCATTTTTACACTGAACCTAAAGGCATAGGGCTATGTTCACAACCTGATTGGTTGGCTTTTATTATGTATATTTAATTTGAATCACACCTGAGTTCGAAGTAGACCTAGACCCATCTTTTCAGCGATCTCGGTTTGCTCTTTTGGTGCACACCAGGGTTCAGCTGGCCACACTGAACCACACTAACAGAGCAATCGGACCAGGGTTCGTTTTAATCGAACCAAACATTCAAGATTCAAGAGTTTTATTTGTCACATACACAGTTATATACAGAATATACAACCGGCAGTGAAATGTAAAAAAGGAAACATTTCTCCAAACAAGTGAACCGAGACCCAACATTTTTTTATCTTGAAGAAAAAAAACAAAACAAAAAACATGCCAAGTGTGCCAAGTGTGAACACACCTTCAGTCCGCTTCCAAACAAACTCTGGTAAGGTTCAACTGAAATACGAACGCAACACGAACCTAAACATCTAGGATGTGACGTCACAAGATGCGACCCTAAAAAGGACAGAATGCTCAAGCATACCGGGTTCTTCTCGTCGTAGGGTCTACGTTGCCCATTACAGTTCGGTAGAGGTGTCGGAACCGCCGTTTTCTTGTAGCTTATCTTTATTTGTGTGTGTAGCAGAGGAATTCTTGCCGCTGTTTGGACTTTACACATTTCATAAGCTCTTCGTGAGTTCTCAGCTGGTAAAAATACCACCATATGTACACCCATCCAACGAATGTGTTTGGTCCAGCACACAGCACTGTTTTGGATGTTCGGTAAGTTGTCGCAAAAGACATTTTTTGTTTTTATCTTTAGATTCGGTGTTAAAAATGACAAGCAATCCACTAAAATGTATAATTTCCTTTTTTTTGGTCTGGACTAAAAGAAACAAAAGAATCAAGAGAACTGAACTACAAGTGTGAAAACACCCTTAAATGACCAGCCAATGACTGTGAAACAGGGGTGAAAGTGAGATTGTGCTGTAAACCTGTAAACAAGTGTGCTGCATATGCGACAATGGACCTCAGTTGCTTCATATACAGCACACTCACACACACACACACACACACACACACACACACACACACACACACACACACACACACACACACACACACACACACACACACACACACACATGCATAAATGATAGATGATGATTTATTTATTGGCAGGGCAGCATGATAGATGACAAAGATGCGATTGGGTATTAGAAAAACAAGCTAAAAAGAAAATGAGACTAAACTAAACACTGAAGAAGCTATTCAGATAAATAAACAATGAAAGGTAAACTAAGTTCATTCAGCCCTCATGAGCTGCTACAATATTATGGGAACATCACTGTTGCTACAGATATGAACAGTGGAACGATTCCTCTAAAAACAACATTATATCCTTGCAATGAGTTTGGTTTCTCCATTTAACCTGAACTAACCTAGACTTTTCATGAAAAATATCAAAGTAAATAAATCATTTGAAGAAGAATTTTTGCTCTCCTCCTTGGCAAATTTCAACCAATCAATAAATAAATAAAATTACTATGAATATTTTAAAAACTAAACTTCACTGCTTATTTTTTATGCTGGACAGTTAAACCACCTAAATATTTCTGACATTAAGACTCACAACAACAAAAAACCCCAAAAACTGCATTTTTAATTCAGAAATTGAAAATTAATGTATTCAAGTCAAGGCCTGTATTAAATTAAATTTATGAATTTTAAAAAGATACGGACAGTGTCTGTGATTTCACAAAACCTGTCAGCGAGTCAAAAATCGGGGCTAAAATCGAGCAGTGTGAACTCGGCATTAAACGCGCTGCATGCGTCATCTCTCATCACAGGAATGGAAGCGCCTAGTTTTATTGTTTGATGTTTGAACTTGCATGTGGCATATCTTTATTTTATATATTTTATATGGTGTATTGGTGACGTAACATTGATTACTGTTGAGGGGGGATGATAATAATAATAATAATAATAATAATAATAATAATAATAATAATAATAATAATAATAATAATAATAATAATTCAGCAGGTGGGGGGTGGGGGGGGTTCCCGCAAACCAGTTCAGTTGAAATGCTACCCTACAACTCTTAAGTCTTAAGTCTTAATAGGTCATATCAATCACAGTGCTGATGGCCTACACAATGCTACATCAATTACTAACCCATAACCCAACCCTACACCCTAATCTTACCCAAGAAAACTGGCTTGGGGGGCAATCATAGCAAACACTGACCAGGCCTGTGTATTCTTGGTCTGACATCACAAGTTAACATTTAAGAGTATAGTATTCTAATAGAACACCATTTCGAATGTGTTCCCTCTTTTACTCGAAATGAACATTACACTGATGCAGCTTGTGCAGGCTCACAGAGCTAAACGTACACTAAACGTTTTACTCTCAATATGAAAAACAGACTCATTAGCCCGGTTAAAGGTCAACCGAGACACTCTATACGCATGTTATGAGGTGTCTAACCGTTCCCTCATTAAGGAAAAACTTGTGTTTCCAAGAAAGGGTATAACAAGCAGTAGTAGAGTCAGCTGCGACAGAACTCACACCTTAGAGTCACCATGGCAATCGCTGCCGAGTTCCACATCCAGAGCAAATCCAGACGTGCAAGACTGCCACATAATTAACCAAAAAAAACCAAAAAACTAGCATCTTTAGTGCCAGGCTCTAGTGTGTTTTAAGCACTACCTTGAAGTATATTTAATAATTTGGGGGAGTAACTTCTTAAATCAAAAAGTCTTTATTGTATATGAACAAAATAAAAAAGAAATAAACATCCCCTTAGGTAAACCTCAAACAATCCGAAGGCCCTTTTCCATCTAAACACACTACAGACTCTTTCATAACAGTCTTTAGGGGTTGCTTTACAGAAGGCCACTCTTCAGAAATGAGCCCAACTAGTAACTATTAGCAGGCAATTAGCAACATATTAAAAGCCATTAAAATCCCACTTTACCACAACTATGCACCCTGTATAGAAAATACTAGACCACTAGAGGAAAAGTTAAAAAGAAAATCCGACTTTCAACAGAATTATGACCCTATTTATGAGATCCAGCCAAATCTGGTGCCCCAACTGTGTGTTCAACCTGTGTGTGCTTTGTTTAAGGTTTACTTAGCTATATTTCGGGAACTGTCCCCAGAAGTAAGCTTAATATTACAAAACCTCACTCTGGGATAAGCGGGAGATGTCCTGAATTGGAAAACTCAATAAAACATTTATCTTTCCCCTAAAAATGCAAAAAGTAGGGATGCACCAATATGAACATATTGGCCGATACTGATAGCGATAACTCTTTATACTTGAAAGCCAATAACTGATATATTGGCTGATAAATCTAAATCCAAATCTGATTTTTATATATTTTTTTGACAACCTGATTACAAAAACAAGTCTCATCCATTAAAAGCCATGTCCCAAGCACACAATTATACGCGCCGCCGCATTGGCGCATACAATTGAAGAGTGCGCGCTACGAGCACAGTATAACGGCTGACAGGAAAGTTCGGTTTTCTGAGGTGAGAGAGACTTTTTATTTCGTAACAAGCTACAAAAATAACGTTAGAATAATGACACCGATATATAGCCTGACAACATATCATCTGACCGCAGATACTGAAACGGGACAACACGTTTTTCTCAGGCACTCCGTGCGACCCACTCAGAACGGTCTCCACCAGTTGAAAAACACTAGTTTATAGAAATGTATATAAAACGATAGTCTAGATAGCTAAATAAATGTGTCTGTGTGTGAGAGAGACACTGAGACAGAGAGAGGGAAAAATAAAGAGAAGGGCCATGCGGGCCATCACATAAATTGGACTAAACTATCCCTGTAATGATAATTGCAGGTGTGTAAATACACTGAAAGTCCCATTATTAAGGGTTAAGGTGCAGGTCTAAGTCAAAGGTCAAATATTCAAAGAGGGGAATGTAGTGCAGTGGTAAGCCATCCACATATTGGTGCAGTCCAGACAGACTAGTGTTTCAAGCTACTGCAGTCATTCATTTCATGAAACAGACTTAATACGATTTGTCAGCCATTAAGCGTCAAGATTTGCAATGCCATCTAATGCAATGCGCCATACTAACTCATTGTTCTTTAGCTTGAGAAAACATCTGTGAGAAACACTTTGATTTAAAGTGTTATTCTAAGGACACATATGGCTGTGAGATACTTATTACAATTCTGTTTGGTGGTGCAGAAATAAAACCCTTGAGCAATAAAATCTAACGTCCTTAAACAAAATAGCTAGACCAAAGTCAAAGGTTTGGATTCCTCCTGAGAAACAACTGTGATAAATCACTTATCACGCTGATTATCATATGGTGCTTCACATTAACCCATCAGCATGAACATCATCTACACTGTTACCCGAGTTTGACACTGTCGCTAAAACGTCCTCCACGTGCCCTGTGCACGCCTGGCACTCGTGGTATTTTAGGAAAGGTAATATAACCCATGCAGCGGGTGTGCGCGGTCCCTGTGGAGCAACACTCCCCTTCCCTCCCCTCCGCTCCGTCAGGCAGCCACAGCTAGACAGCAGTTTCTGAAAGAGGACCGAGCGTGTGCAGAGTTTAACATTACAGGCGGAGTCACCTGACCAAGGGCAGATGACGGACAAGAGGAGACTAACTGAATGTCAGGATTACAGCTGCAATCATTCACTCCCACAGCCGTTTTAAATGAAACCGTAACGGTCCAGTACACATAAATTATCAAGAACAAGACTTGCAGAAAACTTTAGAGTTCGTCCAATTCAAAAGTATTACATTCTGCAAACACTATGAACGTAAACACTATAAAGCACTCCAAAAAGCTTTGATCGTGTCTGTGTTGAAATGCAAGCCTTTGTGAGTTTTAATTCATGGGATTGTCCAACACTAACATGACTACACAGTGGAGACGTTACAGAGAAGATGGCAGCGGGGGAATCAAAAAAGCTGTGGATTGTGACTAAGACCCCTACGGTGACGGCACCCACTCAGAACTCCTCCATGGCCATGACGAGGAGACAAACAAATCTGCCTCAATGTAAACAACATGGCTGAATGTTTGCTGTTTACGGACAATAATCATGAGAACATAATTCCTTCCCTTCTGTGCTTATGTGAAGCAAGCATCAGTGTTTATAAGGCAATGCCAAAGGAATATGTTCCCTACAGTTCAAAAGTTTGGAGAATTTATTGGTTGATAAAAAAAAAAAAAATACAGAAAAATACATTAGAACAAAAGTGGCAGTGAAGACATTTATAATTTTACAAAAAAATAATTAACAAATAAAGGGTTAGTTCACCCAAAAATTTAAATTCTGTCATTAACCCGCAAGACCTTCGTTCATCTTTGGAACACAAATGAAGATATTTTTGAAGAAATCCCAGAGCTCTCTGACCTCTCTATAGACAGCAATGTAATAAACAATTTCAAGGTCCAGAAAGGTAGTAAAAACATTGTTAAAAACGTCCATGCGACTCCATTGGTTCAGCCTTAATTAAGAAGTGGTGTACTTTGTGTACAAAAACAAACAAAAATAACGACTTTATTCAACAATTTCATAGACCTACTGGTCTATCAAACAAATGATACCATGCTAGAGAGCAGAATAAAACCGACCATAGAGGAATGGAGGGTTTCTGTCGATCAAAGCTGTTTCTTGTCCAGCAGCTGTCGCAACCATGTCAAGTAACCTGGCTAATCAACACCCTGAGTGCTTCTGGGTAAACAGATGGAGGCTTCAATGCTCTGTATCTAATCGACTATCACTGATAAAGCAGCGGCTGAATCCCCAGAATGACAAATACAAGAAACCCTCTAAATTCTCCACAGATATCAACTACAATGTTATACTGAATTTGTGAAGCAACTTTGGGTAAACAGAACTGATTTTTCAGGACTGAATTCTCTCTTCCTTAAAAAGCAAGGGTCTTGATTCAAAAACAGAAGCAGCATTATGCAAAAGGTGACAAATCGATCAATCCCTGCTCAGTACACTGAAAAGACATTGCATAGTAAATTTCACAAACAATTAAATGTGAAATTTTGGTTTCACTTTATTTTGATGGTCCCTTAAACACATTCTTTTGACTACAAGTAACATTGCACCTACATGTCTATTAACTCTCAGAGTGTTAGTAGAGTATTAGTAGACTGGTACGTTAAGGATTAGAATAAGTTGACATGTAGTTGCAAAGTTAATTATAGTCAACACAACAGAAAGTTATCACCATCTGTTGTGAAATAAAGGCTATGTTTATTAATGCTGTAGCAGTGCTACTACTACTACTGCAGTGTATGCAAATTCCAAACTTTTCTGTATACATAACACATGTATTGCTTGCTATCACATGGCAATATGAGCAGCTTCAAGTACCTGGGTGTAAACATCTCCCAGGACCTGACCTGGACTGCTCACATTCAGACACAGGTGAAAAAAGCCAGGCAAAGACTGTACCACCTGTGCCAGCTGAGGAAATTCAGGGTTTCACCAGCTATCCTGAAAACTTTCTATTTAGGGGCGATAGAAAGTGTATTAACTCAGTGCATGACAGCGTGGTATGGGAACAGCACCAGTCATGACTGCAAAGCCCTGCAAAGAGTTGTGCGCTTATCCGAGCGTATCTCAGGGTCAGCTCTCCCGTCTCTGCAGGACGTCTACACCAAACGCTGCAAAGGTAGAGCTACTAAGGTCATCAAGGACTCTAATCACCCTGCAAACCCTCATTTCACACTGCTGCCATCTGGTAAGCGCTTCCAAAGCCTGATGGCCAAAACTGAGAGACTCAGGAGGAGCTTCTTCCCCCAGGCCATCAGACTCCTGAACTCAGTCACTTAACATCACGTGACCATCGATATACTGACATTGCACTGCACTTTCTGTTCTGTTCTCGTTGTTACTGTGTAACAACCTGTTATAAACCTGTTTGCACATTATACTCTGTACATTTGTTAACCACATATTTATAAGTCTACAGTTTACTCACTGCAGTTTACTCCACCTATTTTATTCCACTTCTTTATTTTTATTTTTACTTTTTTCTACTTGACTTGATTTATTTATAATTCTACAGAGATTATATATATATATATATATATATATATATATATATATATATATATATATATATATATATATATATATATATATATATATATAAGTATATATTTTTATTCTATTTCTATTATAATTTCCTTGTGTTTTTAACTGTGAATTTGCACTGTCCATGGAGCGGACCTGTTTACATTTCACTGCTGGTTGTATATTCTGTATATAACTGTGTATGTGACAAATAAAACTCTTGAATCTTGAATCTTGCAGTAATAGGCGCTCAACATTGGATTTCCAGTGTAGTGATTGAAGAATATCTTTCTTCACACATTATTTGATCACATACACACGCACACGCACACGCACTAATAGTCTTTTTGAACATAGCCAAACATAAGAAAAACAAAATGTGAAAACTACCCATCCTAAAATACAAAACTAAATAATCTCTGCAAAACAAAATATAGTTAATTTTTATTAATGGAATGCACACTCATCCATCTTAAAAATAAAAATTAATCAGTAGCAACAGACAGCTGAAACAGATGTCCTGCCTTAAAAAAAAGTCTTTGAGATGAGATCGCAGGTGGCACTTGTCTTGCATGAGCAGGAGCAACATGGGGTATTCTAAAATGAGACATCTCAAAGGGTCCATGCTGTTTGTTTCAACACTGAACACATGGCACAGATATCTGCATCTACAAATCATCAGGAGCGGATAGAACTCCAGCCACTCAATATTTACATGTTGGCTGGTGTTAAAAACAAGAAAAATGTTCCAACTGATGTCCTTTTCGATGTCCCTTATGCACCATTTGTTTGCTCCAAACTTAATCAGCGATTTTTAAACAACAGCATCTGTTTCTAGCTGTACTCTTTTGCACCTAAATTTGCCAGATACATGTTTAAAGATACTCACTGAGTAATACAACATTAATTCTGCTTTAAAATTACAGAATAAAGTTATGGAATGACAGACAGACAGACAGGACAATACGACCGACAGACAGACAGATAGAGAGAGAGAACAATATACGACAGACAGACAGACAGAACAATGCGACAGACAGACAGACAGACAGACAGAGAGAGAGAACAATATACGACAGACAGACAGACAGAACAATGCGACAGACAGACAGACAGACAGAGAGAGAGAACAATATACGACAGACAGACAGACAGAACAATGCGACAGACAGACAGACAGACAGAGAGAGAGAACAATATACGACAGACAGACAGATAGAACAATGCGGCAGACAGACAGACTGACAGACTAATACGACAGACAGACAGACAGACAGACAGACAGACAGACAGACAGACAGACAGACAGACAGACAGACAGACAGACAGACAGACAGACAGACAGAACTATACGGCAGACGGATGTATACCTGGACATTTCTTGGCAGTTTTGATGAGAATCATCCAGAAAGTGTAAGAGTGACATTGTGATCCCAGCGCTGGGACTGTGTGATTCAAATTGCTCATTTGGGATTCTATGACATTAACAAGCCCTTGAACTGTGTCTTTGACACCCTGCAGCTCGAACCAAGAACAATTAATCACCCCTAAACACGTATTAGGCAAGTGTGGATTATTTGACATCCCAGAGAAATGCTGTTCGTTAAGATTGCTGGCCAAGTATGTTTCTTACCGTCCCTAAAACAACCCACACTAGTTCATGCTTTGAACTCGACTCTGCTGCGACTGCAGCTGCCTGCAAATAGCAAATAAGATTTAATAAAACATGACTCAGTGGACATTGAACAGAGAGTCCATTGCGCCCTGCTCCAGACTCCTTGCTTTTCGTCATTACATTTTGTTCTGTCGGTCTCCTTTGCTTTAACAATCTTCTCTTACCAGCTACGTCTACAAGAAGAAGAAAAAAAAGGGGGAGGGAGGGTAAACTTGCCTCTTTTTCTAATAACTCCCCCAACTCTCTGCCCATCCTGTTTTGGAGCAGATCAAAGGTAATAATCCCCCATAATCCTCTGGTGTGCCCTTGCTGTTGTTATGGTCATTATAGGCTGCCGCATTGTTGCTAAGCTATCACGATTGTTCAGAGGAAAGCTACACTGGCTCAGTTTCACAGTGTAATGCCTATTTCACGGATGGACAGCCACTAGGATAATTAGATGGGGCCCGAGCGGACACTGCAACAACGTACTTTTTGGACAGAAAACAAGGCCTCGTTTTTTGCAAACTAAGGGGTCAGGGAAGGTACAAAAAAGTCTGTCAAGGAAGTATAACAACTTAGTGTGTTACTTCGAAAAAGTTAGAGTGGCTGCAAAAACTTAAGAAACCAACCAAAATTAAAACAGTCATGAAAAGAATGCTTGGCATTGACATGCACACTTCAGATTTATAGCACAACAGCCATGTAATAGTTATGGAACCATAGAAGGATTGTAAAACTGTGACATGGAATAATGATAGCTGCTTTTGTCTTTGCCAGATTTGCTGTCAAAGGATCCGTTACTATTTATTGGCTGCATGCAGTACAAATTCTTTGGATAGAGGAGAATGTGAATTTAAATGGCTTCTGCAGATTAGCACCGTGTTTAGGGTAAATGTTGAGACTGCATTCATGCATAGCCAAGGTAAAGATTTCAAACCTATTTCAAATTTTTAAATCTACACCTTTTTCAAGTCCAAGCTTTGATATGTAAGATTTTAATACTTCAGTGCTTGCCAAACACGAGTTACTTCCTTTTTTTCCTTTTAACAAAAAAAAAGAAAAAAACTAAAGTAAAAGAAAAAAAGATTTCTTTATAGTATTGTTTGTCAACTCTGTTACATACAGTCAACATTGTTACTCTACCTTGGTAACAGAGTTTGATGGTAGCAGAATTGGCAATTTTTTACTTTTTAGCCAAAAACTCCACTTGCTAGCATAAATGCTAAGAGCACATGGCACTAATGCAATCATGGTTAAAAGACTTTTAAACAACCCATTGTCACACATGGCACTCCTATGGCCTATCCTATCCTACCTATGGCTGTCCATCAGTCATAAACTCTGTTTTCCTTTTGATATTGAGGTAACAATTTTGACATTTTACAAAATAACTCTTGGTGTAAGAACTTTTTTGATTAAAATATATTTTCTCAGAGAGAGCACATACACTATGCACATACACTATAGTGGTCTCATTTCGGAAGGGTGCGTCTTTCGGAGGTCGCATTCGAAGGCTGCATGCGTTATAAGGCTGTCTCATTCCAGAAAAGTAAGTGGGACACTCCGAATGCGCCCTTCTTTCACAGGAATTCGGAGTGTGCATGAGGTGTATCCTTCGCTGCAGATAACTCAATTCTTTGCGTCACTGTTAACAACAGTCATATTTTTAAATATTATTTGAAAAATGGCACCACCGCCAGATATTCATGCAAGCAAAGATGTTTAAATACAAGTAGCTCCAAGCTTGTTTTTGTTTTTAATCTGTAATATCTCAAACAGATAGTTGTGGTAAACAGGATTACAAGTGTTTAGTTATTTTTAAATGTTTAGAACAGTACTTTGCTGTCAAGGCAAGAAACATTTCATAGTCATTTGTATAGTTATAAATATTTTTCATTCATATAACTGGCGTGAGCGCAACGAGGCTGAACGTGTTGGCATAGCAACGTGATACTTCCTGCCTGAGTGTCCTACAAAGGACGTCTCGCTTTAATTCTGATTGAGGACACTCTGTATACTGCATCCTTCAAAGGATGTGTCCTCCAGAGTACGCAGCCTTAGAAATTAAATGAGACATATATTGCCACAAGTACTGGGACACTCATATTAGGCATATTTGCCTATATTGCCACAAGTATTGGGACACTCCTCCAAATTATTGAATTCAGGTGTTCCAATCACTTCCATGGCCACAGGTGTATAAAATCAAGAACCTGGGCATGCAGATGCTTCTACAGACATTTGTGAAAGAATGGGTCGCTCTCAGGAGCTCAGTGAATTCAAGCGTGATAGGTTGCCACCTGTGCAATAAGTCCATTCGTGAAATTTCCTAAATATTCCACGGTCAACTGTTAGTGGTATTATAACAAAGTGGAAGCAATTGGGAACAACAGCAACTCAGCCATGAAGTGGTAGGCCACATAAAATCACAGAGCGGGGTCAGCACATGCTGAGGCGCATAGTGCACACTTTTACCATAGTGCGTGATTTGTAAACTAATACATTTTGAGGTTTGCATCACATAACCAGCTCCATATGTTTGGTTTTTCTGATGTAGTAAACTTGCTAGTTCACCTGGTAAAGCATTGCATTTACCAGGTGCAACACAAGTCTGTGAAACAAGTCACGATAAAAGAGCTCAAAGTCTTGTTGAAAAAAAAAAGTCTTGTTGCTTTTGTTAATCCTATATAATACTATATTAACCTTTTAACACCTCTCACCATTTAATTTCCAAACTGCCGTGATATGTTCAACAACCACATGTGATGTATGCAATGTACAAGAAGCAATGTTAAAAGTAAAACTAGTGACAAGCCAGACCCTCATCACTTGAGATGTTGAGTCTGGGAACTCACCAATGGCAGGGCTCAATCTGAGAGGCGGGATAAATGGTTGTCTTTCAAATTCCCTCTGCACGCAGTAGGATAGCGCTACAACCAACAAGAGTAATGAAGAAGGTGAAGCAGAGCTAGTTGATCAAACTTTCGCCATATCTGGTCAGCAAAACTACGAACACATCTTCCTTTCTTAAGAATGAGTTCAGTGCCGTTCTTTTTTCTTTTCTCAAAGAAAAGCTTAACTCCAAGTGCTCACTCATTTATTATTTGCAAAACAATACATGTGTTACGCCACTGCGTTTTCGCTCAAACTGACCTTTGTATTTGCACAATGCTTTCTGTTTGTTTGTGAGTCGACTTTTCCTTTACAAAGCAGATCGTGTTTGTTTGCAAAATGCTGGATTTGTTCGTTTAATTATGGCACAAAATTCACTCCACAGACATGTTCTCTGGAGTAACGAATCAAGCTTCTCTGTCTGGAAAACCCGATGGACGAGTCTGGGTTTAGCGGTTGCCAGGAGAACGATCCTTTCCTGACTGCATTGTTCCAAGTGTAAAGTTTGGGATGAATTAGAGCGGAGACTGCGAGCCAGACCTTCTCGTCCAACATCAGTCTCTGACCTCACAAATGCACTTCAAAAATTCCCATAAACACACTCCTAAACCTTGTGGAAAGCCTTCCCAGAAGAGTTGAAGCTATTATAGCTGCGAAGGGTGGGACAACTCCATATTAAACCCTACGGATTAAAAACATTTGGCAATATAGTGTATACCTTGTGGGAGATAATTCCACCAATTTAAAAGTAAAGTATGGTACGATAACAGAATTGACAAGGTTTTGGACATAAGGGCTTTTATATATAAAATAAATGAAATATTACCAAAAGAAAAAGTAAAATAAAATATTTTGATTACACGATACATGGAAAAAAATGCACTGAATAATTCAGACAACAAGAAATCATGATTTTTCAGCTATACAAGACTTTTTACAGAAAATATTATATTGTTATGGCCTGTAAAATCTTGAGATCCATGACAATGAGTCACAAATTATTTAAATAAGTAAAAATATAACCATTTGAAAAAAATGACTTTGGACACCAAATGTACCTGCAATTATAAAAATCCTCAGATACTTTCAGTGCACAGCCATCCTAACTAGGTTTGGTGCAATAAGGTATAAAGCAATGAAAGTTATTGCTTTGAGTTTTCGTCCTAACCAGCAGCTGTGACAAGTGGTAGGATATTTTACCAGTCGCTTCACCCACAATGAAAATCTCATTGCAATCAAATGTTAATGTTATGTTAAACATAGTCCTTTTTGCTTCCAGTGTGGACAGCCAAATTATGTCACTGGAAACTGGTTAAGATGCAATGAAAGAACATTAAGCTTTACAACTTACCAGAAATATCCATGACAAGCAATTGCTTTATGCACTAAAAACTTGTAAGGTGATAAGTTATTAAGCCAACCAATCAAAATGACTGCCGCTAAACAAAAACCATAGGAATCCATTCTTGATTCCTCGCTGCACAACCTGTTTTTCCCATAAAGACTGTGAAAGTCAACTCACCATTAGAAGGAGGTACAGGGCCTCACAGCAAACCGGTCACAACTATAGGGGTCAAGTTGGAATCGTTCTCCTGTGGGCAGGAGCCAAGTCCCATCTCCTTAAGATTTAAACCTCAGCGGTTCTGTCTAAGAGGCAGAAAACAAAAGCAGCACATCAGAAGCATGATAACAAAAACAGTGGTCATCATTTTCCAGACCCTACCATGAGCCAAACAAACTAGCATCTTGCCTGAGAGCCTATGTATAGCCCCACAATTCCCATCAGCACCTTCAGCGGCATGTCGGGGGTGTCTATGTGTAACCTTCATAGCGCTAAAAACATGGAACACTACACATGCAATTGAATTAACACATAACATGCGCATTTACACATGTCTGCACACATGGGAGCCCACTTTCTCTCTAGAGACAAGATGATAAAGAGTGAGGGGGGGAAAGACAGAGGTGGAATACGAGTAGAACAGCTGCCAACTTCTTGACAAAAACACCACAAAGCAAACAAAGCATCAATTATCTGTTGGCATAGTTAGCGGTGTTTGCTAAAGCAAGAAACACAATAAGTATTATGGACATACCTGTAGGCTCTGTGAACAAATATGCCTCAACCATCAATTTTGCAAAACCCCAAAAACTTACCTATATCTACAATTCAGTACAGTTTCCATCTGAATTGAACACTAGTGGCTGTAAAACACCAACTTTTAATCCTTTTCACTCAAATTATGGTTACAAGGCCAGATTCTCAATTAATAAAGACTTTCACAGTTACTTGAATACATAATGGCCACAAATCACTTTTACTATAGTGCGTGATTTGTAGACTAATACATTTTGAGGTCTGCATCGCATCACAATTTTTCTGATGTCGTAAACTTGCTAGTTCACCTGGTAAAGCATTGCATTTACCAGGTGCAACACAAGTCTGGGAAACACAAGTCACGATAAAAGAGCTCAAAGTCTTGTTGGAAAAAAAAAAGTCTTGTTGCTTTTGTTAATCCTATATAATACTATATCAACCTTTTAACACCTCTCACCGCTTAATTTCCAAACTGCCGTGATATGTTCAACAACTACATGCGATGTATGCAATGTACAAGAAGCAAATGTAATATAATTTTGCAGAAATATCACAACAGCCACATTTTTCAAGCGAGCATGGGTTGAGTATCACTCATACTTAAAGGATTAGTTCACTTCAAAATGAAACTTTCCAGATAATTTACTCACCCCCATGTCATCCATGATGTTCATGTCATTCTTTCTTAAGTGGAAAAGAAATTAAACTTTTTTGAGGAAAACATTTCAGGATTTTTCTCCACATTATAGACTTCAATGGCAACCAAAATGTTGAAGGTCCAAATCAATGCAGTTTAAAAGTGCTTCGAAGGGCTTCAGAGGCTCTGCACGATCCCAGCTGAGGAATAGGGTCTTTTACCGTCGGTAAACCATCGATAATTAAAAATAAATAAATAAACATTTATATACTTTTTAACCTACATTGCTCATCTTGCAGTGCTCTGCGACACACCATGGATTGCGTAATCACGTGGGAAAGGTCACGCTACACGTAGGCAGAAGTACGTCAAAGAAGAACATTTCAAATATTTAATTTATTTAGATTTTTACAAATGCATCTTCCAGACAGCTGTCGGAGGCTCTGGTGAGCAGAGGGCAAACAAACTTCTCGTCTTTCCGTGCTGATATGCGGCTCTGTTGTGTGTATTGTGTGGGTGATACCTGAACCCCTTTACAGCATGGAGAAGGGACACGGATACTGCAAACCATAGCCAAAACATGAGGCCCGACAGATGAGAAGCGCCTTACATTACCTGCAGACCACGCGTGTGGGTGACATCTGCCAATGTCATCAGCACCTTCGATGAGATAAAGAACATTTTGCTTTTCAAAATAAAGGGATCTGCAGTTTATATGACTGATAAGATCATCAAAAAAAAAAAAAATTACATTTAAAAGTGGGTAAGCTAAACGTTTAGTATAGGCAGATGCTGTCTGAACATTTAGAAAGTGAGACAAAACAAATGCATCATGTTTTATTTAGTAATGACAATGTTTTGTTTTGAGTCCTCATTGTCCTTATGTAGCAGCTAAAATTCATGTGTGAAGAATGACTTTATATTTCATATGTACTTTATATTGTAGAACAAAATGTCAAAGTCTCTTCAAGTAATGAGCCCTTAATTTACTCAGAACCACCATTCTAAAAACCCACAGGGAGTGCATGGTGAATTAGCCTTCTGGGTTAGCCTACAAATTAACATCGTGACTGAACTCAGAAATGACGCACTTCACCTTTTATTACCTCTTGTTCTTTAAATGTGTAAATGTTTTTATCTAGTTTTAAATTGCTCTGTAAATAATGTTGCATTTCATTTCACTTTAGAACACTATTTTCTTATAGAGTGTAACAGTGCCTGCCCACTTTTTCAGCGGCCTTGGTTATGCAAGTTATATGCATTGGTTATATTTTCCCATAGGATTCTTTTAAAATTTTATTTTATGTTTATTGCAAAATATACACACATGATATAAGCAGTTTGAGAGCAAAGGGAGACTGACTTCATGGGAGTGATCAGACTAAGGAGTTCTTTTGGTGCGATTTTTTTTTTTTCCTGATTGCTGGAGATTTCTTTCCAGAATCATGGGTAATGTAGTTTTCACCAAGAATTCTGCTGATAATGGGTCATGAATTGAGAAATCAAATTTTCCTTGATCTTTTGACATAGAGGCCATTGTACTATATAAAAAAAAAAGTTTCAGAACTCAAAACCTCCTTGTTAGTCCAAAACAGCTTTTATTGAAACCAAGCTGCCAAAATGACTTGTTTCAGATTTTGTCTCAGTCATAGTGTGACGAGAGATCGCCACAGAAGATCAACGTCTACTTCTACATCATTGCCTCTTTATCCCCACCCACCGATTTACACATATAGTAGGAAGAAGATGCAAATACAGGATTACTTGACAACAAAGCAAATGAATAGAGATGCCTTTGACGATTACAAGATGTTTTGCAGTGCCAAGTTGTCTTTAGTCTTTGCACTGCCTTCCTTATGATCCATTAAGAAAGCATTGATGAACTTTATTTTTAATGAAGTTCCAGATCACGTCAGTGAGACACTGCTCGTTTGTTCGATTCATTTCACTGTGGATTCAATCCAGACTTTTCAGCGAGACTAAAAACAAAAGATAATGCAGTGACGACTATATTGATCCGACAGTAATCTCGCAACACACAAGTGTGAGAAACCATGTGTTTGCCATGTGTCATAAATTACCAACCTCAGAGCTCACTATAGGTCTGTCTTTAAAGGCTTCCAAGTTCCATCTTTAAAAATCTGTTTCTCTGTGGAGAAAATGAATGCTATTTTAACTTCCGTAACACGACTGTTACACTCTAAAAAATGCTGGGTTAAAAACAACCCAAGTTGGGTTGAAAATGGACTAACCCAGTGGTTGGGTTAAATGTTTGCTTAAAACAACCCAATCGCTGGGTTAGTCCATTTTCAACCTAACTTGGGTTGTTTTTAACCCAGCATTTTTTAGAGTAGTGTATGCTCTATATGCAGCTCAACAGCAACAAATACAATATGAATGCACAATTATGTGCAATTCCAATAAAGCACATTAAAACTCTAATTGAAATAGAGAGAGCGACCCACATACTCTCACCTACAGTAATTTTCCATACAAGCATATGCATGTACTTGTAAACATGAAAATAAATGGCATTATTTGCATAGAACATGTATTCACAACCACACAATTAGACACACATCAACCGCTTCCGTGAGACTTGAAGTATTCAGAGCAACATGTAGCAGAATGTAATAGGCAAGGTGGGAAAATGTAGCCACGGCTCATGCAGATTGCTCTCTTTCAGGTGCTGTGTGAACGTTTGGAGAAAGGAATAAGGAGCAGTTAATGCGGGTCATTGTACAACACCAATAGATTCATCAAGTGGACTAGCTGACACACCAAGCATGTGCATTAAATAAGATATTAAATAAAATAAAACAATTCAATAAGGTAGTGTTTTATTAAAAAAATAAGTAAAAATACCAAAAAAAAAAAAAAAAAAAAAAAAACTAATAATAAAAATAGAAAATATTAGATTTTATCCTCCTTATATTTTTATATTTTATCTTTATTTTCATAGCGGTGCCAGAGCTAAAGCAAAACCGCAAGCCCCTATAAGGCAGCAGGTTAGTGAATGATCCACACATTTTTCACAGACAAAACCTAACAAAACACCCACCTGGGGTGTTGTCAAATTTCCCAGTTGATCTGAGCATCTACATCTCTCCTCTGCATTTCATTCAGCAAGATAGACAGAGAGAGATAACTATAAGGTGCTCAACAAAACTATCTTCTGTGAGCCTCAGCAGCACTGTTCTGATTATAAAAATCTTTTTTTTTTTTTTTACGGAGCATATACAGTATATGTATATATATCTCATGAGAATATGAGGAGCTCCATGGTAACAAGACAGACACACAATCAGCAGGCAAATGAGAACATATGCACTATTAATCAAAAGGATGCCACGATGCCTGTTATGCTTTATCAGTAATTCTTTTTTCACTCGCTCACAAAAAAAAAAAGAAAAGAACACTTCCTTTCCTTCTTTTTTCAGTGCCTGACCAAGATAGGAGGATCTAACCTCCTTCTACTGACACTCAAACAATCTAACCCAAGTCTGATTGCCATAGCCGTGATCAGCATCAGGGCTTGAGTGACATTTAAGTTAGCCTGTCATCAGATACCATCAAAGGCAGTGCTGTAGTTATCCATGTAGGGGATACAATCAAGGCTTCAGACAGCAGGTATCTAACATCTCTCATTTCAGCAGCACTGCTGAAACAACATCTGGTATGCTGCTGCCCCGTATCTGACTGTCCCTCTAGTCAAACGGCGAGGAGTGGGTGGACGAAGGGATAGGGAGATTGTTCACTTTGTCTAAGGGCAGCCCTTGACTCCTACACAGGCGACGTAAATGGACCTCAGTACGTAGGCAGAAAGAATGAGAAATCTGTCACATGTAAATTCACTCAGAGAGATGTTAGGAACAAAACTGCCATTATGTGAAGAGTTGACGCACAGTCTGAGTTAACTAGATTTGGGTGGTGAGAACAACAGATATTTCGGTGACACATGAAGTGGAAAGAAAATGGCATAAGAGAAAGAGAGTTGAAAGTTTAGTTTAAGGGCGTTTTCACAACTATAGATAATTTGTTTTGTTCCGAAACAGGGCCTTAATTTGTTACAATGTTGCATTTTCTTCATGGTAGTGGTTTGCTTTCACAAAGCAACATTTCAAAGCGTACCAAAATGTGTTCACGCAAGTCACATGCGAGTACAACCGTCCTCTAATTGGTCAGCGTTTCCGCTGCATCATCCATCAAGATGACGGACAAGTTTGCTCCATGAGCTTATTGTGGCTTTATTTGTAACAGTCGAGACACACAGAAACACTATACGATGGTAACCGTCATTCCCGCGGTTACATTATACTACAACATTCGTAATACTTAATACTGCAGCAAATTCAAAACACACTCTCTCTGGATCTCCCAGCTCTGTCTAGTCAAGACACACGCAAACACTGTCAAGTCTTCATCGCCACAGCATTCTCGCATAGAGAAGCGCAATTACACAACATTTTAAGATGAAGAGGGGCTAAAAAAATGTGCTCACTCACAGAATCAGACACTATAGCACATTTCCCGTTATGAGATATAATACCACTTGGTTCATTGGTCAGTTGGGTCGGATTGCTTTCACACCTCAAGTGGACCGCCTCAGTGTTTGTTTGCAATCGGGCTGAGACCACCTCATTCAGGTGGTCTCGGAGCGATTGTTTTGGTGTTCACATATATCTAAAAAGAAACGACCCAAGGGAGAAAACAGGTTCCGAAACAAACGCTCAGGTGTGAAAACACCCTAAATGTTAAAAGTAGTCTTGTAGATGTTCATTTTTATTAATAATACAAAAATTGTAATTAATATAATACAATTAGTGGCACTTTACAAATAAAATAAGGAAAAATACATTTTAAAATGATAGAATAACGCAAATCAAATGATTCAGAACGCAGCGCCACGTCTTGTCTTCAACAAGCCCAAAAGCGCCCATCTCACACCTCTCTTCATCTCTCTGCACTGGCTACCACTCGCTGCTCGCATCAAGTTCAAGGCATTGGCGCTTGCTTACAGATCCACCACAAGCTCAGCACCTTCATACTTTGACTCGCTCCTACAAATCTACACCCCCACCAGAAGCCTTCGCTCAGCTAAGGAATGGCAGCTCCTGGCACCATCACAGAGAGGCATGAAATCCCTTTCCAGAACGTTTTCATTCACCATTCCTTTCTGGTGGAATGATCTTCCCACCTCCATCCAGAATGCAGATTCACTGACAACACTTAAAAGGCAGCTGAAAACTCATCTCTTCCATGAGCACTTAATCTCATAAAATATTATTTTATTTTATTTTATTTATATTTTATATATTATATAAATATATATATATATATATATATTCCTCCATTCTAGCTTGTGCTACTCTGGGTAATGTCCAGACTTTAGTATTTCAGGCTGATTTTTCACCTCGTCATGACCGATCGCTTCCTGTATACCTCAGTTGTAAGTCGCTTTGGATAAAAGCGTCTGCTAAATGAATAAATGTAAATGTAAATGTAAATGTAATGTAAATGGATGGCTGAAGGCATCTACAACAGGCTCTTAATGAGTCTGACCCTACCCACAATCCAAATACACCCAGACAAGCCATATACACAACTTTCCAAGCACATGATAGCCAGGCAAACACATGTCTAAACACTATGACTCACAACAGCGGACTTCAAGCTAAATTCTTCCATCTACGGCATATCACATAGACAGGAATATAGTCTGGGTTATATTACTTGGCTGCCTAATATAATACTCTATTATCAGATTCTGCAATGCTTTTAATGTGACGGCAGATAGATAATGAGATCCTCTGACAGAAGCCGGTGTTAACAATTCCCTCACCTTCGAAGTTCTGCCGTTTTTTGGTTTGACTGCTCCCCCTCACACTGCAGGCTTTGTCCAAAGTCCCTGTTGAAGTGGGGCAAAAAATGAGGTGTAATGGAATGCAACAATGAGGATAATGAGGGCCAGCAAGCCACCGCTCTCAAAGGCGGCCTTATGTCCAGCCATGAATAGGTCCCCATCCAAGGCGCCAATTCAGGCTCCGACTAAACAGAGAGGACACGTGTCCCGCCACTTGCTGCGGCCAATTCACGAGCCAGCTGATAATGAGAGCGTGTCATGCCTGCCCTTCTTTTCTTTTCAAGTCTTGTGGTTTAAATTAAAATACGGCCTTGTCTCATTACTCAAGGCATTCATTGTATAAAAGAGGGGGGTTTTCTTCGAAAGGACTTCAAAACCCTTAAGAACCCTTACATTGTGCTGGCTTTAGAATGTGCCACCTTTATCAGAAGTATAAAAAAAAAAAAAATGTTGTTGCTATGGATTTTTGAGATTTTGAGGAGCTCAAAAGGATGCATTTCTACGAAAAGCTCCGCAATGTGTTGAGCTACTTTTAGCAGCATAGGGATAGGGGTACTTGAGGATGGATGACCCTAATTCCTCTGGGACATGCAGGTTTGGAGGAGAATGGGGAGGGGGAGGGAGGGGCCCTGTCATTCCTAGATGAGGCGGATAACTCAAGTCTAGACAAACACTTGGGCCCAGGGCTCAGGATCCAGCAAGAGGGTCAGGAGGGGGGCTGCGGCTGGCATCCTGGAAAACCATCTGCCTCAGATCTGATAAATCTTGATTACAGCATGTTGGGAAGTAGGGGAGGAAAGGATGGAAAAATGCATCACCAGTCTATCTATCTTTTCTCAGATGTGCGAGGCTGAGGGTGCATTTGACATGCTCAAACAGCTGCCTTGAATTTCAGACAAGGTGATGGACACCAAATCACAAAAAAGGGAAAACATTTTTTTTTGTCAAAATCATACTTAAAGAGGCAATATTATGCTATTTTATTATTGTTATTTTTGAGGCCTACACAAATAGGTTTTCATGCTAAAATGTAAAAAAAACAAACAAATTTTTCACAAATGTTATATTATTGCAGCACCTCTCTTCCTAGTCTGTCGGTAATGCTCTGTTTAGTCTCTATGAAGCCCCTGCCCTTTTTGGAAGGAATGTGATCTGATTAGTCAGCTGGACCAGTGTGTTGGGATTGGTCACCCAGGCCTTGCCCCTTTTTTGCATATGCCTTGGGAGGGAATAATTTAAACAAGGAATATTGTGAGGTGTACGTTCCCAGAAGAAAACTCAAGACTACAATCGAAGGGGTTTCAGGGAGTTCAGAAACGGTGCTTACTGATATAGAGAATAACTTCCTTTGGAGTGTCTTTGTGCTTTGTAACTTTGCATATTCGAGTCTTTAGCAACCCACATCTATATCGAACACGGATGGATCTCTACCTGTTGTGATTATATAAAACTCTTCTGATATTAGAGTAACAATTACAGAAGAAAATAAAGCATATTTTGTTAGCTGTCCTCGTCATTTGCCAGTACATTCAGCCTCTGGTTCATATTCGCCATCTCAAACATTCTCAAAACTATCAACTTTAAAATATTCAGTCAATATTTTGATTGCTGACAGCTTCTTCACTAGATCCAGCATCAAGTGACAGTGACACTAATATTTGATTGCGTTCAGCACTTGCTCTGCAGTAAATCTGAGTCATTTCAAGTTTTGCTGATGATTCTATTCTTTTGCTTTCTGCCTGAGGTAACTATGAGTGAAACGTCACTTCATCTTTGTGTATCAAACATTGCCACCTTGTGGAACAAAGTTGAATTGCACTTAGTAATCAAAGATTCAATTATAGTTGTGCAGAAAAAAAATATATAGACGTACACTGTTACACTCGGGTTGTTAGCGACCCTATGCAATTTTTACAAAAAAATTAAATGGAAAAAAAAAGGCACTTTTAAAAAAAAGCATTCATCCGATTCATTCCGGTTGGTGTTTCTCCACATTGGAAGTTTTCAAAACAATTCCTCACGTGTAATGACTGAGGAGCCGAAGCTCATATAATATGCAAAACTGTTATCAATCATAGCAGTGGCCGTTTACTTCTAAGTCTTCAATGTGGCACGCCCATAAAAACCAAGTGTTCCACGAGCTAGGCTCAAAACCAGTGTAGAAAATAGCCTATTACTTATTCATTATGATGTTTTTGAATGTAAAAACCAAGCAAACGTCATAAGTTGACCTCAGACAACAGTATAATTTTTTTTTTTTAAAAAGCCAGTTCATGACACCTTTAAGTTATAAAGGACGTCAAAGAATGTTCATATTGATGATAAAAATGACAGTTTTTGTAAAACTATAGTCTAGTTCTGTGAAATCTAAGATTAAATGGTTCCATCGACCTGTATGAAATATTTACATTTTGTCTGATTCCACTGCAAGAATACAAGAAACAGACCTCACCAATGACAAAATACACCAAAAATACTGTCAATCAAGGTTAATACAAAGGTCATAAAAAGAGACCCTGTCAGGGAGATATTAAGATGAAAAACATTATGGAGTCCACATATCAATCAGGTTCAAAACACTGAACTAAGCATTCTGTATTTTGTCATGTAGAATACTCAATTACAGAGCCTGTAATTTCCTCACAAGGTCAACGTAATCTTATTCCCAACAACAAAGCGGCAGTGACAAATTCACTGGCCACTGTGCCCAGAGCTAAACACATTTATCACAACAAAAACATTACATTTGCTGCCCAGTAGGCCACTATGAGCATCCACAATCACACACACTTTGCCAGCTACATCATGGCATCATATCCCACTTCTGAAAACATCCGATCTTCTTTGTCCTTTAGGTTTGTGGGTTTACTGACTTCAACACCCCAGGCAAGAAAGGTAAGAGGGGGCCACTCCACTCCTATGACATGCTACAGATCAGGCCCTTTGCTCTCAAAAACAGCAAAAACGAGACTGAACAAAACGAGCTAAAATAGCCGAAAAAACAAAACAATAAAACTACAAACATTACAGATTAAATAAATATTTTTTAAATGTTTCAATGAGGACTGGTACTTGGGATGCAACTGGAAATGTACAATTAGCATTTTGATTCAATTATTTAATCCAAAATGATTAGCCTGTTAACTGCAAGTTCATCCTAAAAAGTGTTGAGGAAAAAAGTAGCACGTAAATCATGACGAACACTTACATCTGAATTATTACCACATTAAAATGACAGTTAAAAGTTGAAATGGGGAATCATTATGTATCAGTATTCTGTTAAATGCATTAGCAAACACGACAATCAAAACAGGATTGAATCAAAGCAAATCCACCCTCACAAACCAGTCATCCTTTCAGGGTTAAGGGGGACTCAAAAGGACACCCGCCAGGTCACAACGCCCTGAGACATTTAATCCAGATCTTTCAGATCATCAGTTTGGTAGGACAAACAAAATTGTGCTTTACATCCATCTGTGCCATCACAAGCTTTAACTTGAGATCTTATGAACCATTAATAAACCACACAAAAACCACAAAACAACAGCCTACAAAACATTGCATTCGTCGCATTAACACATTTGAGAGAAGCTGTCATTATACTGTCGAAGAGCTGTGAAGTTCTGAATATTACACACATAAAACATGGTGCCTAATTTGGCAGCTGAACAAGGTGCAAGACAGGTGGAATGGAATAAAGGCAATTACTGTAAACAACAAATTACCAAAGGCCCAACTGGTGTACAGGTAATGGCAACTAAGTTTACTGCTGCATTACAGAGGAGAAAAGCCATTAAAATGTTATATAGAACTGCTTCAGGAATGTTTTTTTCTTCAGAAATGGCTTTTAACAGACACTTCATAAAAGGTGAAGAGTGCTCAAAGAAAACGAGGACAACAAGGAAGGCTACGCTCAGACTGCAGGCCAAAGTGGCCTAAATATATATATTTATTTTTTATCATATGTGACTTGGATCATTGACTTGTGTGTTTTTTTTCCCATAACAGTGTGAACTGCACAAACCACATATAAGTTAGTCATTTGAGGGACTGTGAGCAGTTATACTCATAAGTATTAGGGTGAAAGCTATACAAGCAAAACTTGAGGAAAAACGTTATTTCTCCTCATCTGCGTCCTCCTTATTGCATGCACACAAATTCACTGGCTTCCGCGGCACATAACCATACCTTCAGACTGACGGCAAAAGGTCTGAACTTCATCACAGCTTTCATTGGCCAAGGGCAGAGCACCCAGAGGCCGTCTGACTGACATGTAAAGCAACCAATCACAGTTTGTTTTGTTCCGCGTCATGATTAGAGGCGTGAAAATGTAATGTTGATGTCCCTGCAATAACAGACTGGTGTGTAACACTATTGGGCGTATTTTATTGAGTCTATGACATGACGTCATTCATCTTCCATTAAGGGGTTTGGCGTTGCGGCATCTTTGTTTCCAGGCGGACCAGGTGGACATCATCTTTGTTATTGTTCTTTTGCGCATGCGAGTCAGTTCAGGATCACACACAAATTTGATAATGGCCACATTAAAAAATAAATAAATAAAATAAATAAATACATACAAATAAATACTAATGCTGCTGCTGCTGCTGTTGCTGCTGCTACTACTACTACGAATACTACGAATACTACTACGAACAGCCAAACAAACAAAGAAGAAAAAAAAATTGGCCAATAAATCAGAATTGAGCACCAAGGCTTGCAGTGTGAACGTAGCCATGTTTCCTTCAAGAAACAAAAGACACTGAAAGTGTGGCATTTGGAGAAGAGCCCTCTTGTAAACTCCTCCTCCTAAATGCTGTCTCATTACATCAATTTCTCATTACTGCATCAACCAGGCGGAAAATTGCAATTTCACACCCATCTCAGAATGACAATGTAGGTCAGCCTTGAAGCTCTTGTATGTGCAAAGGGAAGGTCAAAGGTCACAATGAGATGAAAGTCAGGAGGACATCGTGATCTTGATCCAATTGTAGGGTAATCGTACAAAGCTAGACTTAACAAAACAGCATTAACTAAGTCTGATCCACCACACAGCTCACCTTCTTGAAATGAAAGAAACCATTTGATCAACACTACAAGTAGAAGTTCATTAAATAACCAACCAGAATTTAATTCAAAATGATTTTTTCCACAACATCCAGGATATGGTTCCACAAAAGGATAGTCAATAAATATCATGTCATGACGCGTCGAGGAGGCAGGAACTTCACCTTAACCGCAAGGATCATAAACAGCGATGACAGGTAATATGAAACTGCTAATCCATCACTAATTTCATAACAACTCAGTCACCTAGTGCTCTTGGCAAGGAACATGGTGATATTCTGTCTCTCTTACCTTTACCGAGCATGAACAGTCTCTATTGTCACAGGTTGGTTCCCAAATCTTCTCTGAAACCAGATACTTCATCCTCCTCCAGGTATGTGCAGAAGTGAAAAGCTTATTTGCTCTCACATATGGTGTTTGACCCATTGGAACAAGCAAAATACACATTAATCAATCACATAAATAGAAAAAAAGCAAGGAAAGTTAAGACTTCAGGCTACTAGTTATTAAGGTATGCATAATATCAACAGTATCTGTTGATATGAGCTTATGTTAGTGAGTCATACGAATCCATTCATCTCAATAGTGTGAGACATAGGAACATATAACGCAACTACATGGAACAATCAGACAGACTGCAACTCATCTTCTGATTTAGGAAGTGACTACATAACTAAATGTATAGTAATGCAATTTACAAAAACAGGACTTTTGCAGCCAATCCAGAGGGGAAATGAGTCACATGAAAAGACCTGAATAACCTGAAGATGACACACCCAAAGCTCTGTGAGGAGTTTACTTCTCCAAGTTTATGCTCATTTTTACACTATAAACACCAGACATTTTTACATTTGGTTTTTACCAACTCATTTTGTATGTGATGAACATGCCCTTTAACTCACTTTGCTTGGCATATAACTTGCAACATGATTTTTAACAAAATAAATACAAATTAATTTAAATGTAGGCATATTAAAAGCACACTGTGTAATATTTAGGAGGATCTATTGACAGAAATGCAATATAATATACATAACTATGTTTTCAGTGGAGTATAAAAACCTTACATAATGAACTGTTATGCTTTAATTACCTTAGATTGAGCCATTTCTATCTCCATACACTGCGGGTCTCCTTACAGTGAAGTCACCATTTTGTGCCGCCATGTTTCTACAGTAGCCCTAAAGGGACAAACTGCTCAACAGAGCACTAGCTACTCTCTGCTGTCTCAGACGACGATGACATCTTTGTCCCATGTTGGCCACCGTAGCTTCTCTATGTGCTTCGAAAGGGAGGTGAGAAAACCTCCCAGCTAGATGCCACTAAAATTTACACACTAAACCTTTAAATTAGAATTATCATTATGGGTTTTCATTTTGTTTTTCATCTTTTATGAAATCTACGTTTTCTTGACAACATTGTCCTTGATTCATTTAGTTAACTTGCAACCAGATTTGTCCCACAGATGATGTCAGGGAGGAATCCCTCTGAGAATCAGGCTGCATGAATGTTCTCCTGAGATGTCTTCATTTGTGGTGAGAGGTGCAACAGAGACATCGCTTTACAACTCAATTAAGGACTCATTAGCATGTCCATTACAAGCCATCACTCCTTCAGACCACTCTGACTTTGAAGGACATTTAGTCCTGAAATACTCTTGCATAAAACCGTAAAAAAAAAAAGTAAAAGGTTTCCGATTAGCACAGCAGATCCCGTAAAGTCTTCCTTTTGTTAAAGGGACTTTTTGGGACTTTAGCTTATTCACCGTATCCTCCAGAGTTAGATAAGTCCATACGTACCACTCTCATCTCCATGCGTGTCATAACTCTGTCTGACGCACCCACCGCTAGCCTATCTTAGCACAAAGACTGGAGGTAAACGGCTCTACTGCTCAATAAGTGACAAAATAACGCCAACATTTTCCTATTTACATGTTGTGATGTGTATAGTTACATCGTGTACTAAGACCGACGGAAAACGAAAAGTTGCAATTTTCTAGACCGAAATGGCTAGGAAGTATACTCTCATTCCTGCGTAATAATCAAGGAACTTTGCTGCTGTACCATGGGTGCAGCGGCGCAATGATATTACGCAGCGCCTGAAAATAGGTAAACTTCCATCAACATAACCAACGTGACAACCTGCTTGCACAGACAGTGTGCTGGGGAATAATTTCAGCGCATTTTCAGATGCGGTGTAATATCATTGCGCCACTGCACCCATGGTACGGCTGCAAAGTTCCCTGACTATTACGCAGAAATGAGAGTATAGTCCCTAGCCATTTCAGTCTAGAAAATCGCAACTTTTCATTTTCCGTCAGCCTTAGTACATAATGTAACTATACACAATCACAACATGTAAATAGGAAAAAGCTGGCGTTATTTTGTCACTTATTGAGCAATAGGCTAGCTGGAGCCGTTTACCGGCTAGCGGTGGGTGCGTCAGACAGAGTTATGGCACGCACGGAGATGAGAATGGAATGTATGGATTTATCTAACTCTGGGGGATACGAGGAATAAGCTAAAAAGTCCCAAAAAGTCAGCGTGTTCCTTTAAATATAGGGCAAGCTAATGGGCGCATAGTCAGAAAGTGAATCAGATGTTATTTCATTTACTGACTCAGTGAAAGATTCAATAGAATGATTCAATCCGATAACTTTTTGAGTTTCTGAGTTTTTTTGTCCAATTCATTAACAGAACCATCGTCGTAACTCGAGTTGATCACTTGTGGATTAAACTACACTGTTCATGAAATAAATATTGTCTAATAGGCCGTGTGTCCAAAGCGTTTTTTCCCTGAGGCTATAGATTATTTTTCCATTTGTTTTCAATGAGAGCACCGCTTTTTTTTTCCTTTTCTTTTTTTGGTAACACTTTACAATAAGGTTAACAACGTTAACAAAGATGAACAAATACAGTAAAAAAAAAAAAAAAAATACTACTACTCATGGTTAGTTCCTGTTAGTTAAATTAGCTAATGAATCCTTATTGTAAAGCTTTACTTTTTTTTTTTTTTTTTTTTTTTAATGGCAGTAGCACGAGCTGCTGAGCATCCATTTCAAGCTTAGCTTGGAACACTCGCTGTCATTTATTGTTCAACGTTAGGTAAAACGCAGTGCTCATCACTGTCACTTTTTACCTAGCCATCCAAATCACAGTGGAGGAGGGGTGGGACAAATGCCACACCGACCAACCGCCTGCTTGCACAATGGCAACAGCACAACAACAAGGAGCATAATAACAGAACAAAATTTAAAACAAGAGCCAGGGCAAACACTTTACTTTTCTATTAATATTTTTATATTCAGAAACTATCTGGGAAATCAGATACTACATAACACTTCTGTGGATATTCTGTATATAGCAATAATTTAGTGTCTCAACTGAAAAAATAGCTGCACCACCAAAGCGCCCACAGCAAGCCGTTTTTAGAAGAGTGCTGGCATTTTCAGCTGGCTAAAAACGCTTTGGTGGACACAGCCTTGTCGTCAATTCGGACTGCCACAAGAACTAACAACTATACCATAATAATTCCAATATAATTCAAATTTAATTCATTTTGACATGGTGCTGTGATTCAGCAACTATATAGCATTTGAAAGTAAGAACAAGACTCAAAACTGACACAGATTTTATTTATAATGATTGATCAATTATTGGTCTATATATACACAAACTTCAATATTTTAAAATGTTTTATGGATCAAATTATAATAAAAAAATATCAGTTTCTGAACAGTACCAATCACATCACATCAAGATTTCATCATTCTGTTGCATCACACTAGGTGAAATCAGTCCAAAATCCCATTACACATAGCTGTATACTAAATATCAAATCTGACAAGTCATGAATTTCATATTTAGTGTGGGTAGAAAAGTTACTTGAGGCTTGAAAGTTGCTGTCACACACCTGGCTACTACACAACGTTAGGCTGCAGCTGCACACACCTACATGTATTGGTAGTGCTTTAATGTTCTCAGTATGACAAATCTCCAGCCCTGTATTCGCCATCATTACTGGGGGTGGAAGAATCTCAGCAGGAACTCAAAAGAAATAGCTTGAGTTCACTCAAACCCCTTTTCTTATCTCTCACCCACCCTCAGTGCCTTTTGGTCTCCCTTCCTCGTTCCTTCTCTAGCCCACACTGGGCAGTGGATGCTGAGCCAAGGGGGTGGAGGGTATTTTTAGCAAGCACAGTTTGCTGAAACAGTGGAGAGCGTTGTGCCCTCACAAGGACAAATCTTACCAACCGGGAGAGAAAGTGAGAGGGAACAAGACATTTTCTTCCCTTCCCTACAGAAATAAAGGGTTTTAAAGAAAGAAGAGGCTGTCACATCTCAGGAACATCAGCCATCAGATCAAACACCTCTCTCTCTGAGTTTCTGCAAAGGAGGATGTCAGCCCATAGTTATTTAACATTCAGTTGAAAGCGGTCTTCAATAAAGGGCTGCTGGAAAGTGGATTCTAGACAGCCAAAGACCTTTAAGAGCACAATGTTGAAACCTCTACAAGAAACATCACACTGTCATTTCAGAAACACATAAAACCACTGCTAACTATACACTCACCTAAAGGATTATTAGGAACACCATACTAATACTGTGTTTGACCCCCTTTCACCTTCAGAACTGCCTTAATTCTACGTGGCATTGATTCAACAAGGTGCTGAAAGCATTCTTTAGAAATGTTGGCCCATATTGATAGGATAGCATCTTGCAGTTGATGGAGATTTGTGGGATGCACATCCAGGGCACGAAGCTCCCGTTCCACCACACCCCAAAGACGCTCTATTGGGTTGAGATCTGGTGACTGTAGGGCCATTTTAGTACAGTGAACTCATTGTCACGTTCAAGAAACCAATTTGAAATGATTCGAGCTTTGTGACATGGTGCATTATCCTGCTGGAAGTAGCCATCAGAGAATAGGTAGATGGTGGTCATAAAGGGATGGACATGATCAGAAACAATGCTCAGGTAGGCCGTGGCATTTAAACGATGCCCAATTGGCACTAACGGGCCTAAAGTGTGCCAAGAAAACATCCCCCACACCATTACACCACCACCACCAGCCTGCACAGTGGTAACAAGGCATGATGGACCCATGTTCTCATTCTGTTTACGCCAAATTCTGACTCCACCATCTGAATGTCTCAACAGAAATCGAGACTCATCAGACCAGGCAACATTCAACTGTCCAATTTTGGTGAGCTCGTGCAAATTGTAGCCTCTTTTTCCTATTTGTAGTGGAGATGAGTGGTACCCAGTGGGGTCTTCTGCTGTTGTAGCCCATCCGCCTCAAGGTTGTGCGTGTTGTGGCTTCACAAATGCTTTGCTGCATACCTCGGTTGTAACGAGTGGTTATTTCAGTCAAAGCTGCTCTTCTATCAGCTTGAATCAGTCGGCCCATTCTCCTCTGACCTCTAGCATCAAGGCATTTTCACCCACAGGACTGCCGCATACTGGATGTTTTTCCCTTTTCACACCATTCTTTGTAAACCCTAGAAATGGTTGTGCGTGAAAATCCCAGTAACTGAGCAGATTGTGAAATACTCAGACCGGCCTGTCTGGCACCAACAACCATGCCACGCTCAAAATTGCTTAAATCACCTTTCTTTCCCATTCTGACATTCAGTTTGGAGTTCAGGAGATTGTCTTGACCAGGACCACACCCCTAAATGCATTGAAGCAACTGGCATGTGAATGGTTGATTAGATAATTGCATTAATGAGAAATTGAACAGGTGTTCCTAATAATCCTTTAGGTGAGTGTATATACACTAAATATTTTTCAGCAAGGATGTATTAAATTGATCACAAGTAATTGCATTTATAAGGTTACAAATAATGTTACATATAATAAATAATAAAAATAATATATATATATATATATATATATATATATATATATATATATATATATATATATATATATATATATATATATATATATATATATATATATATATATATATATATATATATATATTTTTTTTAACTTTCTATTTAAAAAAATGTTTCTTGAGCATCAAATCATTATTTCTGAAGGATCATGTGACACTGAAGACTAGAGTGAATTACTTTGTATAGTATATTAACATGGAAAATTTTAATTTTTAATTGTAATAATATTGAAAAATATTACTGTATTTGGTGGATTTTTAAATCAAAGACATACAGCCTTGGTGACCAATAGAGACGAAATAATATAATATAATATAATATAATATAATATAATATAATATAATATAATATAATATATAACCCCTTAATCATATCCTATTGGACATAACTATAAATAACATAACTTAGGAACTGATTCTATAAAAATTGGCACATACGAATCATGCGTTCATGAATCGGATATTATGGCTTAAGCAAAAAAAAAATGCTGACAAACAGTGAATTCGATTTTAGATTTTCTCAAAAACATTACATTTTTAATGCCACCATTTTAGTCTCAGTCTGGTGCCCTATAAAAGCATTGTGAGAAGACGCCGTCTTTCATGTCCTCATGCCGTTATTTGTACACCGAAAAGCATTAGTCACTTCAAAAGGACCCAGAAATGACAGTGCCATGGAGGATGAGGAAATGGTCATTGACTTCTTTTGACCGCTCCATGGTGGCATATGACTCCTAGGGACCCAATTTCCACTTCAAAAGCGGTGCTCTAGAGCTGAAATGGGGTTCGCTATCATGCTCCGCTTTGCTGTGATTCCCTAGTGGTATTAGATGTTAAACGTTCCCCCCATGGCAGAGGGAGAAATTCCACTGCTGGAGTCTGAAGTGGGGGGAGGACGCTGGTGATTTGAGCCACTCCAGATGTTATCAGCCTCCAGGGCTAATGCTAGCAAGCCTGCATAAGGATCTCCAGGTTTGGCACATATTTAAAAAATGGTCACACACACACACACACACACACTATGCGTCACAGTTGAGCTTTATCAGAACAATGTGTCTGAGTGCCTGAAGGTGGCTGTTTACAACAGTACCTCTCTCTCTCTGTGTGTGTGTGTGTGTGTGTGTGTGTGTGTGTGTGTGTGTGTGTGTGTGTGTGTGTGTGTGTGTGTGTGTGTGTGTGTGTGTGTGTGTTTGGATTTGTGTTTTCTTTGCCTTTTTATTTGTATTTCACTTTTTAGCTTCCCTTCCTTTCTATTTGTTCTCCTCTCACTCTTAATGCTACTGTACACACTTGATTACATCAGATTGGGATTTTGTTTGTTCATAATCTGTAATAAAAGATAGTTGTTAGGGCTGCATGATTAATTTAAATAAAAATCGAAATGTGATGAGTCTTAAAATCGCATAAAGGCTGTTATTTAATTCAATAAATGTATTCACTGCATGTTTCAGATTGAAGCATGGGATTGTGTTCTTTTACATTTGAGTAGGTCATGTTCCCTTGCTCCCTTGTGTGTCAGACTGCCTTAGTCATAGTAAATGCTGCTCATCTCTGCATTAGCTCTCAGTTTGGGTCACTTATGATGTGCATTTGGAAACACAACATAGCTAGTTTACATTTAAAGGAACAGTATGCAAGTTGTCGCTAGAGGTTGCTTATTCAAAACAATAACAACGGTGTAGATGAGCATGGGATCATGGGAGTTGTCGTCTTCACCTCCACAGCTGATGGGGAGCAATCCGACGGGTCCCAGACAAAAATCATGTTCATGGATGAGCTAATGTATTAAAGTTTTATTAACGTTACTGTGCTATGAAGCCAAGTGGGGACGAGAGCCTGGACATACGTAGCAGCTTTAATTATACTTATTTGCCGCAGTCGGCCTTTTGTTTAATTATTTATGTGCATTTTATGAATAAAGTTACGTTTAATGTCTGCCGCCTCCTTCCCTAAACTTGAATTTTGTTACAGTTACGTTTAAATTAACATTGTTTTATTTCAGCCAAATGAAATGGCTGTAAGTGCTGAATTACTACTCGTACAGGTCTGTTTCACCTGGTCAAAAATACATTTGAGTGTGTTGAAAGTTATTTATAACGTTACGCCGTGCGTTTGCTCCATGCGTTCGCTCAGCGGCTGGTATGAGACACTTGTTGCACACTGCAGTAAGCTAGATCAATATTAGAAAAATCATATTCAATCATATTCCATGGCATGCAATTAATTTTAAAATATATTGTAAGGTGGAGAAAATGCTGCATTACTGTTACTGCAAATAAAGATCTTTCTGATTAGGCTATGTTAGCCACCTGACAAAATGGTGTCTCTGAGACATGGTACAAACGTTATTTGTGGTAAAGCAAGAAAACAAGATTCAAAAAAGATTCAAACAATACGACTAAGTGTATTGCGCTATGTAACAATGATTAGTTTTCTGATTAAAAGTATCCAAACAGTTGCTCACCTTTTGGAAATCAAGGGTAACAAGGATATGAGGAGTAGTAGTAGTAGTAGTAGTAGCAGCAGCAGCAGCAGCATTTAGTAGTATTTTCTAGTAATGCATGTAATACATTTTTGGGCCCAATTGTGCTATACCTGGATACCTGTGGAGCCAGTGCATCTCACAAACGAACAGGATAAGTGATGCTCTGTAATGTGACTGAAAGTTGAGAAAATTATAAGGTTTCACTGAAAAACGAATTGCCATCTTCCTCTCAGATTTTTTCTGGGCTAAGAAACTCATTGGAACGTGTTAATCCATTCATGCCACCTGTCCCCGCTGTTTAAACTGGTGTGACTACCTTACGGGAGCACTGTCACCGCCAGGAATAGCTAAACGGATAGGAGGAGTAGAAAAGAACAAAGAGGATGAAGATCAAGAAGTGTGGGGCATAGAAAGAAAAGTTGGTTTAAAACAGAATCCAGTACTGGTCCAGTTACAGTTAGCTTTAAATCCAATTTTCCACAGACTCCTCTGGCAGACCCCGGTTTGAAAACCACTGGCATAGAGGATTAACATGCACCTTCATTCATCGTCATAAAGTCTTCCCACATGTTCTTGATCTGTTTAATATCACATGACATTAAATTATTTAATGACACATTAAAAAAGTAAAATGGGTTCCAAATGTCATTTCATGTCTATGTGTAATGTCGACAAGTGTGCAGTGTATAATAATGTATCTACATAAAACAACAGCTTGATTCAAACTCAAGTTCATTGCAACAACTGAAACCGTGCCCAAACATTACAGAGAAACTAGATCATGTGAAACACAGAGACGATAACACAAGCAATAGGAATCCAGAGAAAAGGCATTTATGATGTGCCAGCAAGTGAGCTATAGCTCTGGAACAAAAAAAAAAACTTTCTTGCAAACAATAATGGGGAATGTAACAAGCAAGACCCCTTGTCTGATAAACACTTAAGACAAAACATTTTATTAGCCGTTTCTAACTAACCCAAATGTGACAATGGCGAACGTCTAACTGATGACGTTCCTTAAGGCCATGTTGACAAATAGCCTAGCTCTTATCCATTACTCTCTGAAAGAACCCACCCATCAGAGTGGATCGTGTACGTCTGGTTTATAGGGATCAATCGTTCATTTGTTTCTACAGGTCAGACTCTTTTGGCTCAAGCACTTTGAGTGTCATTTTCTCCACATCTTTCTTTACATTATTTTCTTCAGGGAAGAACATTGTAGTGACAAGCCCAACTATCCACAACTTCATCCTAAACTTTCCTGAAAAACCTCTAACTCCAACAACTGGTCAATTAGTACAGTCCTAATATTGAAGAAAGAGAAGTTCCAACTCACTTTACAACCATTTTGTGACACGTTTGAGAGTTGATGCTCAGTGGAAATGATGAGGAAGATGTGTGATCATGGTGTATTTCATTAATAGCCTAGCTTTCTTACTTCTGATTTTATTAAGCCTTTAAAATTAATTTAAAAGTTTTTGATTTGTGAAGATTATCTTGCTAAACCAACCATGTAAGAATCATAAACTTGTTAGGTCACAGAGCTTATTTTCTGTAATAATCCAAAAGCCAAATGGAAAAATCCCCCAAAATTTTATTTCAACTTTTAAACCATTGCCAAGCTGCAAAAATACTTTTATAATTTTTTTTTTATATATCTTATGAAATTTAATGGAGAAGAACTATTGCAAATTATACTACATCAATTGATCACATCTTGTGCTGCTTTTTGAACATCTCACAAACAGCATTGCATTTTTTAGACAGTGTAAAATTTAAAATAGCTTAGCAGTTTAAAAAAAAAAAAAAAAAAACTGATCAAGCAGCAGTAAGAAGGTTTACATCTCTCAGCCCTTGCAGGTTGTGTTCTGCAGATGGATTGTGCCTGACAGAAATCAACAATAGGATTCTAAAGGATTGAATTCAGGAGTGTTAATCCGTGACGAGAATCTAAACAACATGGCATGACATCATGAGTGAAGATGATGGGAACCAGAGCGAACTCATAAATGTTTCAGCTCAATCCATGAGGTATCTCTACTTCCTTTGTGCATGCTAACAAAGGCAGTCAGAAGCGTTTATTGAAGCTAGTGTAAACAATGTTCAACTGTGCAGGCACATTTTACTCTCCACCACCCCCCGGCACAGCGACACGCCCTAAAACACACACAAAACACAGAATGTTTTATCACTAGCCGATTTCCATACTCGCTGTCATCTCACCTGCCTGCTGGGTGTTGTGGACCAGCCAGCGCATGCTAAACGTTTGTTCACAAAGCGTTTCTACTTGACTTTCATTCCTTGCCTTTGTAGCACATTCAATCACTCAGTCATTCCCATTGCAATACACTCTTTCATTACAATTCTTTCTCTTTATCTTGTTTCCTGTGCTTGTTTTTCTCAGCCACTCCCTGCTTTTTCTCAGTATGTGTGCGCTCTTGGGGTTGAGTTTTCTCTCTCAGCTAGACACTCATTAATAATCCAGCGCAGTGCTGGAATCCACCAGCTCCTCAGAGGGAGTCCACGACTCCAGTGAAGAACAGAGTGCTATCCATCCATCCATCCATCCATCCATCCATCCATCCATCCATCCATCCATCCATCCATCCCTCTCGCTCTGCTTCTCCACCTGCATGGAGATGGAGAATTTGCACAAACTGTGAGGAGAAAAGTATGCTAGCCATCTAAGCAATGTCATATCAAAGTATGCTCGTGCAAATCTGCAGATTTGAAGCCGAGGAGGCTGATTGGTTGCTCCCCCAATGAAGGAGACAGAATGAGGACACACTGGGGCTGGTTCTTCATTCAGCAGCATAATAAACAGCACATGCTGCTCCAGCACTACAGGAGGAGGCGGGGTCACAGACAAACTGAGGAATTAAATATGAGCAGAATGGAGGTCACACCCACTTATATACTATATCTTTTATGGCTGACTTTGAGCAGGCAAATGTGCATGTTCAATCCTAACCTGAACATTTATGGCCACAAAAAAAAAAAAAAAAAAAAACAGTTAGGGCTAATGAATGGCTAGAGCACCGTTTAAAATAGGAAGCAGAAATACTGACAATCAACAAAACTGGGTGCAGTAGATACATTATTGGCTCATTCCCACCACGGTTCAGTATAGTTCAGTACAGTGTGCAATTTTTGCAGTTTCTATTATAAGAAGTTAGTACCCTAATTCCGAAATGTACCGTACCACTTTTTTGGCACCCTTCCGTTGGGGTACTTAGCACAGTAGTCTGGTACTAAAGGGTGGAGCTAGACTCACTGCAGAACGTTGATTGGTTGACAGAGAAAAGTCACTTACGAAGATTTTTTTGTCTGTATTTTTCCTTTGCAGTCTGCAGCAACAAGATCTGCTGTATGTCATCCATTGTTGTTTACGGTGTCGCGTTCTTCGCACGAGAATGATCGCTACACCACACCTATAATAAGGGTACTGTTGCCAGAAAAACCCAAGCCAGATCAGGGTTTAAAGGTCATACTGTACTGTACTGTACCGAACCGCACCGCACTGCTCAGTGGAAATGAGCCATTATATACTGTATCTTTTATGGCTGGCTTTGAGCAGGCAAATGTGCATTTCCTAGCCTAACCTGAAGATTTATGGCAAAAAAACAACAAAAAAACAACAGTTATAGCTGATGAATGGCAAGAGCACCGTTTAAAATAGGAACCACAAATATTGACGTCAACAAAACTGGGTGCAGTAGATACATTAAGAGAGTCTTACACTTGAGAAAGAGGTCCATTGTTGTGCTCTATTAGGGTACCATAGGACAATCACTCAGTGGGCAGAAGGAAGAGAAAGATTCTATTAAAGTGCTTCCACTATCTGCATGAGTCAGATTCACCTTATATGTCCCAGGCTTCTCAGGACACAAGCTTGTGATTTGCTAATTATACTGTATGGTCAGTGTTCATCCTTGACCCGGCTTATTGTGCTTTACACAAGTTAAACATATTCTTGGATAAACATTTTTTTCTTCTTTTTTTGCATAACATTTTTATCAGGGTTAATATCGATATCTAAACTATCTATCTTTGGAGTTTATATTTCATATATATAAATATAACACTGTTTATCATCTTTCATGTTTAGGCGTATGGTTAAGCCCTGGAACAACATCTTTATCAACCAAACACCATCAGTTGGTTTTAGGGGTAGGTTAGGTCAATGGTTCTTCTAATACACTAATAAATGCATACAATGCAAGCGTTACTTATAAAAAAATAAAAAAAGTGTGTAGGAACAAGTGATCCCAAGTTTATATATTTGTATGAATTTAATGTATGGCTAGTGAATGAAACTGTTAGACATCAAATAACATCCCTGTCAAACAGGCATTCAAAGGATGTTGGTCAAGGAATGTATCCCACTGGTGCAAATCACTTGCTTAGCTCAAAACATCACATTTAAGTCCCATTTTATCCATGAAACTGCTTGATGCAAAAACTTAAATCCAGGCCTCAGGTGTTACAGTAAACATGGTATTACATCCGAGTCATACAAGCTGGCATCTCTAGAATAGCTTCATAGTGATGATAATCCATACCATTGAGCCCAAAAGCTGTTCAACACAGCTGTGTTAGCACAACAGTGACAGCTCTGTTAGCGTACCTAGCATTGTTTTACACAAAAATGACAGAGCACCTCGGCTGGACACTTCACTATGAAGACTTCTACAAGAAAGCAGTCTTTTCTATACTTGCACAGCTGTCCGTGAGGATCATGTAAGCCTGAGATTATCTTCACAGGAAACAGATGTTGTACGGTAGAGAGATATTCTCACACTCTTGGCTCTTTAATAAAGAAAAGAACCCACTTGTGCGGAACAGAAGTTGTGGCAGCCTTCCTGTTTGTCCTTTAGCCCAATGGGGCTTGTTTCTGGACAGACATTTTCTGAGAAGGAACAGACAGCCACAGCAGAGGTCAAAGGTGTCTTATTTCAAAAAGCATTGAATACAGGAGAACAATAATAGTCATGACACTGCCTTCTGGTAGAAGTGTGTGAACTGTGCAGGTCACGTCTGAAGGTCATGATCACTGCACAAAACATCACACCAAGTCAGTGCTTTAGTTTCCGAAAGAAATGACTGGAAATGGAACATGTTGTTGTCTTTTTTTCTGAAGGGACCATTATTTAGTGAATCTTCATGGGCAAAAGTCATTAGTATTCAAGAGTAATCCACGCAATCTGGGAACGTGATCCGCCACATTGACCAACAGAAGCTGCTTGGTTTGAAAGTGACTTCTGTGTGAGCTGTGCTTCATACACTGTTACACTATTGACAATGGACAACTGACCTTTTTTGCTCACAAAATTGTCCTCACAATCTTTCATCAAAATATAACAACTTGCTTCGCCTCTGAATTTCTTTTACGCTAATATCACTAATCGCTTGTATTTTTTTGGCAGGTTGTTGGCACACCGTCGGACTCACAGATCCACCATGTTTGTAGTTTTTAACACTTTTTATTCGTGTTTGTAGTTACCATTCTATTTAGGATGAATAGTATGCGAATTGGGATGCCGTAGTCCACTCTAGCATTGCATGTTTGTGCATTTTGGTTGCAGAGCAACGAAGGGAGGGGTGTGTTTGGTTTGGTTGATTTTAAATATGAACAGTGTTTCTCATAAATCACTTACTGCACCTTTAAATGAATGCAGAATGCATGCAAATTCAGATGCAGCTAACATGAAAAGAGCCCAGTGATGGCAGGGAGAGGGGCATGAAACCAAGTGTCAAAACAGTCAAACGTTCTCCAAGTGTTTACACACACACAGACTCTCCCACACATCCTCACTCACTGCTGTCACCAGCTGGACCAGGTGGTGATGTTACATTAGCACTAATGAATATGGAAAAAATGATTTGAATTAATGAGCTGCATATTAAAACACCACCCTCAATTTCCACTAGCTACAGAGATGGACTTACACACATACACACTACGGTTTCACACTTTGACAGAGGTGAACGATGTTAAACTCAGTAGCCAGAGAAGCAAACACAAAAAAGAGGTCTGCATCTTAATTGAAACATGTCTACACTTTCAAATGCAAAACAGAGCCTGTCGTTTAACAGCCTCCCTCCAGCCCTCCAAGACAGGGCAGTTACTGTGGCCTCAAGCAAAGGGGTCAAAGGTGACTGGACAGACATCTGCCACAACAATGACTTAGACTGTCTGACACAACAGACCAGTGCAGATTTACAGCACACATGTTTGAAAAGCCTCCACTTCTCCTTTCTGCTCTGCTTGCTTAACTTCTGGGTTTCAATGGATGATTGTGGAGCTGTGGTCAAAACAAAGAACAAAAGAACACTAAACATGCGGCAATGATTTTTTCATCATCACTTAAACGTCAGCCTTTGTTTGACCAACAGCCTGAATCATGCGAGTCAGCAAATATAAAAAGACACAACAAAAGTGAGATGATATGGATGTGTGACTTTATATTTGAAGTAGTTGAAATCACAGGCCATCTTCTACATGTAATGAATTAAATAAAAATGAAAAAAATTAAATAAATAAAAAAATAGGCTGTGAATAATATATTTGATATCTCCAGACAGACAGATTCACTAGTCCATATAGTATAAGGAGACAAGTTCAGAACAAATAACACTTGCCGACTTTGTAAATGGTTACAGAGAAAAACTGGGCATCATACACTAAACGACTAAGGATCACACACTACCAGACTTTCAGATCGTTCCAAACGCAACAAAGGCACACAGAAACACGCGCTTCATTGCTAGGAGACGCACAACAGATTCGTGGGAAATGGCCATAGCAGTTGAAAAAACAAGGCAAGTTCATTTGGATGCAGTATTGGGTGGGTAGACACGGTCACAATGGGTAAGTGGCATGGTCAGTTGTTTTTATCTATGTTGTTACCGTATATTAACCCATTATTAGTCATATCAATCATTCGCAGCTATTGACGTTCATGCGATTTATCCATTGTGCCTATCATACACTACACGACTGTCATGATTGTCTGATGTAAATTATGACTTTTGACAAATATTGTCGACTTGTCCAGACTGCAAATCGGGAAAAAAAAAAATCGGAGCAAAAGTCGTGTAGTGTATTCCAGCCTTAATGGGATAGTTCACCCAAAAATGAAAAATTACCCCATGATTTACACACCCTCAAGCCATCCTAGGTGAATATGACATTCTTCTTTCAGACGAATACAATCGGATCTTCCGATTGCAAATACAAATACACAAATGTCCTGGATCTTCCAAGCTTTGGAAGGCAGCCCAAAAAAGTACATCCATCCACTATAAAAGTACTCCATATGGCTCCGGGGGGTTAATAAAGGCCTTCTGAAGTGAATTGATGGGTTTCTGGAAGAAAAATATCCATATTTATAAAGTAAAATATCTAGCGTCCACCAGACCGCCTTTTGTATTAACTGTGCGATGATGACGTCGGACGTAGCACAAGTTACACTTTAAACAAAAGTACATGGTTAAATATGGAAGGTGGTCTGTCGGAAGCTACATATTTTACTTACAAAAACTCATCGATTCACTTCAGTAGGCCTTTATTAACCCCTGGAGCCGTGTGGATTACTTTTATAATGGATGGATGCACTTTTTTGGGCTTCAAATTTTGGGCTGCCATTCACTGCCATTATAAAGCTTGGATTAGCTAGGACATTGTTTTATAAAACTCTGATTGTATTAGTCTGAAAGAAGAATGTCATACACACCTAGAATGGCTTGAGGGTATAAATTCTGGGATAATTTTCCTTTTTTGGGTGAACTATCCTTTTAACTCTCATTCCAGCTGCTGGAGCTGGGGTGTAATAACAGTTCACACTGAACAAAAGCTTCTTTGGGTGGTTGATTTCATTCAGCAAAAGCCTGTCAGATCGGATATGGACCCTGCAGTTAACCTGCAGCCACTGCCCACAATCCACTGGCATAACACGCTAGAAAGCTTACGGGGAACATTCAACTTAACACCACAGCGAGAAGGAGACGGTGTATGCAAGACGAGGAGAAGATTTGGAGTCAAAAAGCCATCATATCGAATCAGAGGGCTCCGGTCGCCCTCTCCACTGGAGGTGACAGTACAGAAGGTCTGGTCTTTACAAAGGCATGTCTTCAACATTATCAGGGGAAGCTTGTTTTCCGGCCACAGATGCTAAATGACATATATGCTAAAATGTATGTAATGTCAAAGCAACTTCTCCAGTATATGGTCAAAGCAACTTCTCCAGAAACATTTGAGCTGTGGTGATTATGTGGAAAACATTCTTTTGAATCTAGACATTTGTTCCCTGACCTCTCCTCTTTTACCAAGAATTTTATCTTAATCTAATATCTATGACAAGTAATCAAAAGCTTGTTAAACAGGTTTAGTAGTTAGGGTATTTCGAGTCACATGCTTGCATCCGCAGTATATCCACTCAAGAGGTGCTTCACAAAGCAAACACTTCACGCGAAGTAAACAAATACTTGTAGGTAACTGACTAGTGGCTGAGTCGAGGTAGGACATCATCCGGATTAACTGGATTTAAAGGGACAAACTGGTTGTGTCAGACACTACGGTAATGAGAGGACAGTTCATACCAAAAATGAAAACTCTGAACACAAAAGATGATATTTTGATGTCGGTAACCAAATAGTTAAAATGGACCCCATTGAGTTCCACAGAAGAAGAAAAAATTCATACAAATTTGGAACAACTTGAGGGTGGGTAAATTAATTTTCATCTTTGGGTGAACTGTCCCTTTAAAGCGGGTTTATGGTGAAGTGCACTCAAGGAGGAAGCTATGCTAGGGAAAAGTGACTTTTTTCCATTCAACAGCGAGGAAGTGTGGGAACTGCTGAACGCTGTACATAAGCAAACAGCGAAAGACATGCAGGTTATTGAATTTGTAGAAACATGACTCGTTAGGCAAATATACTAGGCAAATGATGTGGCTTCAGTGAAAGGTGCTCATATTCACACTCGTTTCCTTGTGAACAAGTGGTCTGGTCACCCTTCGATCAACCATGTATTTTTTTTTTTAAAGAAACAAATTCACTTGTCATTCATTATTTACTCTGTTGTTCCAAAAATGGTATGACTCGCTGTTTTTCACACAAAAGTGGAAAAATACCTCACCACTCCTTTGGATATATTGAAAGTGAATGACGACTGTGAGTAAATGAAATTGCCCACATGACTTGTGTGCTATATTACAAGTAGCTTTGAGTGAAAAACATACCAAAATTTAAAAAGGATAGCTCATTCAAAAATGAAAATTCTGTTATTTACTTCGATCCACACCTGTATGAATTTTTCCTTCAGTGGAACACAAAAGATGGAGAATGTTGAGGTCCAAACAACATGATTGAAAACCATTATGTTTTTTTTTTTTTTGGTGTTCCACAAGAGAAAGAAAATTACTATTTCAATGACTGATAGATTCACAACATATGCAACATCAGAACCTCAACATTAATGTAAATAACTACATATATATATATATATATATATATATTTTTTTTACATTTCTTCAGATGATTTTGCCACAAAAAGGCATGTTGTTCATAATTATCCTACAACAATTCGAGATGGAAACATTAAAATCATCAATCAGATATTACATGCTAATCTAAGATAATTTTCCTTGAATCATAAGGTTTGATAAGGAATTCAGATCAGTTCAGCCAGCTTCTTGCTTTTCTGCAACAAATTTTATAGTCAGATCCTGCTTTTCAGCAGATTGTCAAACTTCACATGGAAGATGCCCTAAAAAAATAACAACTGCAATTTAACAGTGTTAATTATCTATGACAACATAACAACAGCCAACCCAAAAAGCAAAGCCTTGGGGATGTCAATGAGTTGAGCAAGACAGCTTCATCAAGCACTACTGTACACAAACGTCATCATAAGAGTTTATATATATCCTCCTGTCCTGACTGGCTTAGGGCGCATCTAGGAACAAAATCATTTCTTAATGAAAACTCTGTTGTGCCTGGTCTCCATGGACCAAAGTATCCAATGCTGGCCTGAACTCTGGTTTAAACAGAGCAAACAATGGCACAGCAGTGAGCCAAAACAAATACAGATTGTCCAGGTTGGCCCTGACATTTGATGCATTTGATGACCCAAACTTCCTCGCTTTGCAGCTCCATCACAGATATCAGAGAGAGTAGAGTATCACTGACAAATAGGTTAATTGAATCATACCCACAGGAATGTATGACATAAATGAGAAAATAAGAGTCAGGAGACAGACCTCAGGCATCCCTGGAGTTTGGAGTTTTCTTTGATCAGCCAACGGGGGCTGGTGGGGCATATCCTTCAGGATCACGGTTGAGATTGAACGGAATCAACATGGACTGCAGAATCTGATCCCAAAACCCAATGTGAGGTTGATGAAAGGCTATAAAACTCAACCCAGAGCAGAGCACTAGGAACCAACATAAACTACTGGAAGAGAAGTGTCTGGTATCAAGCCATTATATTATCAGCATTTTTCTTTCTGGCTCAGATAGACATCATTGAGGATCCTGATAAGGTTGATGATGACTGAAGCTTTCAGGCATCAAAAAGTCATCTTGATTAAATCCCCAAAACCCAAGGAGGGAAGATTAAATAGTCTAATGCCTGGTTATGTGAGTGGAGTAAGACACAAGGCAAAAAAAAAGGGTACATGAAAGCAAAAATTAACACACAATCAATCAACTGCAAAATATGGCGGTAGATGAGGCAAGACATTTCAATGCGTTTAAATCACCGTGGGTTTTTCTACAGCTGCACACCACTGAGCTGCCCTACATCTGTTGCTTCTCGCATAATTAAAGTGACCCCGGTCTGGAGAGCAAACGTTTGGGGACCAAAGCCCACCGATTCACCACAGGACTCTGCTTCTGTTTCATAGACTCTGCCTTTCATTCGCTTTTTTTAATTGATAAATTCCACAGATATATTACAGTCCTAAAAATTAAGGTTCCAAAAGTGTTTTTATAGTGATGCCAATGAAGAACCATTTTTGGTTCCCAAAAGAACCTTTTTTAATGTGAAGAACCTTTTGAACAAACAAAAGATTCCATGGAAGGTTCTTCATGGATCCATCGATGCCAATAAATAACCTTTATTGTATAGGAGTGTTTGTATCAATCCACACACACACACACACACAAATATAGGGGTCCGTGATACAGAAAAGACAGAACCGCGGAATACAGCCATGTAATTTACTATATAACACGGAAGGTAAATTTGGCAAAATTTGGTAGAATAAATCAAAAGAATGTACACTTCAAGTCCACAGATACACTCAACGTTCTTCACTACAACCAGCCAAAATAAATGTTTGGTTTAATTTGAAGAAATTATGACAGAATTATATTAATATTGTACAGTGAGTTTAATTTCTGGGAGGGGGGAATAGGACACAATTATAGTTAAAATTGCAATAACATTACATTTTTAAAGGTTTTTGAATTCAACTAATAGGATGTCTAATTAGTTGAATTCAAAAACCTTTAACAATTTAATATTTTATTAATTTTAGCAATAATTGGGTCCTATTTTTTATGATTATTTAATTAAACCATTAAAATGAATTTAAACAACAACAACAACAACAACAAAACAAAAACAACTACATGGAATATGGGAAAAATATGGATTTTATAGTGCCCTACAAATATATAATAAAGCTCATCGGGGGTATTTTCAAACCTGCACCCAACTAGCATCCTGGTTACACTCATGGCAAGCAGAGAGACAATGTGTCCCTGGCCATGTGCAGCAAAAAGGACGAAAACAGACCCCATAAAAGATCCCCATAGGGGTGCGGAAGCTTCAAAGGCACAAATGTTAAAGAGCAACACCTGGCATGCTTGCCTTTGTGGCGACTTGTTGCCTTGGCGACGGGCCCTCCTGTCTGATACTCAAATAACTGCCGGATGCTCGCTTTAAATTATGAGAATGAGATTATGGAGAAATTTCTCTATAGAGCACTGCGAGGGACATTCAATGTAAACACTGCAGTCGCAGAACAAATTCTAGCATGTTTGAATGGCTGCTAGGTTTCACAGGTTTCAGAGAATTCTTCTTTAGTTGTGTAAAGGAAGTTATGAAAGACAAATCCCCAAGATTTGATCTAAAAAAGGGCAACGGCATTCATTGTTCGGGGTCAAAACAACATGCTCTGGAATTAACTTTGGGAAAACCAATTTGAACAGTGTCAAATCCATCAGTTCCTCCTTTCCTCCTCCTTTGTGCTTCCGTCAATTTTGAATTGAATTTCACTTGTCTTGCGGCTGAAATGTGCCGTATAAGAAAATATACCAGTCAAATGCCTCTTCTCTCCAAAACAAGAGCAAAAGTTCTCCTACTTCACTGGTGTTTAGTTAAGGACCCCTGGGTCTATTCATCCTGCTCACACACACACACACACACACACACACACACACACACACACACACACACACACACCGGCCAGCCGGTGAATCAATTTGCAGCGTTTAATTACGATTGGGTGATTTTCTCAGCTGATGCCCCCCAGACCAGAGAAGACATTTCTCATGTGGTTGCCGGTGTGGAGACACAGCTGAGATGATTTTCTGTGGAAAACTCTCAAGCCCCCAAAGCCCAGACGGCACACTGAAATCCTTAATCACTTCACCACAGCTGTTATTACGGACAGCCATTCGTGTAGAAATTAATATTAAGCACGCTAATCACTTCTAAGAAGCAGTGTATGACCCTGCCACACCTATTTTTCCACAATGTTGGGATCATTTTGGATTATGCATCAATGCAACTTCCCTCTTAATAAGGAATAACCATCTATGAAGATATAAACGACCCTCATATGAAGTATAAAATTAAAAGCCTTTGTTGGAATAAGGATATTACGTTAAAAACTACAATCAACCCGCTACGGCTAGCCTAGAAGAGCCATCATCAGGTGTGCTTATGGGCCAATGATAAGGTAAATTCTTTGGCACACAAGTTCAAAAGTGTGGTGCCACACCTGCCAAAGACTCCTTAACATTAGGGTGGTAGTAAAGCAGGTGATCTGCTGGATGAAAGCCAATCAGAGATCTAAAGATGACAAGGCCAAGGACGTCAATACACAGTTGTGGTCTGAACTCCCACATTGCGCCCCAGTCAGTGCTGATGCAGAAGGAACTGCACTGTTCTATTCTCTGCATGAACACAATACATGCATGTAATAATGATGGGTTGGACATAAGGAGGGTTTCCCACCCCAAAACTCCAAGTGCTATGAGATACAATCACATTTTCAGATTAATAACAATTCAAGGATCAATTCAGGGCACTATGCAATATCAGTATATTTGGACAAATTTCCAGAAGACCCCATTTACATGTTTACGTGCAGTTATGATAATAGTGGACCCATATGAACCTCTACTTTTTATAAATGCCTTGGACTAATGTAAATTTGTACCTATATATATATATATATATATATATATATATATATATATATATATATATATATATATATATATATATGTATGTGTGTATGCATATGTATATATGTGTATATATGTGTGTGTGTATATATAGTTTAACATTTATTGAAACATAAAGATGATACTGTATGTATAATAAATAAATAATATAAAAATAATAAAAACAACCAATTGATGAACGCCCCAAACCTGCCATGCGTCTGTGCCATACACACTGCACGCGCAGCAATGTTGCCAAATAAGAGCTGTATCTCCGGCTATGGGGGATTCATTCAAGCTTTCAAAGGAGAAAAATTAGAGCTGAAGGTCCAAGTGTCTAACCAGCACTCAGATATTATTCATAACGTTATAAATAAATAGAATGATTCATTGATTTTGATTCACGGTGAACGCCGCTAGGAAACGACGTGTAACCGTCGCCCATTTCATGTCAACACGCTGTCTGTTATATCATATAACTTAGTCATTTGGAGATTGGACCTACCCGTTATGTTCATATGCAGTCGTATGGATTTAGATCTGCTGCTCTTCTGGGCTGGTGTCCGTGTATTATGAACCGCTGGAGATGAAGAACACCTTCGCCAAGTGTAAACGCTTCGTCCTTCTGTTTTCCTTTCCTATTAAACGGTAACTCCTAGTTTTCGTGCTTACCAGCCAGCACGTAGCAAATGTAAAAGATCTGTGATCAGAAGATCACGATAAACCAAGAGCGCGGCAGCCCCGTCGCGTCCGCAGACGGAAGGACCTCTGTATGTATCAACTGTAGCGACGCGTTTCTGGTATGATTTGAAGACGCCGTGCGCATACAGGCGCTCTGCAACAGCTTCTGCGCTTGGTGGGCGGAGCTTTGTGCATTATTCATGAGGAGGCGGGGAGTACGTCCGCCTCTCGTTCTCCACACGCTGCACTTTAGCCTGTATAATGCAGAATACCATAGATTCATATTGACTTTAACACCATGGTTCAATATTTTTTTTTTAAAACAGAGTTAGTAGGTTATAGATTCATTCATTGCATTGCATTTTAAATGCATGTATCTGTGGGTCTGTATCAAATGTGCCAAATGTGGGGTTTAGTCTGTTTTTTTGTAGGACAAGTTGAGTCATTGATCTTATCTGATCTTCTGTTGCTCAAACTTGCCTATGGGCATCAAAGCCTTTCTGAAGCTAATGCCAACCTCTGCATCATTACTCATGTTTTCCACCTATATCTGACACTTAACACTTAAAGATGAAAAGGGTATTAATGGATTATAGGATAGCCTATAACAAGACTTTCTGAATATCTAAGGGATGGGAGTTGTAAATGGAAGTCTTTGGCATTTCTGAGGAATTTGTAGATTGCTCGTTTTAATGGCCTCTTTCCCTGTGTGCTGCGGTTGAATCAAAAACATTTCTGTGTAAAATCTTTTAAGGTGTAAAAATGTTCAGACTAACTGACTGAACACAGGCCAGTGCATAAAATGTGCTTTATTTGGGATCCATTTTCTGATATTTGTCTTGATGAATGGGGGGAAAACGCTCCAGAAAGAATTCATTAAATGTTTTTTCCCCTTATAAAATTCTGCATCTGAGGCCATATGGATTTACTGAATATGCATCTTGCTACACCTTTTTAAGGAAATCTGTATCTCGCATGAACAAGCCAATTGTTTGTGCAATTCTTGGAACACTGTTTTCCTTTAAAGTCCTCATGAAATCAAAATTGACCCTATTTACTTTATTAGCACACATTACAGGTCTTAGGGTGAATAATTAATCCATGCAAGTTAATACACAAAAAAAAATTGTTTGTCTGGAAACGGCGTTCCTTCTCAGATGATGTCAGTTTGACGGCTTAAGTTTGAAAATGCTTCACCACTCCCCTCCAACCGTTAGTCTGATATGAGCGAGAGATGGAGAGGAGGAGCGCTGAAGTTAAACCCTGCTCTCTACTCAATATTCCGTTTCACTTGGAAATACGTCACAGCACTGAAGAAAACTCACACAAAAGAAGATATTTTGAAGAATACGGGTAACCAAACAGTTGATGGACTCTATTGACTTCCATATGGGGAGAAAAAAATACTATGCAAGTCAGTGGGACCCATCAACTGTTTAGCGACATTCTTCAAAATAACTTTTGTGTTCGGCAGAAGACAGAAATTCATACAGGTTGAGGGTGAGTAAATGATGACAGAGTTTTCATTTTTGGGTGAACTGTCCTTTTAACACAAAGAACATAACACATGGTTTAAGAACAGTAAGAACACAAGAAGAACTGCGATTCTCACTGATATAAGTATATAATGCAGATTAAAAATGGAAAGTTCAGTGGAAAATTTACCATTAGACCTACTGTACACATCTAGCCCGCTTTGAAGAATACACATCTTAGACGGTTCTGGCACGGTGAGACGAGGCCTGTCGGATGCACTGGACAAAGCATTAACAAAGAAAGCATCTAATGCGAAATAGATTCGATTTCTAGTTGCTTAGTGCCAACACTTAATTGAGTAAAAGTCTAACTGCTCTGATTGATATGTCAACTGGATGGGTTTGCTGGCAGAATCTCTGAGACGTTACACATGGTGGAATGGCTACTAAATGGAAGCAAATTTAATGCAGAAAACAAAATGTTTCCGATCAGATTTCCTCACTTTGACCACCTCGGGGTTGGTGGATTCCATGAATGCAGATAGATCTTAGACAGTTATTGGTGGGGGTTGTGAGTGGATTTTAATTGTATTGTTAGGGTGTTCAAAGTCAAAATAACCCATCCCCAAATCCTTAATCTACCGTTTATTTTTGACTATTTTCTCTGATTGTAACCCCCGCTTGTTTTTGCATGTTTTAACCTTTTTCAGAAACTCAAACCATTACATTTATTATGTATCTGGTCACACCTTCAATACAAGTGTATGGGATTTATCACCCATTTTATGATATTTTTAAATAGCATTTTATAAGTCCTTTCCTCAACAAGCCACGTGATTTGAGGTATCATACATGCACAAATGGTATTTCACCAAAGGTTTACGGGTTTGTTCAAATCCTTAACCATATGAGCAGCAATAATAGTGATGGTTGTCTTCGCAAGCACCAATAAATTACCATTGAATTTAAAATAGTAGCTTAAAAGCCAGGCCATCTGGACATAAAAACAGCATTACACTCCTTGATTAAGACAGATGTCTTTTTAGAGGCTTTTTCACTTAATAGTTTATGTGCCGCAGTTTCAAATGTTTTATAGGGTATAATAAGGAAATGTTCCCATCTCTCCTTAAGTGTTTGTGGTTGTTATAGCTGTAAAAACAAACTATAATTGTATGTAAGATGTAAATATAATGCTAAATATGCTGATAGAGATGCAAAGCACCAAAATGACCCTTTAGTTCGGTTCGGTAATCTCTCCCTGGAGTGGGACACAGTTTTTGTCAAAGGGCAAGAGAGTATATACAGAAAACATTGAATCTGATAGGTGGCAAATGTGTAACTAAACTGCTGAAAAAATCCTCTTGTTGCCATAAATGTCTCTCCAGGCATTAGAGGACAAATTGTGCAATCATGAGATGCAGCTCCTCTAAATGGACATATTCTAAAATGCTGCTAAATTGCTTTTATGGCACATTCAAAGAAAGTGAAACCAGCTTCTGCTTCACACTGTATTACCGCAATGATTAGACTGTCCAGATTTTGCAAATGAAACTCAAAACTCCCATGAGGCCCCATACGCTCAGCCAAAACTATCTGCCAACGTCTGGAAGACAACTGTTCCATCAATGTCTGCAGAGGTAGATATTAGGTAACTGACGGACCATTTCCCATTTATAGAAATCAGGCTTTGTGAGATCACCAAGATCCAATCAAATGGCTCGTTCTGCTGGAAGCACGTTTGACGAATGAGACAGCTGTTCATAAGCTTGCTTAAGCAATCGCTTATCAATAAATCCTCAAGGCTACATCAAAATGAGATCTCCCATGTTCAGGCTCCACAACAGAGCTGCCCGGGCCTGTGGTGAGCTGCTTCGTACAATTAAACGTACAAACAAACACAGGGCGTGTCGCCACATTCATGCTTTTCATCAACATAGAGATTATACGTTGCAGTCGACCAAGACTCCTTATTAAACTTGCAAAGTCTGTGATTTCAAGCTCCTTAGTCCCACGGGTGGCAAAAGCAGACCGGTGCAATAATCTAAATTGAATTTCCTTTACGCAAGGCTGCATGTTGCATGCTACCTCCTCCACTCTCGTGTATAATCTCACTGGGTGTCTATCTATTAATCTGACCCTGTTTACTTTCAGGACAAATCATTTTAAGTCAAGACAATACAGGGGAAATAACTGTTGTTGTTGTTGTTGTTGTTTTCATGCACTTGTACAATTCATACAATTTTGGGATTTTGTGGTATTTTGCTTCCATAACACATCTTCTTTCAAAATTGTAGAAAGAAAACACCTAAAATAAACATTTAAGAGTCTTATAATATTTTTAGAGGATATTTAATCAAAATGAGTTTTTTTTTCCTAATGCACTGAATAAGAAATCATCACTTTAATAGCACTTACATACACCAAACTTTAGTTTTATTTATTTATATCTCTCGCTCTATATATATATATATATATATATATATATATATATATATATATATATATATATATATATATATATAGTTATGTGTAAATTTTATACCATATATATATATATATATATATATATATATATATATATATATATATATATATATATATATATATATATATATATATATATATATATATATATATATATATATGGGTATGTGTGTTAAAATTTCATTACATTAACTGAAATAAACATCAAAATTCAGTTTAAGTACTAAAATGATTACAACAAAACTAAAACTAAAAACTGAAATGTAATCAAGACTGTAGACATTAAAAAAACTAAAACGAATAAAAATGCAACAAAATATATAAAACTTGAACTAAAATTAAAACAGAAAAAAATATTTTTACAATCTTAACAGAAACCATAATAGTATATCAAAAATAACACTGGTTCATATAACATTTGCCTTATTTACATAACATTTTATACCTAAAAACATATCCCTAAAAAATTTGGATTGTTGACATTATTGTCTAATTTATATTGTGTAAAAAGAGATATTTAAACATAATATTTAAGAAAACTTGTAATACAAGATGTGATAAATTAACTGGGGAAGTAAGCTATGGTGATATCTAATAGCTCACATTTTACCTGTGGTGTCTTGCTTTAAAAGGAAGAAAGAGGGAACTGGATCCCCTCTTTGATGCCAAAACAGAAGTTAGCTCAGTCTCATAGGATTATGCAAGTCAACAGTTTTTGGATTACAAAAGCTATTAGGCTACTTTGAATTTAGATTTTAGTAAATGTGATTTGGGACTTTCCTTCCATGCCAAAACATTTACTAACTATCCATAATGCAAGACAACAAACATTCTTCGTCTTCTAGCGTGTCCTTACATCCGCCTTGGTCTCCAGGATTCCTCTGGCTCTCCGTTAATTAGTGAAGGTGAAGTCATATGGGGGCCTGGGACACGAAAGGCAGGGGGGAGAAGAAGAGGAGGATGGGGAAGCTGAGAAATGTCACTCGCCGTTCTTTGTGGGTGCCAGAGATAGGAGGCTTACCGGCCGCTCCAGGCAGCGTTGCTCCCGATGGCCTTGCAGCAATGTGCTGCGATTGCAGTAATGCCATTGACTCCTCCTTAATCGCTTTTTCTGGATCTGCCACGTCTGCTTACAGAAGCCTGCGTGACTCCCGTCAGTGAAACCAAGAGATCAATACAAAGTGGGAGATGGCTATTACTGAGCATTATTGCAACCTAGCTGCTAGCAATTCTTTGTTTCCTTTGGTGTATGTTAAGAGAGAGATGAGCACTATCTTTTCCTTTTTTAAATCATATTGTCATTGAGGACTGATTTTTAATTTTCTACCTTCATGCTGACCCTCTGTCACTCTGAAATGATCTGTTGTTAAAGGGTTAGTTCACCCAAAAATGAAAATTCTGTCATTAATTAC